>CM042186.1:35405749-35426234 GCA_023539305.1 Ilex asprella | reverse complement strand
GTACTCTAAAGTCTTACTCTCAACGTCAGAAGGTACGGACCACTTATTTGCTTCCGGGTCAATTCAATTCCTCTGCTCCAATTCTAGCATCTCCTACTGTTTTACCAGAAAATGAGCTTCCAGTACCCAGGGTATTGATAATTCAACTATTGATGATTTTGGACTTTCTATTGCAATTAGGAAAGGTGTTCGAGCTTGTACTCAACACCAAATATCTAACTTTGTTTCTAATAATTCATTATCTCCATCATTCGTACTTTTGTTTCTTGCTTGTTTTCTATCTCTACTCCTCAAGGTTGGAAGGAAGTTCACACTAATCCAAAGTGGTGAGAAGTTATGGTCGAGGAAATTAGAACCCCTAAAAAAATGACACATGAAAATTAGTTCCACTTCCTGTTGATGCAAGAGTGATCGAGTGCAAATGGGTGTTTCCAGTTAAACAACAAATCAAATGTTCAGTTGAAAGATACAATGCAAAACTAGTGGCTATGGGATTCACTCATACATATGACATTGATTATTAGGAGACTTTTGTCACTGTGACATTGATTCTCTCATGTGCAGTTACTTTGTGATTGAGCCTGCAACAATTGGACATGAAGAATGTTTTTTTCCATGGAAACTTAGAGGAGGAGGTATATATGGAGATTGAACCAGGTTTTTAATTTCAAGTAATTGAAGGAAAGGTACATAAGTTGAAGAAATCATTTTTTGGGTTGAAGCAATCACCTAGAGCCTAGTTTGATAGGTTTTTTAAAGCCATGTTGCAATTTAGATAAAATCAAAGCAATGATAAAAAATTTATTTCGGTCCATTATTTCGATTACCTGAAAAATGAAAATGTTTCAACGTGTTTCAAAAACAAAATATAAAATATAAAAATATTAAGAATTATTTTTCTAAAACATTAGTCGAAATATATCAAAATATCTTGAAATACCTTAAAACATTCCGAAATAATTGTGCAAATGCATTGAAACATTACAAAACAGTTCAAAACATTATGAAACACCTCAAAATATTAGAATTTTGATTTCATCACTGATTTATTTTGGTCTCCTCGAAAGAAAAAACGTTTCGGATGTTTCAAAACGAAATTTTGATCCTTCAATCAAAGTCATTCTTATCATAATACGTTTGTCTGACATGTAGATGACAAAATAGTTGTCTCATTGTATATGTAGATGACATAGTGATCACCGGAAATGATGTTGCATGAAATCACCAAACTAAAAGCTCCGTTGACTAAGGAGTTTGAAATCAAAGACTAGGGTTCATTGAGATATTTTTGGGGGATTAAGGCTGTCAAATTAGACAAAGACATATTTTCATCAACTACAGAAAATATGTTTTTGACCTACTTGACAAAACTGGTATGTTGAAATGTAGACCTACAAATTCTCCAATTGAAGTCAATCATTGATGGATGAATGGAGTTGGTGATGTTGTGGATAAAGAGAGATACTAAAGATTAGTAAGGAAATTGATTTATCTCTTTTATACTCGGTCGGATATTGCTTATGCAATTGGGGTTATAAATCAATTCATGCATGGTACTCAAGTCCCTCTTCTTGAAGTTGTCCACCATATTTTGAGGTATCTCAAATCATCCCAGGAAAAAAGATCTTGTTCTCTAATAATGGCCACTTGAAACTAGACACATTCACCGATGCAAACTCAATTGGTTTAATAGATGACAAACAATGCACTTCAGCCTACTCCACCTTGAGGGAGGAAATATTGTCACATGGGGAAGTAAAAAGTAAGCAGTGGTAGCTCCAAATCCAGAGCAACGACACATTGAGTTTGTGAGCTTATATGGCTCCAAATCCTACCCCGTATGCTTAGAATTCGTAATGATGGTGAGCCTATGAGACTGTATTGTGATAGTAAATTAGCTATCAACATTGCACACAATCCAATTCAACATGACAGAGCGAATCATGTTGAGATTGATCGACAATTCATCAAAAAAAAAAAAACTGAATAAAGGTTTGATTTGCATGTCCATTGTGAATCAAAAAAACAATTGGATGATATTTTCACAAAGGAGCTTGATAGCAATTATTTTCATTCTATGATTTGCAAAGGAGCTTAATAGCAAGTGTTTTCATTCTATGATTTGCAAGTTGAGCATGAGAGACATTTATGCACCAAGGGGAGTGTTATGTTATATATGATGTGACCCTTAACGGTATTTTTGGTACATCCTAACACACCACTCTCTTCTCATATTTTATCATTCTCTCTCTCTTCCTCTCTTCTTGATAACGATATCATAATCTAATTTAAACGCTCATGCATTATCTATGCCAATTGAGGTCAACATGCCATTTTTAGAATCTCAATGGGTGTTCGTGTTATTTGACCTAAAGTTAGGGAGTCTGTACGAGATTTATCCCAAATAATTTTGTGATAGGGCATGGTCGAATTGCAAGGAAACCAAATCACAAAAAAAGATCAATCAGACTAATGGACGGAAGGATGTTTCCCCTTTCATATATGATATCAACGAAGACGGTGATGATTGCCTGATATCCATTTGCTTAGGCCTTAAACATCTGTAAAGAAGTAACAAGTAAAACAAAGAACTTGTACAAAAAACCTACCCAATATAGGGCACCACCCTACAAAATAAACCTCAGTTGCACCACTGAAATTTTTCAAAGGGAATATAAAAGGATCAAATTGTAGGTGCAGATGAACTTTACTTGATCTCCATCCAATTAATTTGCATTTCTCTCTCTCGGTCTCTTTTTTGGGGACAACTTGAAGTGCTAATTTTCGTAATTCAATTATTTTCTTCTTACTGTTCATTATCCTTTCCTCCCTAATTCAAATCACATAAGCACAGAACAAATACTCTAAATACGAGTCATATGCATAGCCCAGTCCAATATTTAGGGATTCAGGAAAGCCCAGAAATTTAAAGGCCAAGTCAAGAAGTGCTGGGAGCAATAACTTACTCATCCAAGATTTGACATAGCATCCAACAAAAACTTATATTTCAACATCTATATAGGCAGATATGTACAATAAATATATGTATATATATCAAAGAGAGAGAGAGAGAGAGAGATGAAACACAAGAACACACTCACGTCAACGTCAGACAAGTGCCCTGCCATTATTCTTAAAGGCTGTATTCGGTCCATAGACCAAATCCTTGCCGTTCGGTCATGTGATGAGCTGGCAAAATAATGTCCTACTGGACTAAACTGCAATCAGGGGAAAAAACAAAAGGGACATGAGATTAGCAGATATGTGAAATGTGTATTTGCATGCTTCAACTTAGCATGCATGGGTACATGTGCATCAACATACGCGGGACAGGTAATGAAGAGGGAAAAAGAAAAGGCAAAAAAACTAAATGTATTCCACACATAAAATTCCTCTCAAAAGAACAAGCATGTTTAAGTCCCTCAAAAATTATTGTGGACATCAGAACAAATAATAGTCCAAAGAATCTAGTGGTAACCATAAGAAATGTCTTAAACAAATTGCCTAAGCACTTCAGAATGTACAACAAATCAGTGATATAGCGTGTTACATTATGAATACCCCATTATCCATTTCCAGTGTATACTTTGTGTGGTTAACCCAGTTTATGCAGAGCCTTTTTATATGTAACCCAAGAATGAGCAAAGCCACGCCATGGCTGAGCGCACGCGTGGTAGAAAACCACATTGGCCAGGTCCTCTCTTGTCCACAGAAGTGGAGTGCACCTTAGGGTCCAGTTTATGCAGATCCTTGTGATGTCCTTCTATCAATATAACCTCTACTTATTTAAAGTATCAAATATAAGTTCTGCAATTAATTTCAGAAAGCTCTGGTTCAAATCAAGATTCTCCAGCATCAACAAAGAATAAAACCGATAAGAAACTTCAGTCTTTTGAACCAAATATAAGATGGCTAAAAAATAAGTATGAGCAAGAAATGCATCAATTAATTGTGGGAAAGACAACAGATGTCATCCACAAAACGGAAAAGGAAAAAAGAATATCAGCAACATGGAGAAAAAGGGTAGAAACAATCATGTTACACAGGTTTCTCTTAAAGTTTTTCAAAAATAAAGCAAGATAATGTTGGTTTGCATTTCTTGCTTTTGATGAGTAAAACATGATAATAGTGATGGCAACTTTGCAAACAGGAAAGTTTCTTGCACATTTTCAAGTTTCCAAGGCACATATTACATGACCAAGAAAAAACAGAGAGCAAATATTATACCTTAACATCCCATACAGGGTAATTATGACCCTTGTAGCAGACGAGATTGGCATTTAATTTAGTGCTCCACAATCGAACTGCAGCATCGTAACATAGTTCAAGTTATACAGTAGTTTCAGAACTGATATCAGTTTATGTTAAAGCACAAAATCGAACCTCAACTAGCAACTCTTTGACTAAAGATGACAAACAAAACAAGAAGCTACATGACAGCTGAGGATAACATACTTGTTGAATCTGATGAAGAGGACAGAAGAAAATCCCCGAATGGACTAAAAGTGGCCGAGTAAACAGGTCCAGAATGACCTTGAAATAATGTATAAGATCTTCTCCCATCATTTGGTCCAAACTTATGTTCACCTGAAGCCGAATCCTCACCCTGCAAAATAGCTGGCATAATATTGTTTAATACTATTTTCACTCTATTTTTTTCCCAGGTAATTACCAGAATTTCCCTTTAAAAAAGGCAAGATACAGACTTATATTACATTTAGAAAAGACAAATAAACAACAATTTTCACCATAAAAGAAAATAAAAAATAAGGTGCCAGAAAGAGAGGGCACGAGCCTCATTTTTTTTTAATATTATCTAGAGCATAATGATAATGTTTAAAAGAACATTTATCCAAGGATCTGCTGATATTTTACATTTAATATGTCTCTTGATATTTTTGTTTTATATTCCAAAACACAATGTAATGTATAGATTAAGTTAAAAAGTAAAAAAATCATTTTCAAAATACTAAGCAAATCGAATTGGAAGTTGCACATTCAAACATGGTAAATAGACTAATTAACTAGATCCAAATTTGTGTTTTCATGGAGGCTTGGATGTAGTTCACTTAAAGTACAGTTTCAAGATAGAAGAGGTTATAATTGTCCTTAAGAAACAAAGTACAATGACAAAAAATTTAATCAAAGGTTAAAATAACCATGGAAAACAAGACACTGAAATTCTATTGGATTATAATGATAAACCTGCACAATTTTTTTTTTTCCAGAGATTGTAGAAAATAGAAGAAATTTTCCCACCAATAATCGTGTAAAAGTTAACCACCTAATTGCAATTTTAACTATGTGAAATTGAATAGTATGACATATTTAGCCAAAAAGAAAGAAATAATTAATGTGGCCTAGTGCATGAGGTTCCTGCCACTATGGGGTGTAGGGAGGGCCTAATGTACGCAACCTTACCTCCGCATGTGAAGAGGTTGTTTCCACAAAGAAAGAATCAATGAATGCATGAAAAAATGAACAAGATAAAGTTTCATATGAGTACAAAAAAACAAGAAGTATTATAATGAATTATAACATGAAATGAACATGACTAAACCCTAGCATATACACTTGAAGTTAAAGATTAATTACATTACAAGTGGGGCAATAATCATGGTAATAAGATGCTTGTCGTGTTTTTAACCTATTCCAACTTATAAATTGCAATCTTATAATTTTATAGGGCAATCATTTTAACACGAAAATAAGAAGAAAGTGAGGCAAGTCCCATGAAGCACGGACACTCCAAAAAAGGTGGCGTATCCGTGTCAGAGACATGTCAAACACCGACACTCCTTGAACACTCTTAGACACATGTTCGATACTCTTTTATCTGTGTCTATAGTTAAATGATAAAATCTTAATTTCGGACAGCGTTCGACACTTTTTTGATAACGTGTCTAATATTCTTTGGACCATATCTACTACTAAACAATAATCATGTGTTGACACGTGACTAATAAAATATAAAATTTGAGGAATAAAAATTTTATATTATGAAAGAATATATAATTACTAAGACTAGACATATTAAAGTTGTACTCAAAATATAATAATAAAAACAAAAGATGCATAAAAGTTTCTAACAAGAGGAATTGAGAAAAAGAGAACAATTATTTAACCTATATATGTTAGGTGCACGTCCACAAAAACATTTATGACTATTTGACTATTATGATGCTTTATTCTAAAAAATCACATTAGATGACTTGACATAACATTTACTTTTTCATAAATATAGAATTTTTTATATATAGTATATCATTATCCCTATAACAAACATTTATCTTTAGCGTGTCCCCAAGTGTCCGCGTCCTACATTTTTTTTAGAAATATCGTATTTGTGTCGGTGTCCGTGTCCGTGTTTTTTAGGAAGCAACAAAGTGTAGTATAATCTTTAGTCTTACTGAACATCAAATTAATTTTTTTATAAAATTCAACATCAAATTGAAAAGAAGAAACACATAACAAATGGGCATTCAATGCAAAAGAACCAAAACTTGTGTTGATTCCGAATTTGAAGTTTAGGTGGTTGTATAGTGAAAGAGACACAATATTTGTTCTAATTGCTTGTGTTTTGCCAGAAGCACACAAGTGATTGGACCAAAGCGTAAGTCACTTTATAAGGTAATTCCTAAAATTTCATTGGGATACTCGGGGAACACCAAGAAACATAATTTGGTATGACATGCATCTCCCCATACCGACAAGATTTTGATTACAACTTCATTTGTGGAATTGGTAATTAACTAGGAAGTATGGATACGGATACGGATACGAAACAAAGGTACGATATGATATGAATATGGTAATACGATAAAATATAAAAAAAAAATAAGATATGGTATAACAGGATACATGAATAAATAAATGCATTATTAATATGCGTTAAAATGAAATATGGATGATTCATAGACACATAGCTACAAGTAAATAATATTCATGTAAATAAATATGTTGTATGTTGCAATTTATTATATAGTTAAAGATACATTGAATCAAATCTAAAAATTTTAAAATGATAAAAAAAAAAATGTGAATCAAGTATTAAATGGATATTCTTATAGATATAACAAATTGTTATAAGTTATAAGATATTCATATCATTCACTTGCTTTCACTTATGCATGGATAAAATCTTAATCATGAGAGTAATGACATTGTATAAGATCAATCTCTTGCTTTCACTTATGAATGGATAAAATCTAAAATGTTCGAGTTATGACATGGTAGAAGATAATTACGTCCAAAAATGACATACTAAACAGGCCAACCATTTGAGGTCAAAATTATATGTTTTTCTTGGACAAATTCTTATTTTTGTTCCAAAAAAAAATAGTTAATTCGATTATTTACTTCAATGGCCTTTTTTCAAAAAGATAATATTCAATGTTTTTGGCCCTGGAGTATCCTTGTCGTATCCTAAAAATATCGGTCGCTTATACTTGTCATATCCCAAATGCATCCGAAAATAAAAATTATTTTTAAAATATTCAAGGCATATCCGACCATATCTGGCCATATCAGAGGCATATCCGTATCTAATACATATCGGACATAGATACTTCAACACTGAACAAAGTATGATGAAGTTAAACTATTTGTGATTCATAGGTAATTAGCTTACTAGATATATTTGTCCAAAGCAAGTCCCATTCTGATGATGTTGAGAGGTATAACATGTCTCTAGGTCTCAACCTAAATAATTAGACTAGGTAATCGGAATTATCTGTAAATTGTGAAATAACTCGGGGTCTCATATGAGTGACCTCTACTAACAAATTGTATTAATATCATGATTGGATTAACCCTACTAATCTAAATCAGATTATTCATTATCAATTCCGATCAAAAAGCAACAAGTCACATACTAAGCATCAAAAGGTGAATAAACATAGTATTAAGATATGTTGAAGGCTAGTAGATATGGTATTGTGAGGGACACAGTATACAATGAGAGTTCGTTAACTGATACCAACAATTGGAAGGCATTTTTTAGATGAATTGACTGTTTCCCAAGTTTAAAGGCAATATCAAAAAACATACCCTCTCATTTTGGAAATTCAAGAAAATTAAGGATAAAAATTTCATTTCAAAACGTCCAAAACGTTTCTGCTTCCAAGGAGACCGAAACGAATCAGTGATGAAATCGAAATTTTAATACTTCTAGATGTTTCATAATATTTCGAGGTACTTTGTAATGCTTCAACGTATTTGCACAATTGTTTCGAAATGTTTCAAGATATTTCAAGATACTTTGCTATATTTCGACCAATGTTTTGAAGAAAAAAAATTCTTAAATTTTTTTATGTTTTTCATTTTGTTTTCGAAATACATCAAAACATTTCTGTTTCCTAGGTAACTAAAACAATGCACCAAAACAAATTTTTTTAGCTTTGGTCAGAATATATGTTGAAATTTTCAACCCTAACTGGGAGCAATACAATTGGTTTTTAATTTAAGAGATGTGACACATTTGGCATTCATTGAATACTAGATCTTGAACTGAGGCTTGACTCGAGTTTGGAAAAAAAAAAAAGAGTACTTGATCCTAAAATCTTTTGCAATGTATATGTGAATAATGATTCTGTTCTGCAAAGCATAAATTACAACCATTTTGTGGTCTACTATATCTTAACTTATGAAACACGGATACGAATACGAAATAAGAGTATGATACGATACAGATACGGCGATATGACAAAGTCTAAAAAAGTAGGATACGAATACGACCAAAATACGGCTATAATAAAATTTATTTAATATTTTTATTATTTTCAACTAGCTCAATACTTATATATTTTGATAGCTCTTTAACATACAATAAGGAAAATTAGTAATTTTTTTAATTTCAAGAAAATATATATCGTATCACTATAGTACAATCACAAAGTGAAGTAATTAATTAAAGAAATCAAAGCTAATATTTACTTAGTATTTAGAAGTAATCTTTTGTAAGATTATAATGTAATAGCTATACTTTATGCTCTTTTAACATGTAATTATAGATAATACTTAAGATACACTCATGGGTCTTTGAAGTAATATGAATTTTTATTAATGTACTATATGGAAGGTGAATTCGAAAAGAGATGTTAAAAATACAACTCAAAAATTATATATGTTGCTCAACCACAAAGGTTTCCATGAAGTATCTTAATATTTAATTATTATTGGATACGTAGAAGGTGTAACGGATACGTTTACGGGTACGCCAACCTCAACGAAGTATCCGTGTGTCATAGATCTTAACAATAGGTTTTTCGTAATTTCTTGAAATCGAGTAGAACTACAGCGTTGTCAGGTCATAGAATCTAGGAACATACCGTGTGACATATAAAGTATGCACACGGATACAAGATACAAATCCAAGAGCACGTAAATAAGTCGGTAAAAGATTTCTATAAAAAACAATAGGACAAGGTCGCAACAAGGACACAACATAATATAAAACACATCTATATGTGTATAGTATACAAAATCATGATCATGGCACAACTTTTTGCCACGATATATTGGTGAATTTGAGAAAAAACATTGTCTACCATATATTCAAGGTTCCAAAAGGCTAATGTTGCAGCCTTGCAGGACATGGAGTTGGATCAAGATGCTGCACAGAATGTAGATAAGACAGAAGGAAATTCCGAAAGTAAACATATGCAAAACTTTTGGAGCATGTGTAATAAACTTTGGATTAAATTAAAATCTGATTTGATATGAAATTTAGGCCAAAAAGCTGCTGGGATTATTCAATTTACATATTTTTAGGCTTTAGGCATCACGGGTATGTTGGTCTTTCAACAGTGCTAGACACAGGCACTATTTTTTGGGTCATTTTAGTCAAACTAAATGGATTGGGAGTCATAATGCTGATATTATTATGAGAGACTAACAACCTTTGAAGTGAAGAGATGAATTGCATTTGGAGAGCTGTGTGAAACTTTAAAAGCCATTTAGGATGTTAAATACACCTTACAATGTTTCTCAATTATCCAAAACTTCAGTTGCTAATGTTGGTAAATCTCACTATTTAGGACCTTATTCACCGCTTCAGGTTTTTATTGGATTGGGAAATAGTTTTGATTATCCGATGTTTCGATATATCTAATGACAATACAACACATTATGCAAAGGATTCCAATGAAGCAACTGGATGTCTAACTTAGCCCCGTATGACAAGGCCAATCAACAGAGATACTTTAACACTTCATCCTGGAATGTATATCTCATACATAAAACTCTCTCTCTCTCTCTCTCTCTCTATATATATATATATATATATATATATATATACATCTAGATATAGGCCACATTTATAAATTGTGGTTCACTTTTGCAGATGCTTTGATGGTGAATTTTGGCAATGCAAGACTCAAAATGTGTGCTAAAGAATGGAGGTTCGAGTCCCCTACAATGCATAATATTGAGAATACTCACTACATGAGCACAGCAATATGAGAGCTTGGATGATGTCTGCCAATAATAAGTTGTAAATACGTCTACCAATAATAATTTTTATTAAGGCCAGCGGACACATCTATTAAGGCCAATACTTCATACCTTGTCCATTACTACCAAAGAACTAAGATATCACCACACACGAAAACATGGTTTGATTTGAACAAGCTTAAATATAGAATTTCACATAACAATTTGGAATACTACAGATTAACTTGCAAGAATTACTAAAAAGAAACTAAGTTAACAGTAATTCATAGAGTGGTCAGTCCAGAAAATAATTGTATGTGGGGCGTTAAAAGAGGTTAACACATGTCTCTATGCCATGTGTACTCAAAGGGATGAGCAGAACAAGTGGATGGGATGGAAGGACTTGAGCTGTCTATGCAAAAGATTTCTTGGGTAGGTGGTGAGGGTAAATGCCCTCACCAGCAAAGATGCCTATCTCAGACCAAATAGAAGTGTGTCCTGTGGCAAGTAATGTAGGTATTTATAGCGCAGTACTCAGGCATGTCAGGCTGTTACATGGGTTGCCTGTCATTTCCCTTGTACGAAGGTCAGCACTGTACTGACAACTGCGTTGACCAGAAACTATCTCGACTGCCACAATACCGGTGGCTGCTCATCGCGAACCACATATCCCAGCATTAATTAGGCCGATGTGACGTTTCTTTGAACACATCCTGGACGCCACACTCGAGGAAGAGTGAGGTCAAAAGGGGGACTCCCGAGATTAAAGCCACGACTAGTCACAATGCGCCCGGGGGGGTCATGTCCACCATCACCCCTCTGGACTCTTCCCTAAGGCCTTTGTCGAGGTGCCCAATAAAGGAGACCCAGATAATTCCAGTACTTCAGCCACCAATTCACATGTCTCATTATCTCAAATGTTGATTCGAACCAATGACTCCAATTACCATAGAACTCCTTCCGAATCTTAGTCGAACACATCCATACTCGAACAAACTAAACCTTCGAGACTCTACCCGAGGCTAAGGTTGACAATCATGCTCGTCTGCCCCGTTGCTCAAGGTTGCTCAGTTCTCCCTTGAGGAAGGTCATACTACCCAATCCCTCAATGAGAACCTCTCCTCTTAGTCTACCGAGCTAGTCGAGCAACGACGTTGGGTTCCAAGTTCTCCATTGAGGTCCCAATCTGAGGGTACCCATTGAGGGCAAGTTGAGGATACAAATTCTATCCATTGTGAGATACCAACTTTGTGTCTTATTTCCGTAGTGGGGGAGGCTAATCAAGCCGAGGTTGCGCCCATACTTCCCTAGTGCCACTCTTATCCGTTCTTGGTCAAGGATCCATTTTGCCACTTCCCATGTGATGCAGATGTGTCCCGCCCTTCTGTAGTGCTTGATGATTCCCATAGTATGCGGTGCCTGCCGTGGCACAAGGTACGTACCGCGACACTGGGTGTTGTCGCGGAAACACCCCATCATGATGCTATTGCCTGTACCAATTCTGTGGGACCTTGTTGAGCCCCACTCACATGTCATTTGTCCTTCCACGGTGTAGACATATGTCCAGAATTTATTAGATACTAAAGATATTTTCCAACAGTTGTTATACAACACAAGAATAAGAATTTCAGCAAAAAATTTGGCATCCTATAGACTGAGTTGCAAGGGTCATCTAGAAAAAGAGACTTAGGTAGTACCGTAGTAGTAATTCATGGAGCGATCAGTGTGGAAAATAGTTGTCTGAGATTTTCCACCTGTCAGTTCACGTTATACAGCACAAGAATAGCCCATAGAATATTACATTGTATCAAACGAAAAAATCTCCCCCTAGCACATCAAGAGCACTGCCCCTTACATAATTTAGGCTTTTAAATTGAGATGATACTATTATTCTCCAATTTAATTTCTTCACCACACAAATGATATAATACACCATGATGTTTCAAAAGAGACAGAGCAACAGATACAGCAAAATGTTTCCATGCGTTACACACAAATGCATTATCAAATTGAAAGAGGAAACTACAGTGAGAGACTTACAACTGCCAGTTTGTTGACCAAGCTTTGCCATGTCCCAGACCTGCAGAACACAGTTAGTACATTGCAAACACCAAAACCAAGTACATATTGATTAACCAAAGTATAAGGAGAAACAATGAAACCTTCAGTGATGAGTCTGAAAATCCACCAGCAACCAAGGATCCATCAGCGGATATTGATGAACAGTTCAAACTGCAACTCATTTGACACAAAGATCAACGGTTGTGCACAAACAGAAGTCGGAAAAAAACAAGTCAGAGAAGACAAGTTTCTCAATCAAGTGGCATACCCATTATGCGTGTTAATAAACGTATAGAAGCTGACTGAAGGCAGCGCAATACTACTCAACTGTACACGGTTCCGTAGGTCTTCAAGAATAGAATGCTCTACTTCTGTTGGCCTGAGATGGACCACATAACATCAGCATCATTGTTTCTCAGCTCTCAACCCTACCAAAGCTAATATAAAATGAATCCTTTCATGATAGCATCATATTCACAGTTGACGTGGAAGAGCATAAACTACGATCAACTCTGCAATATCGTCCAATGCATATTTCCCACCCTTAAAAATGATACAAGAAGAAAGCTAATAGAAAAAGAAGGTTGCTTTTGCAAGTGTTTTATTCCCCCTTACGCCACTTTAAAGTACCGAAGGGACTGTCTGGGTGCAAACGGCTTGTGCATGTGCGTGCAACATGCGAGTGCAAGTGGGTGGCTGTGTGTGTGTGTATGTGCATTAGTACATATCCACACATTTACATGCACTACATAAGTATTAACAGAGATGGAGAAAAATAATACTGTTCAAATGAAGGTAGTTTACTTACAAACGACTATTACAAGAAACAATTCAGAAAGATTTATTTTGATGCTCAACTTTTTTAAAGAGAAGATGAATGTAAGAAGAGACTCGAGAAAAAAGCGAGTGATGACAATTGTTGGAAATTAACTTTAAAATTAAAGAAGAAAAACTCCCACAAAACATGCTTACAAAGATTCGCCCTCATGAAAGTGACTGGAATTCATGTGCCATGTTCCTTCTTTTAAATGTCTACTATGTTATTCCCACTTCTCAAACCAAAGTTGCAATGCAACTTTTTTCATGTTTCCTTTAAGATATCAATAAAATTTACAAAGTGGCATATATTCATTTCCAGTTACATATTCCATGAAACTAACTTTACAAAGTGGCACAACATAATATCCGGTAAAATAACTTATATTCCTTTTGGAAGCAAAAATAAAGAAAGCCTGTAAATAATGTTCGAATATTGCAAGTAAGAGGAAGAGTGAGTTTCACTTTTTGTCCTGGATCCCAAACAGATCTGATGGGGTCACAGCCATCGGTATCAATAAAATGACTTCTACTACCTCCAATAGCTGCACAACCACGGCAATAAACCAAACCCAAAAATAACCTATGCCTCATGGCCCTCATCCTTCACACCGACATTCTAGGCAAGGTGAAAATGCTGTAAAAAATCATTGACCATGATAACAACATTAATCTTTTATATTTTTTACAGATAGTGTCCTCTTAAAGGGCTTACATCTAGACATTCAGACCTAAGAAACATGAACGCTACTAAAATTTGTTGCGGCCATGTCGAGCACAAACCAGTGATAGACATATCTTGAATACGATTGAACATGTGTTTTGACCCTCCTATGGCAATGTCTATGATGCTCCTTACACCATGTATATGAGTATAAAGATGTCATCAAAACAAGATATGCTAACATGTGATTAACAAAACCGTTATGGATGCATGTATTATCCTTTTATGGGATTTGTGGAGAAGGCAGCTAGTTCATTCACCTCTGTTCTAATAGCGTGATGGAATACAAAGCAAGGTGGAGATTTGTTGTGGATGTCTTGTATTCCACACCTAGTAAAAAACAGGTTTAAATTTGTTCTCGTTAGGCATTTGAAAAAGTGGGTGTCTTAATAAAAGACCAGTTACAAACCCTATTGTATTAGAAGGCAAAGTATTTTGGGTCTATAAATAGATTATATTCTCTAGGCTAGAGAATTTTGCATAATCTCCTTTTTATTGATAGTGAAACTTTGTCACTATGTTTCGCCCATGGAGTAGGCTTTCAAACCGATCCACATATATTTGTGTTCTATATTTTTCTATATCTTTCCATTTATTGTTTATAGCCTTTAAAAAAAAAGAACACAAAAATATACGTAGATCGTTTCAAAAGCTTACTCTACAGCCGAAATACAGCAACAAAAGGAAGATTACACAAAATTCTCTAGCCCAGATAATATAACTCAACATGGATGCCCAAAACTGGGGGCCAAAACCCCAAAAGAAAATGATTGGTCTATAATCTATTTATAGACTCAAAATTTTGTCTCTTAATACAATAATGATTGTAATTGGTCTTTTACTTGAAGTGGAGTTGCAAGATGTCCACTTTTTCAAATCCCTAAGAAAAACAAATTTCAAACCAGTTTCCTACTAGGAGTGGAATACAAGACATCCACAACAAATCTCCGCCTTAGCTTATATTCCATCAAACCAACAAAACAGAAGTGCGCAAACTAGCTGCCTTCTCTACAAATCTTATAAAGGGATAACTCAAACATTCATAACAAATATCCACCTATGTACCCACCACGTCATTAAAACAAAGTGAATATAACTTGCTGCCTTCTCAAGAATAATAAATATATTGAATCTCTGTTGGAGGTGATCATAATATCTCATCGAGAACTTTTGTCAAATTATTCCATCAACGCAACGATCACAACATCTGGATTTGTTGTAGAGTAAAACTGTTCTGAACACAATTTTTATAAATTGAATTGTTATGTAGCCATCTTGACATCAAAGCTCCGATACTAGTTTGTTATGAACAAAAGCCATAAACAATAAATGGAACGAGATAGAAAAATACAAAACACACAAATATACGTGGATCGCTCGAGGAGATTACACAAAATTTTCTAGCTCAAAGAATATAACCCAACATGGATGTCCAAAACTAGGGGTCAAAATTCTCAAAAGAAACTTAGTGGTCTATTATAATCTATTTATTGACCCAAAATACTTTGCCTCCTATTACAATAGAGTTTGTAATTGGTCTTTTACTTGAAATAAAGTTCTACGACGTCCGCTTTTTCAAACCCCCAAGGAGAACAAATTTCAAATCAGTTTTCCACTAGGAGTGGAATACAAGACATCCATAACAAAAACTTGTATGACTTTCATGTATTGTTAAAAAAAAGCATAAATGTTGGCATTAATCATATTAAAATGCTATATTTCTTATTTTTGTACAATGCGTTCATTAAAGAAGTAAAGAACGTGGAAGGACACATGGAATTACCACAAATGCATATGCTTTTTGAGCATACAATAATTGTTGATTATTGACGATCATTCAGTCAAAAAACTCTTGATATAGAACTAGATATAAGATTTACTTCAAGAGACAAAAAAATAATTATTATTGTGATATATTGTATAATTATAGATGCTATATTTAATAAACTTATAAACTAAAATAAAAAACACATTTTTCTTTGAAACAGGGAATTTCGGAGATACATTATTGGCAACGTGAGCTCTGGTTTGACACGGGGTGCCACAGATACTGTGTTTGCCTCAGTCCGAGAAGCTTTCACTGTTGCACCAACAACTTTGTCCTTTTTGGACTTTTTGACTGAAGCCCCTTGCTTTCCCCCCTCCACTGATCTTTTCTGAAGAAAAATAAAATGAATTCATAGGAGGAAAAAAAAGTACCCACAATCATCAAAAAAACTGGTAAAATAGAGTAAAATACAATCTATCAAATATTGTGACAACATCTACACATGTCTAGTACCTTGGGCTCTTCCAATTCCCCTTCTTTGGTTTCTCCCTCCATCTTTTCTGAATCAGAAAGTAGACCCTTCTCTAACCGCTCTTCTAAAGAATCTTCAAGCAACTGTTGAAAATTATATAGTTAATGAAGAATAAGTAAATTTTTAACATATTAGAGGTGCATTGTTTAGAGAGATCATCTTCATTTCAATAACAAAAACAAAAGGCAAAAAAGTTACTACAAATGGAACCACCAAATTATAAGTTGTCAAAACAGCAATCAATCTAATGATGATTACAATCAGTAGACCATACATGAAACTACCTAACAAGGAACTATCACACTCAGAAAGAGAGAGAGAGATAAAGAGAGATGAACTGAACTGCTCTATTTACTTACTCCCCAATGTATTTCTTTTTGATTTAGCAGATTAGCTGCATCCTGCCCACTCCCAACAAGTGTAACAACTTCAGCATCATCAGAAATTGAGGCTGGCTGTCCAGGAGAAACTGTCAACGATATCATGAGCTCAATGTATTGTTTTAATATTTGACAGAAAATTAACAAAATTGAAATTCTTACGTACAGGACAGAAAATTTAAGCATATTCAAATATGTTGCAAATCGAGAAACAGCAGCTGTACCTTGAAAGTTGATACGCTCGTTGATAATTCCAAGAACCATAATGGATTGTGTTTTGTGCAAATATTGCAGCAGAAGATCGTAAGAGTACTGGAAAAAAGTGACTCAGTTTCAGCTTTTCCCTTGCAAATGGACCCCCAGGTGACTGAGCTTGGTCCAATGAAATCAATTATGAAAAAGCTATTTCATATGAAGCAAGTAAGCAATGATAAACAAAGGTCTGCATACACGTGAAAATTTCACCTCATCCTAGCTGATTTACCCAAAAAAAAGAACTAGTTCTTCCAGCAGTAATCAGAAAGAAGTGAAAAAAAGTGATTATTAGAAAATGAAAGAAATGTTGTTTCTCTTTTCATTTCTGTAAATTCTGGACGAATAAGAACGTTGGAACACAACAATTTTAAGCATAATTAAACATCAAAATCAATTATGTGAACTCTAATTCCCAACTCTTGAGCTAAGTTTAGTCAAGATGTCCTCCAGATACTGATTGAGGTAAAACTAATTGGCAGACATCTATTATCAGTTTGTTTACTCAACATGAATTTGATATACAACCTCACCCTACATTTCTAAACTTGCTGCAATACACATACCCTTCCATTCCAAGGGATTATCACCAACCAACTGCAGATCAAGGAAGGCTGAAGAAGTTTCAGACTTTCTACTTATAAATCCCAATCAAGTTGTGAAATGGCATACTAACTTTACATTTATGAAACTTTGAAGTGCAGCTCGGAAGCATTTTATGTACAATCAAGGGGAAAATTTTTTCTAAAAAAAAATAATGTTTGCCCTATATCTTTCAAATTCATGCGTGTACATTCTGAAGATAGAAATTGCAGTAAGTCATGCCAATGATATAGATGGCCCAAAATAAAATAAAATGGTCAGATTCAAACTGGTGTTTAATCCGTGTCTCAATTTTCCAATTTGCAAGCCACACCAACAATCAAAGTTATGAAAAGCATCACTATCAAAAATGTTCATGATAAAATGGTCCTGTATATCATGAATCATCTGGAATGTGCAAAGCTCAAAGTATCGGCCAATACTGATATGAGCATTATCTGACTCGACACCTTCCGAATTGATACTAGTACACGTTACATATAGACTCCAAACCTTGCACCACTCATCCGAATCGCCGAGTTATCGTCACCAAATTGGCCAATACCCTTTCACGACGACGCAATATGACTTAAATCTCTCATCATATTCAACTTCTTCTTTTAGTTCGTATCAACCACGACGTGACACCATAGCCAAAGCATCTCAGAGCCTCCAAGTTAATGGCCGCTACCACGACCTTGAACTATGGAAGCATGAGAATGCCAAAGGCCCAAACGAGTATAATGAAAGTTGGAAAGCACAACTAGATGGTTTTCCCCAAGTAAACGAATATATAATACTCATATATGTGTAATGACCAGCCTTACAGGCACATATCAATGATCAAGGAAGAAGTAATCACCTGGCATATTTTTATGTTCACTTTGCTTTGCCTTAGAGAATGAGCAAACTCCATCTCCTACATTGTAATGAACAAAAGATTGAGGATAGATTTTCATAACAAAATACCAAAACTCAGGATAGATTTTCAGAACCAAATACCAAAACTTCAAATGCAGTATGATGATATAGCATAGGAAATAACCTCCAGATGAGAGGGAGAAAGAACCCCTTCCAATTTTTGGAGGTCACGTAAATGCATCATCTCATGGTCTTCTCGGAAGCTATTGAAAAAAGCTCGAGCTGGCAATTCAAGCATAGTTGTTAAAAGTAAACTCAAATACTTGTCATTTTTATGGGGGAATTGGGAATGTATGCAGTAAGATGCAAAGTAAGATGAAATACCACTACTACAAGTTATACCTTCTTGGATATGACCCTTTGACACGAGATCCATAAAGCAGTGGATAAACACTGGATAGAGGACTCGTAGCAACTCATGCTGCATGGTAGAAATACAAACCAAAATAAATGAACTTTAGAATAGTCTGCCAGGTATTCAAGGCAAGAACTTCAAAATTGATTATGACACAGATATTCAATCTAGAAATAACTGTACAGGCAAAAAGAAAACGCACACCAGTTGCGATTTTAGGTTTTGATAAGAGACCAGGCTGCAAACTTAAAATCACAGTTGACTGGTGACAAAATCAGGATGTAAATTTATAGTGAGTCGGATAGCATCATGTGGCATTGTGGTCATAAGGTCTAAGCACTGCTATGCTGTCACACCCAAAAATTTCATAGGAGTGAGTTAAAAAAAATACATTTACCAGGCATAAGCTCACTGGGTTGAATTGAAAATCTCAAGAAAATTGTTGTTAAAAGAAAACATTAATCAAAAATCCAATTGAGCTTTAGTTTGAAAATGGGCATCTGACATAATGGCAAGAGCATAACCTGTGGAAGCTTAAAATCCCTTCACATCAAACTAAATATCTAAACCATAAGATACAACCACCATCATCCTTCAATAAAGTTTACAAACCTAAATCTCTAAATGACAGCGAAAGCAATCTAAATTAATTTCAATACAGTCTCCCTTAAGCTGACAAATATGGGAATACTACATAATCAAAGTGAGGAATCAAGTTACTAGATTTTATTTTATTTTTTTGAACACGAAAGTAAGGTACTAGATGATAATCCTCAACTATCTCCTCCATCTCTAATCCTATCTCTAAAAAATGTAAGAGCAATGCTATTGGGACCTAATTTACTGACCTAGTTTGCTGACCTAATTCACTATGACCTTTGGATTAACTGTGGGGGCCATCAAACATTGGAACTTGGTGTTGATCCAATGGTTCTACTGCAGCCACATCATTATGTCAGCAAATTAGGTCAGATTTTTAGGTCCAAATAATATTACTCAAAATGTAAATAGGGATGAGCTTAACTAGGCCCACTGGATAACTTTGCTCAAACACTACCAAGGTGTTAAAACCAATGCGATAAATTATTTATAATATAAGCAACATAACATCTTGAAGTAACGTAAATCTATATACAGTTCAAAACATGCATCACAATGTGTAGAATCTGATATTTAAAAATAATGAGGTCTATATAATAATCCAGATGTCCAAAATCCTGAAATCCCATAAATGGCACACGTATCAAAGTTAGGGATTAATCCCCTATCAAGCATGAACCAAATGACCAACTCCCGAGGAGCTTTTGGGTCTTGCACCCTAGGGATCACAACACGCTTCTTGCTTTTTAGAGAAGACCAATACTACGTTGGCATAATTTTTTTTAATAGATAATTTAACAAAATTTGCTGACCTAATTATTTATAATCATTGAATTGACAATTGTCCCTCGTATTAGTTGGGACCCACAACCAATCCAATGGTTGTGATGGATTAGGTCAACAAATTAAGTCCAAATAGTACTATTATTTAGATAAACCAATATCGGAGATTTGTGGTGCCACATAAGCTACCACAAAATCCAATACCATTAACCAAGCCTCTTTAGGTTTAGTACGAATCCAATGGAACCTCCCAAGACCCACCGATATGCTATATATCACA
>CM042186.1:35386778-35400749 GCA_023539305.1 Ilex asprella | reverse complement strand
AGGGGAGAGAACTACATCTAAAAAAACAGAGAATAAAAGAGGAAAAACAGAGTTGTTTTTTTATCTTAAAACTAAGAGTTACTGGAGGAGAAAACCGCTGAAGCCAAAGCTTCATTCGTTGATTACGAGTTGGTTTAGTGTCTCATTCGTGCTGAAAATCAAATAAGCTTCTCCAATGAAAAAAAATTAGCCACTGTTTTTTATTTGCTTTGGGTCTGTTTCTTCTGTTTTTCTGATGACCTAATTAGTTTCTACATACCCATCAGTGAGGCTGGAGGGGATGTCGAATCTACTAGTTCTTGAAGTGGTATGTACTTTATTGAAGAGTTGTGGCTGATAGTAGCAGTTGGGATGGAGGGGTTGCCAATGTGGTGATGGGTGGGGCTTTGGGATCATCACTGGCAATGAGAAACAAGGAGAGATGAGAGAAAATAGGAAGGTATAGTGAAGGGTAATTTTGTTGTTTAAAAAAATTATTTGCATACCCACTCTCACCTTAGGCACGTGACTTTCTCAAGTGATTAATTTTGATGGAAAATATAACAGTGCACTTTGGGCCACAAACTCATGAGGGTTATGTGGCTTTTTTAAAATGAGAGGGAGGTAATGTGGAAAACAACTTTATTCACAAGGGGGCAAAGTGAGGTTTGCCTTTTTTTTTTTGGTCAAGAATCTGAGAGTTGAGTCGAAGCCTTTAAAAGATGGACAACTGCGCCAAATTAGAAGACTCGAAATCCAGCCTTTCGGGTCCTCCTCCGGCTAGGGTTTAGGTCCAATTGTGAGTCTGAGTTTTGGGATAGTATTTACTTAGCTTGGGTCAGACCCAATCTGTATTACATGTCAAAAGTTCTTGGGCTTTTTACACTTTATATTTTGAAAAATGTTAAGATTCTTACTTTGCACCCTAAAAGATTATTTTTTTCATGTTGCACCCTCTGTGATGCCCGTAAAACTAGGGGTCATCTACTAACTGTTGATCACCCACCAACCCACAGAAGTACCCGTAATCGTCACACAATCCAATGTCACGTCAATAGCATCTTCTTAACTGGGATCTTAACCTACAAGTGTAGCCTTTACACATCAATTCATAGTCATTAAATATCCTATATAACCTCATTGAGCACAAGGAAGCGATGCTCAAGAGTTTAGTAAAACATTTCAAAAATTTGAAGTTTAGAGAAAACCTACTGGTAGAAGAAGTCTTTGTTCTACCGATAGAAATGGTCTAGTGGAATTCTTTTATCGGTAGGAATAGTGACATTCTACCTATAGGAGAACCATCCTGAAAAAGTTCTATCGGCTAAACCTACCGATTAAAGCTGCCTACCGGTAGAAAAACAAAAAGTGTGCCCAATTTTGCCTGTTTCATATGTTTTTGATTTCAAATCCATTCTATATCAACCCGACACATGTATAATGAAGTTTTCGTATAAAACATATTTCGTACAGGTTCAATTATAATCAATTTCATATATTTACATGCCCAAAACTAAACTTCTATAATAGTTTTACAAAAACATAAGATAAAGTCGCATTTCAGCTTTTCTTCATCCTTAAGGCCCCGAATGAGAATCATTCACCGGTGTATACCCTGCACTTGAAATATTTCTCCATAAAGGATAAGTCACGCTCAATAAAGTATCTCTTAAAGAGGTTACTCCACAACTTAAGTACATATGAAATGCTTACATGCAACATTCAACAAACAACAATCATTTCAATCAAGAATATGCAATTCAATGTTGGAAATCACCATATCATGTCATAAAGTGAGATGAGACTCACTCATGCACTTCACCTCCTGAGCCTTCACTGGCTCTCCCAACACATGCAAATGTCATGCGTATGATCTTCGCGCATTCCAAGCCTCCATCATTGATGTTGCACATTCAATGACCATTTTAAATCCCAGGTCTTGCACATCCGAAGTAACCAGGTCTTGAACTAGAGAAATTATCTAGCCCTTCTTGCTAACCCCGATCCTATTTTTAATGCAATTTGTGCGACTCAGTCGGACCTTGGTCTAACCTTTCCAAGTTCATGCATCATCCACCAAGAGTGGTATTTGATGACAACCATACACACACACCCCACTCATGCCTAATGCCCATGAATGTGATGTCTCTGTGCATATACAATATAATGTACAATTGCAATACTAATTTCATACTCCATATGTTATGAGTGTCATATAAACCATTTTAACCACATTTCAACATATTTCATGATCAATTATATCATATGCATATGATTACCATAAATCATCTTATTGACAATACATCACAAGCATATATCAACATTATACCCAATAATAATTTTTAAGCATGTTATCACATAATCTCATGCAAATAACACACTTAATTCTCCAAGGCATACTATAAACACATAGTATGCCCACATATCACAATTTTCCAAGAAATTATAACCTAGCAATTTCTAAATACCAATTCAAGCTAGAATTGATTTAATCTATTTTGAGTACTCATTTCATCAAATTAACAACAATAGGTGAGTGTTACACACCTCTAACACCGTACCCATTCTATATAATCATCCTAGGTTAGAAATAAACATAATTAGGGAGAAAATCCTACCTCTTGAAGCTTAAAACACCTTATAGGAACCTTTAAGAATCCCAATCAAGCCCAAAACCCTTGATTTCTCCAAGCCTCCATTTTTGTAACTAAAACCAAATCAGTGCTTTTTGGTATGGTTGTGTAGCCCTAGACGAGAAGAACAACTTTTATTTTTGGCTTGAGTCGATTCGACCAATGAATCTTTGTAGATCATAGAGAGAAGGTGAAGCTTCTCTCTCTTCTTTTGATTTTTCAAAAAATTTGATGGGTATGGGGAGAAATCTGATTTTTTTTTCTATTTCTACCCTTTAAATGTTTGGTCCTCATTTTGCCACACGTTCTCCTTTCTCGGGCTTGATTTTGACCCAAATCGATTAAATTTCATCCCGATTCAAATTTAAAATATTTTTTATTTGAACTAACTTTAAATTACTATCCATTTTTGGAAATTTAATTCTCGGGTTCGTTCATGAAGTCACACGACACTCAGTCGCCTTGTAAAACGTGAAAAATCCAACTGCCTTGGAATCCAACGAAAATTGATAGGGTAGCTAGATTATGGGAGATGAATCCAATGGTGAGGTTCGTTTCATCATCCGAGTTCTAGAAAAATTTGGATTTTCAACCCGTACCATAGTAACAAATTACCGTTTTATCCTTTTTCACAAAAAATCAAATTTACTCGGGCTTTACATTTTTTCCCCTTAAAAGAAATTTTGTCCCCCAAATTTACACACACGCACACATTTAACCCTATGCATATATAACAATTATATAACACTAAGTGACTATGGTAATGTACCTCCATTCTCGAACAAGAATTAATAACTAGTACGTATAGTATTTTCACGCTCCTATGTCGCCTCTTTCACACCTCGGTACTACCACAATACCTTTACCAACCTCACGGTTTTGCCTCGCAAAACCTACTCTCAGCTATCCATGATACACACCGATCCTTCCTCGAAGGTTTGCCCCAATCTATCACATGTGTCAGATTTGAAGTGTACTTCCGGAGCATAGAAACATGGAACACTACGTAAACACCTGATAAATTTGACGACAATGCCAATTGGTAAGCAACTGTAACAACCCTCTCGAGTACCTCAAATGACCCAATATACATCGGTGATAGCCTTCCCCATTTTTTGAACCTGACCACTCCTTTCTTGGACATTACCTTCAAGAAGGCGTGTTCTTCAATCTTAAACTCTAGATGTCGCCGCCGTTTGTCAGCATAGGTCTTTTGCTGGCTCAGAACCGTGAGAAGATGCTTCCGTATTAAGTTCACCTTCTCTGAGGTGTCTCTAATCAAATCTAGACCCGTAGAGGGTCTCTCTCTAACCTCTATCCAACAAATCGGAGAACGACATGAACTCTCATAGAGTGCCTCATAGGGTGTCATTTGTATGTTCGCTTGATAACTGTTGTTATATGCGAAATCTACTAAGGGTAAATATTCTTCCCAACTACCCTTAAGGTCAAGGATACATGTTCGTAGCATGTCCTCTAAAATTTCGGATGATCCTCTCCAACTGACTGTCCGTTTGGGGATGAAAAGTTGTGCTCATCATCAACTGTGTTCCCATGGCTCATTGGAAGCTCTCCCAAAAATAGGTCGTGAACTTGGGATCCCGATCCGATACTATAGATATAGAGGCCCCCTATAATCGAATTATCTCTCGTACATACAATCTGCAGAATTTCTCCAGTGTGAATGTCATCTGTACAACAAAAAAGTGTGTCGACTTTGTAAACCAGTCCACTATTACCCACACCGCGTCATGCCCTCGCGGTGTCTGTGACAAGTGGATCACAAAATCTATCGTGACGTGTTCTCACATCCACTCAACCACCTCCAAAGGCTGGAGTAACCTTCCTAGTCTCTGGTGCTCAACCTTGACCCGCTGACACTTGAGACATCAATTAACAAAATCTACGACGTGCCTCTTCATTCCGCTTTAGTAATACTCACGACGAAGATCATGGTACATCTTCGTGCTACCTGGATGCATAGTAAAATGGAAGCAATAAAACTCCCTACGGATGTCCTCTCTTAGATCTGTAGACTTGATAACTACAACCCCTACCTTGAATCGAATACTACCATCTACGTGAATGACCTAGCCCTCGTCACATGTGTCCGACTATACTTGATCCCTGATGGACAACATCTCCATGTCCTGCCCTTGGGACTCAATTACTCTGCTCAGTAGGGAAGACATAACCACCAAACTCCCTAAAGTTCCTTGAGCCTGAATCCTATAGTGCAACTCGAATAGTCCCATAGTCTTGAGCATCTGTCATTCCTGGGATGCCACACTAGTCAACACTCCCCGTAACTTCCGGCTTAGTGCATCAACCACAACGTTTACTTTACCAGAATGGTAATGCAAAGTGAAGTCGTAGTTCTCCAAATACTCCATCCACCAACGTTGCCTTATGCTGAGGTCTCGTTGTGTAAAGATGTATTTTAGACTCTTATAATCCAAAAATACTTCAAACTGTTCAACATATAAATAGTGGGCCCAAGCCTTCAAGTCAAAGACAATGACCGCCAACTCCATATCGTACATGGGGTAGTTCTGTTCATGGTTCTTTAACTGCCGAGAAGCATAAGCTACCACCATCCTGGACTATATCAAAACACACCCAAGTTCATCCCTACAGACATCAAAATAAATTGTGTACCTCTGTACCTCTCTAGAACTATCAAAATAGAAGCTGAAATAAGTCTCCCCTTCAACTCTTGAAATGCCCTTGCACACGAGTCATCCCAATGAAACTTGACCTCCTTCAAAGTCAACCTCATCATAGGTACAACTATTTTGGAGAAGTCATTAATGAACCTCTTATAATACCCCATCAATCTTAAAAAACTACATATCTCGAAGATTGACTTCGGTCTCTCCCAACTCATGACTACCTCAACCTTCTCCAGGTCCACTAACACACCCGAAGTCGACACTACGTGTCCCAAAAATTTCACATTCGTTAGTCAAAATTCACATTTGCTGAACTTGACGTAGAATTGGTGGTCTCTCAAGGTCTGGAGAACAACTTTCAAGTGACCCTCATGCTCCTCCTCAAACTTGGAGTAGATCAAAATATCGTCAACAAATATCACGATAAAACTGATCAAAGTAGGGTTGGAACACCCTATGCATGAGATCCATGAATGTCATCGGGGCATTTGTCAATGCAAAAGGCATAATCGTAAACTCGAAATGCTCATATCGCATCCTAAATGTATCTTAGGGATATCCGCCTTCCAAATTCTCAACTAATGGTAACCCGTGCATAGATCTATCTTAGAGTAGAGTTACGTTCCTCTCAACTGATCAAACATATCATCAATCATCAGCAAAGGGTATCTATTCTTGATAGTAATTCGATTCAACTGTCGGTAATCTATACATAGCCGAAGTGTTTATCATTCTTGGCAGACAACACTGGAGCACCCTAAGGTAGGGTACTTGGTCTAATAAAATCCTTGTCCATCAATTCTTGCAATTGGACCTTGAGTTCTTACAACTCTGTAAGTGTCATTCTATGCGAAGTCATAGAGATGAGCGATGTACTGAGGTGCAATTCAATAATGAAGTTTACATCCCTATGTGGAGGTAATCCTGGTAGTTCGTCTAAAAAAACATCGTCATGCTCACAAACTACTTGAGGTAATCCCAACTCCTGTCTCGTCTCGTCCTCTAGGGTAAGACTTGCTGGTCAACCCATCAACTACATGTGCCAACGAGAATCATACACTACTTGGGGTAAAACATCGCACTTTTTCCTTTGAAACTTGAAACAGACACCCTCTTGTGCACAAGTAGTAACCCTATTCCGATCACAATCAATGAAGACTTGGTGTGTCATCAACCAATCCATTCCAATGATGACATCAAACTGTGACATGTTCATAACCCTAAGGTCGACGGTGAGTAGAATTCCCGAAATCTCTAATTCACACCCCGACATACCTAATCAATGCTCATCCTAGCTCATAGGGGAGAACTCACATGTAATTGCTCTTCCAAGGTCTCAACCTCTAAATTCAAGTCCTTCACACATGATGCAGAAATAAATGAATATGATGTACCAGAGTCAAATAACACCCTTACCCATAAGTGAGAGAGTAGAAATGTACCCTAAATAACCGACTAATCTACTAGTTCATTTTGAGGTGTGATGGCATAGACTCGCCCCTGGGTTCCCAAATTCCCGGTTTGTGAGCCCTATCCTAGGCCTCGACCCATGCCCTAACCCATCTGGCCTGATTGCGGAGTCCCTGCACGTGAAATAATAGGGGTTTATGAAGCACCCTACAACTGAAACTAGCTTCCCTGGCCCATGGTAAGGTATGGAGGAACAAAGTAAGTCTGTGGCTACCTCACTGATGATTGGGACTGAGATGCCCAAAACTCTAGGATTCCTGTCTCTAAGGACAATCCCGCTTCATGTGATATGGCTGGTGGCATATGTAATAAGCCCTCTAGCTTGCCTGGTAGGTAATCCTAAAGCTTCTCCTACCTTGGGTGATGGACCTTGGCCTTGGTAGTCATGGCGTTATCCTTGAAACCCTTGTGGGGAAGAAGTCTTTTGTTTCTTATCCGAACTAGAAGAAGATGGTTGACTCTTGTTCTTCTCATCCTTAGCACCTACCTTGCGGATGCTTCTTCGATCATCGACCTCCCTCTCAATGGCCATATTTGTCTCAACCATCGAGTTTAAATCTTGTAGGTGGTAACCCATAATCTTTCCCTGGATGGACAATTTCAAATCATCCTCGAACCTCCTCACTTTGACCATGTCTGTAACCCCGTAATCATCGACGAAATGGGCTAACTCAGTAAAAATAACTACGTATTCCATCACTGTTAAGTCCACTGCTTCAAATCCAAGAATTCCCAGACTTTCACATGTCGAACAACTGATGTGAAGTACTTGTCCATGAAGAGCTCCCGGAACTTTTTCCATGTCATCGCCTCTAAGTTCTTCGAGATCCTTGCCCAATCCCACCACATAGGACTTTTCTTCCTAGTTGGAATGCAGCTAGTCTTATCTTAGTAGCATCGGAGGTGATTCTCATTGCCTGTAAGATCTTGTCGATTTGCTAGAACCAATGGTCGACCACTATTGGATCTGTCCCTCCCATAAAAGTTAGAAGTTTGTGTGCCTTAAATTTTTGGAGGTTACTTGAGCCCCCTTGACCCACATTAGTACTAACATGTGTAAAGGTAGCCGTCATCGTGCCAATAGCCTACATAAAAACTTGTTAGTCAAAGGCTGGTGGTGGTTGGTTGTTGTTTCGCCCACCGCCTCGGCCGTGTCCTCTTCCTCTATTTGCCATCTACACACATGTCAAATAGCAATAGAACACTAACTTAGTCTCCCAAGATAGGGATCAAGTTCAAACTTTGAGATTTCTCTCATTGTCTCACTAGTAGAGCATGTGCTACCTACTTGTAGACAACTACACCCTGAACTATCCTGTTCATTCTTTTTTCGACCCCCGATCAAAGGCAAGGATGCTTCGGGTCTGCTTGTTTGGATCTTGGCTGCTAATTATTGTCATATTTTGCTTATGAAAACTGTTGAAGATGATTCAACTAAGCAAATTTCAAAGAATGGTGTCATGACTTTTGAGCTAATGTAGGTGATGGGTGGTGCGTCTATGCCGTGACTCTGAGATGCTGATGCACTAATCTGTTCTAATGTAATTGGAGCTTAATTGTCATGAACATGTTGTAATTGTCGAGTTCATTTTAAATGAACTTCTTGTATTGTTTTTATTTGGTGGATTAGCATCAGACATGTCTGCATGTACCTATTAAGTTTAAACATTCTAAATTATAATAGTATCGTCACCTTATTCCAATGCCACACTAAGGGAACATTTGACAAAAATCATATTATATTTACAATGACAACATCCCAGTTATGAAAGCAACATGAATCCCAAAGAGGTTACAACGTAGACAAAAGAAACATTCAACTAGGTGTGCCCAAGACAAAGTGCATAACTCAAAAGTGCCTAATTGCACCATAAAATCAGTTAACTTAAATTCGATTGAGTTACTAATGTAGCAACAACTTGAGTTTATTGGCTATAGTTACTTTGACTTGCAGATGGAGCACCATGTTGATGTGGTATTGAAGTCTGAGTTGATATAGTTTTCTTCCTTTTAATATGGTTCAAGTATTGAGAAGTATAAGTCAAATAAGTCCCACGGGATCAAAATAAACAAAGGTACGAATTAGTAAATGACTTACAAGTAGCTTTGGTTTAGATTGTGCTTTAGGAGTAGTGGCTTGAGAGTGGGGAGGACATTAACTTGCATTTATATTTGGAACAACAATAGAGTTTGTGTTCTTTTTTACCTATTACAAGAACAATCTGACAAGTATTAAAGACAAAAATTCATATAATAAATTCTAAAATTCTAATATTGTGATGTCTTACCTTGGCATGTTTACCAGTAAGAGGCATTTTACACTTTCTTAAGTTATGATAATTGTGACCACAATTTTTACATTTAATGGGCTTGTACTCACTTTTTAAGTTTGTGTTCCACATCTATATAATTTATCTATCTATACTACTTCTAAAAGCACCTTAAGGTTGAAAACTTTTGTTTTCCAAATTTAACCTTGGTTTATCTTATAAAATCAATCTTATCATTCATCCAAAAATTACTACATGTTATTCATGTTTTTTGGCCCTACAAATTCTAACACTAATGTTTTTAAAAGTTAACCATAGATCTTAAGTATTAGACCTTATGGATTCCATTTGTATTCAATGTACCAAATAGACTTTAAAACTCCAACTGACATTATTTATGCCTATATCTATATTCCTAATCTATATCTATATACTTATACTTACTACTTCTAAATGTCAAGAAATGGAAAAAAAACTTTCGAATTCATTTATTGCCCTTAAAAAATATATATAAAGACAAAACAATACACTCTTTAATAACTCTATTACAATTGACTTTAGTTAATACATATATGACCTTTCTTGTAATTTGATTTAATTACCCTGGACAACAGAATAGACTTCACCTCATTGTAATGCTCCCTCTCAAATGCCTCAACCTTCCCCTAAAAGTTTGAATGCTCCGGCACCAAGTCTAAAGATCTGAATGTTTAGGTGCCCAACCATCGTTGTTGAAAATGATTTCGATTCAACAATTCTCTAAGTTAGCCTTCAAAACCATTTTTTCTTTAGTTAGATGATACTAACATTTTTGTGGATATTTTACATTTTTGTGGTTTGAATTTGACCAAAAAAAAGTGGTACTGCTGACCACATCTCAATAGGATGTTAAGAAGAAGACCAAAAATCGACAAAAAAATCATCTCAACAATAGTGTTCAGGTTCGGGTTTCTCATTGAATCTATGTTGTTCTTTTAATTTTGTATTTGTTTTGAGTTTTCTGTTTGTTTTCCTGTTTTGGGGTTTGGTTCTCCCAATAGTCTTCTTGAAATAGTCTATTGCGAACTTTCTTGAATTGGATTTTTAATTTATTGTTTGGATATTGGTTTTTTGTATGTTTAAATTGGTTGGACATCTATATTTTCCTATAATAATCAACTAGGTGACAAGGGCTTTTGACCCTTTTTCTCTCTCTTTCTCTGTGTTGTTAGTTTGCCCTTTTTTTGGATATGTAAACAACTTTTAATTTTGGTGAAGTGAATAGGAATTTGATGTATTTTGATCAGTAAGTCTAGGAAAAAATATGTTGCTATAAACTTCATTTCATGTCTCTGTATCTTTTCTTTAGTGGTAAATGTGAATTACTTAGCTTGTCTTTGTATAATATAGCCATAAAGGCATAGTTACTATTCTCACAGTTTGTGCGCATATTTGTTTTGTACTTAGAACTTATATTTATCTTTCCAGTTATAAGTTTTATTATCAAAAGGTGTTTGACGGGATATAGGACAATTTTTTTTTATGTTTTAGTTGGCTAGAAAAAGTACAGTCAACTGGGCATTTACTCGACTCACTTTTTCTTTACATAGTAAAATCAGCAGCATAGTCCAACCCAACCTTAGCATATTCAATCCTCGAGGTAAGCTCGTGAACCTTCAAAATCTTTGTGTTATCACATACGAATCAATCTTTGTATTTTTTATTGATGTTTTTGTACTTGAAATGCGTTGAGTTTGATAAATTTAGATGTTGAATTCATAGCTGAAATATGTTTTGAGTAAATTGAATTTCTATGATTCAGATCTAGGTAGTGGTGATTTTGTCATAGTGATTATGCAATTTGAAGATCTTGTATATATTGTTTTTGGATTTCTGAAGAGTTTCCTGTTAAGGTAATGAATCCAAAATTAAAAGAGGATAGTAAATAGGATAAATGATAAGCTAAAAGAAAGAAGAAGGTCACCTAAGGCATGGAAAAACAGAAGTTCTTTACAAAGGATTTCATTGTCCATTTGTTTTTTGGAGCTTAACTCGCTAGCTTTGAGCAATTCCTTCTGCATTGACATTAGTTTTAAGTTACTTTTCAAAAAACACTTGGTTATAAAAGCACTAATTACAGTAAGTGCATCTATGATTGTAGTGTTTTCTATATCATATCAGTTTGCCCTTTTTGCATGGATATAATCCTTCCGATCATAATTAGTGTGAGTATGCAACAATGATCAAAAGAGAAGAATATGTTGATTCTCCTCAAAGGATAAATATAAATCAATGGCATACAAGTCAACACATTTTCTCTTTTTTTTTGTGTACATATATTGGCTCAGTACCTTACCGACATGTCAAAATTTCAAGTTATCAATGAAATTCTTAGGTTGATTCAAGCTGAGTGTTGAAGGATATTCAAGTAAATGATATAGTTAGGACTAATTAGCAAAATATCTTTACTTCTAATCGCAATGTACAAGTTCTATCCAAATACAATGCAAACATCTTGTTATTTGGTCCAATTGCATTCATTCTATGGTGTTTGTGGGTGCATAATTTGATATTTTTTATGGCAAGTCCTTCCTCTCTCTCAGACTTAGAATATTTTTTTTCAAATTGTGGATCTTCATTACCATATTATGGAAAAATTTCATTTGCTAGTAGCAACTTTATTGCTCTACGAATGTCCCAAACTTTCGAATTAACAAAATATTGATAAAAATAACATAGAATAATTTATACTCAAAATAATTTGCATGTACTGTATTTTACTATAATTACATAGAATAATTTATATTCAAAAATCAAAATGATTCATGTGCAACGCACATGTGCATCAACTAATACGTATAATTCGGTAGGGAGAGTTTTGCCGTCCTTGTGGTCCTGCACGCTCGAATCCGGATTAATTAGAGTCCAAAGTGACTTTCGGATACTAGATGGTCTGACAAAAAAAAAACACCCTAATCAACTACTACACATGTGATTCAAAATAAAATATATGAAAGTGACCCAAGCACATCACAAAAATACCCCACCATAATAGACAAACAAAACAAAACCAACCATACAGATGCCCAACATTCCCCACCACAAACCCCACCACATTACTAAAAACTAACTCAATCAAACCTCTACATCTACCCATATTCAACACCCACATTACAAACGTAAGACCCACAAAAAAAATAAAACAATAGAAACATTACCATAATATGGCACATCATGCCCTGGACCTAACTCGTACTTTCCTCCTATCAAAACCCAAGTCATTTTTGGAACAACTTGAAGCTTTGAATCACTGATTGTATGTGGAATACAAGTCATCGCTAGAGTATCTGATGATATAGGGCACAATACTTTCTCTCTGTGTAAACCACAAAACCCTTTCATGAAGATGATTAGGTGTGAAAATCGTATGGCTAGATAATACCGAAAAAACACCCATATATAAGTCACAAGAAGATGATTAGGTGTTTTTACAATTTTGTCCATGGACAAAACATGTGTGTTGCATGTGCAGCAAGATTTAACGAGAAGAGAGACAGTAATTGGTCTGAAGGGCCATATTATAACCAATTTAGAACAATGAGGAGCGTGCAATATGATAAATAAAATATCTTTTAGGGTGTAAAGTGGAAATCTTAATATCTTTTGAGTTGCAAACGGTGAAAAGCCCAAAATTCTTTTTCATAAATCTGTTAACTTCCTCGTCTGCATATAGGCTTGGTAATAGATCGAAATTTGTTCAAAATCTTATCTAAATCGGAATTAAATTAGTCGAAAGTATACATTCATTGTTTTGATCAATTATCCAAATTTGAATCTATTACATCATCTTTCATAAGTTTATATACAGTTGTACCTATATTTAATCAGATTATGTTCTAATCTCAATTGTATATATTGTTGTGTGCTTTATATTTCTTTTCCAATAATTTTAGATTATGCAATATATTTTTTACTCCGCATGCTAATAGCTTAATATTAGAGATTATTAATACAAGATTTATGAATTTCAAATGAGAAGAGTTTAGACTTCAAATTAGTTAAACCACAAAAATAGATAAATTTGTTATTAGATACATTCAAGGGTGGAGGCATGTTCAAAGGTATAGGGCAATTGTTCTCACTGACTTTTGTTTCACACTTGCATATGTAGTCTTAAAAATATCATGATCAAGTTAAAATTAATACATTGGTCCTTTATTTGTAAAAAATTATTATTGTGCTCCAATTCTTTTTATCTAATAAATTGTCCATTATCCCTATCTAGGAAAATAAATGTTTTATATTTGGACTGAGTAAAATACATGTAAAATGTCTTGATTTATACATTGATCAAAGACTATACTTCTCTCGTATTTAACACATTGTCCTAATTTTCGGCACAATTAGATAGTTAATATTAACTCTTTTTTAATAAGTTACAGGTCATAACCTAGTAAAATCTAAACATAATATATAACAATTTAGTTGGCTTGGATGAGCTCCAAAATTCCATTCCAATTTTCTTCATTTTTTTTAATTGTCAAATTTGATTTGATGTTATGTCATTGACTCTTTTTGAATAACTTAATTTCTAATTAATAGGATAACTCCTAAAAAAATTGTCAACTGTCTCAAATTTTTCTCCTATCATCTCTCTATTTTTCTTCTCTCTCTCACACGCACTCTCTCAACTAAATCTATATTTACTACACACTACAAAAATCAATTTAAGAACGAGGATATTTATGAAACTTTCCCTCATCAATTAATAGATTTTTAAATTTTAAATTATGTAATAGCAATGCATTGATCTCATCAAATTAAATCATTTCACATGGCTTATGTAACTACTCCTACAAAACTACTTTATTTCATCCTCCTTAATTTAGCATAATAATTGATAATTTTTCAAAAATACTAAGGTCAATGTAGGGGTCGGATGAGGGGTGGCAATAAGGGGTAGGGGTA
>CM042186.1:35355621-35371778 GCA_023539305.1 Ilex asprella | reverse complement strand
CAAAGGTACTAAGTTGGGTTACTTTTAAAAAAAGGTAATAAAATAAGATGCAACTCTTTGTTGAATAATGAAACAACGTTGTAATGCTTCAATAGAGAAGTTGGGTGCCATTTATTTTTCAAAGCATAATGCCCGACAGCATAACAATCTTCTTTTTAATTTTGTTTCTTTTGTTCTTTATGGTATAACAATGAATGAGAACCAAACACTTTTTTTTTTTTTTTTTATGTCTTGTAGGGCAACAGGTATATACAATTGAAGGGTCCAGAATGATGGGCTTCTGGTCAGCTGATGAGTTGTTAAATGACTAACATGCTTCGCTGGACAAGTTCTTCAAAGCTTTCATTTTCAAAAATGCGAAATGCAATTTTGTATTGGGTCTTATTAGTATTCGGTTTTTGTTTTTGTTTTGTGAGTTTCTCAAAAGTAAACTAGATTCATAGATAATTTTGTGGTTAAGACACACCTAGATTGAAGTATTCGATACACGACTATTATCATTGATGAACATTTATTGCTTCTTGACCTAATCTCGACCCCTCTTCCAAATAATAATAATAAAAAAACCTTGTGTTCAATATTAATGGACCATTGCGTGCATTTTTGGTTTACTTCAGAAAGGAAAAAAAAAACAAAGTGCTTGTGAGCCCAAAAATTTGATAAACAAACTTGATTAATACATTGCTGTTCCACATCTTGGTCAGCAATTATTTTAAAATAGATTATAACTTAGAAATTTATTGGTGAAGCGGGGCATAAAATAAAACGTTGATGGCATATAAATAATAATTTCAATTTTTTTATGAGCAATTATGAAGTGAAATTTCAAATTGTTAATACAAAAAATGCTTTATCTTATATATGATCTGTACCGTTTTGTGTTTTACGTCTTGTTCTTTGGCAGCAAAGGTGGAGGGCTATGCGACATGTTTGCAGATCGCATATGGGGAGGGGAAGTGTACAAAAACTCTTGTCCAAAGTATTTATTATTTAATATAAAATAATGCTACATTTTAATTAGAAGAAATGATGTGGGTTAGCTCAACTGTGAACTCAATTTCATTTTGTCCATTGAGCCATAAAATTTTTATATTGCCCCTCAACTACTTGAACTAATTTCACAATGTCCTAAATACAAATGTTCTTTATTTGTTAAACATAAGTTGTCAATGTATCAATGACAAAGTAAAACAAAACATATAATCTGGGGACAAAGTGAAATATTTTTTGTCAAATTTCCACTGATAGTTGATGGGACAATGTAAAAAAATGATCATTTGAGGGATAAAAGTGTAGTTTTCCCAAGAGGTAATTAGGGGTTTGCATGTTAACATTCTTATGAAAACTATCTCGAATCGAACACTTCTTCAACATACATTTGCCACAATTCTAACTAACTTTAAATTATTTTTAGGATTTCAGGAATAAAATTAGATTGTAATTATTTTAATCGTGCGACACCCGATAACTTTGTAATACGTGATCTATTTTAGAATTTTACAAAAATTTAAAGGGTAGCTAGATTTTGCCAGACAAATCCAACAGTGAAGTCCGTTTTGTCATATGAATTAAATAAAAATTTAAGTTTTGACCCTTGTTTTAACAATTAATTACTATTTTACCTCTTTAATTAGGATTTTAATAAAAAAAAATTCTTGGGTTTTATGTTCACCCTTCTTAAGGGAATTTCATCCCCGAAATTACACCCACATGTACATAGAACAACATACACATGCAAAAAGTCATTCAATACTCTATGACTATAAGAGATGTATTTTCATCCTTGAACTGAAATGGATAGGTAGCTCGGATAGCGTCTTCACGCTCCCATGTTGTCTCCTACACCTCATGGTACTGCCACAACACTTTCACCAACCTCATAATCCTACCACACAAAACTTATTCTTAGCTGCCCATGATACGCACCGATCTCTCCTTGAAGGTCTCATCCGCATCAACCGCCAGCTCACCCCAATCCACCATGTGTGTAGGATCTGGAGTGTACTTTCGAAGCATGAACACATGAAACACTGCGTGAACACCAGATAAATTTAGTGGTAACACTAATCGGTAAGAGACTACATCAACTTTCTCGAATACCTTAAAGGAACCGATATATCTCGGCGATAACTTTTCCCGCTTCTCGAACTTAACCACTCCTTTTTTAGGCATCACCTTCAAGAAGATATGATCTCCGACCTCGAACTCCAGATGTCACCGCCGTTTGTCAGCGTAACTCTCTACCTCATCTGAGTCGTAAGAAGATGCTTCCGTATCAAGTCCACCTTCTCCAATATGTCTCTAATCAAATTCTGATCCATGGAGGGTCTCTTTCCAACATCCGTCCAACAAATAGGAAAACGACACAGTCTTCTATAAAGTGCCTCATAGAGTGCCATCTGTATACTCTTCTGATAACTGTTGTTGTAGGCGAATTCTACTAAGGGTAAATGCTCCTCCTAGTCACCCTTGAGATCAAGGACGCATGCCCATAGCATGTCTTCTAAAGTCTAGATAGTCCTCTTTGACTGACCGTCCGCATGAGGATGAAAAACAATGCTCATCATCAACTGCGTCCCAATGACCCACTGAAAACTCTCTAAAAAATGGGCAGTGAATCTAGAATCCCGATCCGATACTATGAATACGTGCACCCAATGTCATTGAACTATCGCACATATATACAGCCTATAGAATTCGTCCAGTGTGAAGGTCATCCGCACTGTCAAAAAGTGTGTCGATTTCGTAAGTCGGTCCATTATTACCCATATTGTGTCATGCCCCTGCGATGTCCATGACAAGTGGGTCACAAATTCTATTGTGATGTGTTCCCACTTTTACTAAGCCTCCTCTAAAGGCTGGAGCAATCCTGTTAGTCTTTGGTGCTCAGCCTTGATTTGCTGACACGAGAGACATCGACTAATAAAATCTTCAACGTACCTCTTCATCCTACTCCAATAGTACTAGCGTTGAAGATCATGGTACATGTTCGTGCCACCTAGATGCGCAGCAAAACGGGAGTAATAAAACTCCTTAAGGATCTCCTCTCTTAGATTCGAAGACTAGGGAACCATAACCCTTCCCCTAAACCAAAAACTACCATCCTTATGAATGGCCCAACCTTCATCACTTGTACTCAATTTTACCCTAAATCTGATGGACAATATCTCAGTATCTTGCCCTTGAGTCTCGATCACCCTGCTCAGTAGGGAAGGCGTTGCTACTAGACTCACCAAAGTGCACTGAGTCTGATCCCTATTGTGTAGGTTGAATTGTCCCACAGTCTCGAACATCAGCCACTCTCGGAAAGCTATACTGGCCAAGACTCCCTGTGACTTTCAGCTCAGTACATCAGCCACCACATTTGCCTTACCAAAATGGTAATACAAAGTGAAGTCATAATCCTCTAGGTACTCCATCCACATACACTATCTCTTATTGAGGTTCGGTTGCGTAAAGTTATACTTTATACTTTGATGGTCCGAAAACACCTCAAACTGCTCTCCATAAATATAGTGGTCTTATGCCTTCACGACAAAGACAATAACTGCCAACTCTATGTCATGCGTGAGGTAGTTCTACTCGTGGTTCTTCAACTGCCGAGAACCATAAGTTTCTACCCTCCTAAACTGCATCAAAACACACTCAAGTCCATCCTTGGAGGCATCACAATACATTGTGTATCTCTGTCTGCTCTCCGAAACTATTAACATAAAAGTTGAAGTAAGCTTCTTCTTTAACTCTTGGAATGCCCTCTCACATGAGTCATCCCACTAAAACTTGTTATTCTTCCTGGTCAATCTAGTCATAGGTGCAGCTAGTCAGGAGACGTCCTTAATGAACCTCCTGTAATACCCCACTAATTCCAAGAAGTTATGTACCTCAAACACTGACTTCGGTTTCTCCCAACTCATGATTACCTCAATTTTCTCCAAGTCAATTGACATACCCGAAGCCGATACCACGTGTCCTAAAAATTTCACCTCCGCCAGCCAAAATTCGTACTTGCTAAACTTGGAGTACAACCGGTGATCTCTCAAGGTTTGAAGAACAATCCTCAAGTAACCCTCATGTTCCTCCTCAGACTTGAAGTAGATTAGTATATCATCAACAAAGACCACAACGAACTAATCTAGGTAAGACTAAAACACTCTACGCATTAGATCCATGAATGCCGTCAGGGCATTCGCCAATCCAAATGGTATCACAATAAACTTGAAATTCCCATAACACATTCGAAATGCCATCTTTGAAATGTCGGCACTCCTAATCCTCAACTGAGGGTACCCAGTGCACATATTTATCTTGGAGTAGAATAGTGCCCTGCGCAGTTCGTCAAAAAGATCATCGATCTTCGGCATTGAGTACTTGTTCTTGATAGTGACCCTGTTTAACTGTCGATAGTCAATATAGAGTCTAAGCATCTTGTCATTGTTCTTGAAAAATAGCAATGAAACACCCCAATGTGAGGTACTCGACCTAATAAAGCCTCTATCCAATAGCTTTTGTAACTGAACTTTAAGCTCATGTAACTCTGCTGGTGGCATTCTATGCGGTGTCATAGAAATAGGGGATTCACCGGACTGTAACTTTATGGTGAAGTCTACATCTTGTTGCGGTGGAAACCCTGATATATCATTTGGGAAGACAACCGTATAGTCGCACATGACTCGAGATAAACCCAACTCCTGTCTCACCTCGTCCTCCAATGTAAGGCTAATAAGCCAACTTATCAACTGTCCGTGCCATCGGGAATCATATACGACATGGGGTAAAACATTGTGCTTCTTACTTTGAAACTTGAAACAAACCCTGTATGAAGTGTAGGCTGTAACCCTCTAGTGTTCACAATCAATGGCGACCTTATGTGTCGCCAACCAATCCATCCTGAGTATGACATCGAACTCTGTTATCTCGATGACTCTAAGGTCAACAGTGAGTAAGGTCCTTTCGATCTCCAACTCACTACCCCGACATATCTTATCAATACAAAATCTGTCTCCTAGAGGTGAACTCACATACATGGTCTAGTTCAGAGTCTCGACCTCTAAGCTTAAGTCTCGTAGGCATGATGTAACAATAAAAGAATGTGATGCACTAGAATAAAATAATACTCTAGTCCGCAATCTAAAGAGAATAAATGTACTCCGAATTACCGACTGATCTGTCAATAAAGTATTTGGTGTGATGAAGAAGTCTCTACCCTAGGTCCTTGAAGTCCCTGCCTGAAAGCCTTGTCCCCAGCCTCAGCCCATGCCCTGATTGCGGAGTCCCCGCTCATGAAGTGGTAGGGGCTTGTGTAGCACCCTAAAAGTGGAACTGATTTTCCCAGCCTATGGTGGGGTAGGGAGGAATGAAGTAGGTCTGTGGATGCCCCACTAATGAATGAGACTAAGATATCCCGTAGCTCTAGGATCTCTGCCTCTGAGGACACCATCTCTTCAAGTGACCTGGCTGATGGCAATAAAAACATGTATATGGGCCTCCTTATGGTGTGCCCTTAGAATTCGTCCCGCCTTGGGAAGATTGATCATGGCCTTGGCCTTGGGCTTGATAGTCTCGACTCTGTCCTTGATGTCCTTGCGGAGTAGAAGTCATTTGCTTCTTCCCCGAACTAGAAGAAGATGATTAACTCTCTTTCTTTTTGTCCTTAGCACCAACCTCCAGGATTCTTCTTGCATCTTCTACCACCCTTTCAATGGCCATCGTTATCTTGACCATCAAGTCCAAATCTTGTTGGCGATGGCCCACAATCTTACCCCGGATGAACAACTTTAACCTATCCTCAAATCTCCTCACTTGATATTTTTGAAAAAAAATGTGATTTTTAATGTAGTTGCTTAGCTCTCGTTAAGTAGAGCAACTTTAATTCTTGGCCCAAAGTGATTAAACTGTTTGATCTTCGTAGATCTGAGGAAGAAGGTCAAGAATCTAACTTTTTTACTTTTCTTTTTCTCTTCCTCTCTTTTCTATCTTTGTCTTGTTGAACGTAACACTTATCCAATTCCACAAACTATTCCAGTTGTTGGACACCAAGATTGGCCAAAAGGCCAGCACACTGAATTCCCTCTCTAAGGGTACACACAATGGGTATGTGATTCATCTTCATGAACCTTTTGCATTGTGAAATAACAACTCTGTTAGGGTGAGTAACCTCCGGGTCCTTGGATAGAAGATTAGCAGCTTCAATAGAATTAGTTTCCACAGTGATATGAGTGATATTACTCTTCTGCACAAGCTCCAGACCTTTAAGGATTGCCCATAATTCAACCTATAAGCTTGTGGATTCATTCATTTTCCTGTAAAAGCCAGTGATCCATCTTCCTTGGTCATTCCGGATAATTCCACCCACTGCTGCTAGGCCTGGGTTACCTTTGGAGCATCCATTGGTGTTTAGCTTATTCCAACATGTATGGGGGAAAGACCAAACAATAAGACAGGAAGAATTATTATTAATAGGAGGCTCATTTTGAGCATTCTGGAAAGCCTTGACAATTTCCACAGCCTGGAGCCATGTTTCCCTTGCAACAATTCTAGGTAAAGTGAAAATTTTGGAAATACTTTCCCTATTCCTACCTTTCCAAATACACCATGAAACACATGCGCACATAATGGGCCAGCTAATTCCTTTCTAGTCCTTACTCTTTCTTAATTTAAAGTTTGAAAAGATCCAATTATGTAACCCACATAATTGGTTAGTTTCCTCTCCTTGGGTCAGACTGAAAAAATTCCACACTCTTTGAGCTTTTTGGACAATCAAAAATCACATGTAAGGATGTTTCATCAGGGTGGTGACATTTAACGCAAAAGGCATCACAAACCATGTTCCTTGAAGCTCTAAGGTTATTAATGAGGAGTCTATCATGTTGAACAAACCACAAAAATTGATTTAGCTTTTGTGGAAGATTCAATTCCCATATCCGGTTCTAGTTAAGAGAAGGGGGACTGCTCGCATTTGGCATAGAAATAAGATCAAAAGTAGCCTTAGTAGGGAACTTACCGTTGCTCGAAAGACCCCAACAGATCGTGTCCTGAAACTCAACATATAATGGACATGGAGATTATAAAATCTCAAGAATAATGGAGTGAGGAAGAAATATACTTGCCTCCCGGAGATTCCAGTTACCTCTATCATCAATGAAAACTACCACCTTCTTGTTGAGGTTCAGGAGCTCTAGGTGAGAAACTTGTTGCACTAGTGGGCCCTCACCCCACCACCAATCAGTCTAGAAACTAATGTGTTTCCTATCTCGTATTAGCCATTTTGAGCCAAGATCCACAACATTTTTATTCGTACCAATTGCTCTCCAAGTTGGTGAGCACATACGCTTAAGGTTCCAGTTAAGATTCTCCTGGTCAACATTTTTGCTGCTAACCACATCTACCCAGAGAGAATTCTCTCGATTTTCCACTTTCTAACCCAGTTTTGTTAACATGGCTAAATTATTGTCCTTGCTCTTTCTTAATCCCAACCCCCTTCCTTCTTGTGGGAGCTGACTTTATTCCAATTCACCAAATGAACCTTCCTCTTCTCAAGTGTGTCCCCCACAGAAAGTTTCTATTGAGTCTATCAATCTAGTCACACGTCGCTTGAGGGAGCCAATTAGTTTGCATTACATAATTCGAGAGTGTTAAGGTAACATCCTTAACAAGGGTGATTCTACCTGCCAAGGATAGGGATTTGACTTTCCACCCACTCAATCTATTCTAGATTTTTTCAATAATGAATTTAAGTTGTTCTTTAGAAGATCTATTATGAAAGATAGGAACACCTAGGTACTTTCCTAGATCATCAGTAAGAGTGACTCCACATTTCTTGCTAAGAAATAAAGCATGGCTATTACTTAGATTAGGAGAAAAGATTTTTTTTTTTGATTTATTCAGGCTAATCTTCTGACCTAACAACAAACAGAATTCTTCAAGCACGTCCGTTATCATCGGACAATCTCTTTCAGTGGCTCTTGAAAATAGAATAATGTCATCAGCAAAGAATAAATGGGTAATTTGAGGTCCCTTCCTACATGATTTTAATCCTATCCATTTTCCTTTTTGAAAATTTTCAAGGATTAATTGGCCTAGATGTTCCATACATAAAACAAACAAATAAGGGAATAAAGGATCCCATTGTCTCAAGCCTCTTTTAGCTTTGATTCGGTCCACAGAAGAGCCATTACACAAAATGGAAAGAGACGAGCCTGTAACACTACGCATGATAATATCAATCCAAGACTGGGAGAAATTGAAATCAAGCAGGGTATTATAAAGAAAATTCTAGTCGACTTGTCTTCCTCTTTATATAGTTTTAAATATTTGGCTCACATTTCGTCACACGTTCAATTTTAATGAATCCAATTGTACTCCGAATCAATTAAATATCGTATCATGTTAAATTTAATATATTTTTATTGAACTAAATTTAAATTATTTTTCGGGTCCTGCGAATAAAATATAATCGCAATTATTTTAGTCATGCAACACCCGATCGCTTTGTAGCACGTGATCTGTCTCAGAATTTTAACCAAAATTTTCTGAGTAGTTAGATTTCGCGAGACGAATCCAACGGTGATATCTGTTTCGTCATCTGAATTATATAAAAATTCATGTTTTTGATCCGTGCTTTAACAATTAATTACTATTTTACCCATTTAATTAAGATTTTAATAATTTTTTTCGGGTTTTCCATAAAGTATGTTATTTTGACAAATCTCCCTGCAAGTCATCTAATTTTCAATTGCCATTAGCATTAACCTAAAATTGGAGAAAATATTCAATGTAACAATTACACCACATTATCACTGCAACATGGTGTAATTGATCAATTATGAATAACCATGTAGGATTATCCACAAATTGTATAGCCACCAATAACTTCCTCATTCAAAACAGTTGTGTAATATCAGTGGGATTAACTTATTCTATTTATTTATTATTTATCAATTACACCATATACAATGATAACGTATTGTAACTGTTACTTTAAATATTCACTCCTAAAATTGGCCTCACCTTGTGATAAATAGTTGAAGCATCCTCAATCAATGTTATCAAAATTGGACCAGACATCAAACCGACAGAGGGACCGGTTCACTGGTTCAAACACTGGGTTAACTAGTTGAACCAGTTGTATACTAAAAAAATAAAAAATAATAATTTTACTAAAAAAATCATAATCACAATAAAAAAAACAAATAGTATAATCTATGTGTGGTGTACTAAAATATACTGTGTGTGGTGTACTAAAATATACTGCGTAATGGGTATTGATTTCATAGTAGTCCAAATCCGACGAAAAGCCATCTTCACATGTTCTTTTAGACCTTCATTTGGGGATTCAACATCACCACTCTATTGATCAAGATGAGCCACAATGCCATTAACACTTATCACCTGTTTCCCATCCTCTCCAAGCTTAACTTCTCCAAGGACAGAAACGAGGAGTGAGCAGATGATTTTCTCTGCTTTCTTCTCATTTTCTACTTTCTTCTATAACTGTGTATGTGTGTGTGCGTGCGTGTAGACAAAGAGAGACAAAGAGAAAAAGACAATACCCATTACCCAACATCTCTTAGGGCATGTTTGGTATGGGGGTTTAGAAGGGTTTAAAAACATGGGTTAGGGTATAAACCTCCTTAAACCCATGTTTGACAACCACAAAGTCGGGATAGGATTTGAATCCCGGCCCGATCTTGGCCTGGTCATGAAACCCACATACTTGAGTTTCATGAAACCCAAAGGGGAGGTGGGTTTCATACGGGGGTTAAGGAATTTAACATACATTGACATTTATACCCCCATATATCCTATATATTTCATATATACACATTGGTTAAGGGGTAAAATAGTCATTTATATACAAATATATTATCATAATAATCATATATCCCTGCACATACCAAACATGGTTATGGACAACATTGAAAGTTGAATCCCATTTTTGGATCAAACCCGAGTTTCATCAAACCAATCCAAACATATCCTAAAAAACAAACCAAACATGCCCTTACTTTTCCCCTTTCTCTTATGAAGCATCTAAAGCCAGCAAAGTAGCGATAATTCATCTCCTTTCTCTTGGTGCAGAATGTTGGAACCTTATTGTACAGTAAGGCCGGAGGCAACGATCGAATAGAGGGAAGAAGAAGAAGCGCACCGACTAGATTTAGGGCAAAATTAGGAATTTTGGGCATTTTATAAAAATGGCAGTAGAACCGGCTAGTTTGAAAAAACCATCTGGTTCACGGTTTTAGTAAAAATCTGCCGATTTGACGGTTTTACCCTGGTTTAATTGTCTAGGCAATCTAATTCAAGAACCGGATCGACTGAGGTGCCGGTTCATGGTCCAACCGATTGAACTGGCCGGTCTAGTCCGATTTTGATAACACTGCTCAAAACAACAGAAAATGCACCTAACACAACCATAATTTGACAAAAAAAACATTACTCATGCACAAAAGGGACAGATTTTCATAATTATAAAGCTGTATTTAGAAACAAATTGACTCACAATTCAATAATGGAAATATACTAAATTTGGGACTTCTACCTAAATAAATCCACATCCGTTAAAATTAGGTGAGATGACGTAAATGGATATAGAAGTTTGGCAATGGCATTAAAAGTTTGAAAAATGTTTGTTAGGCCTTCATTTATTTATTTAGTTATTTTTTTTTTTGAATTTTTACCAAAATTGGAATTGCCAATTAGATATATTCTATTATGCTTTGACAGATACTCAAATTTATATATTGACGTCCCTTAATTACCTCAACCTTGTTTTGTAGTCCACTAAGTATCAAATCAAAGACCAAATTCCTTGAGACTTTGAAACTTCAAACCCAGCCGACAAAAGAACAGACCATCACATAAAACACAGGGAAGGAATACATTGCAAGAAAAAAAAATGGGAATTTACATAATTATGTCGCAATGTTTAGGTGTTTAATTCTGGTGTGATAGGAGATGTGATTGGGCAATTGATTTAATTCAATTTATATCGGCGATAATAATAGATCTATCATTTTATCATATCTAATTCATACCGTATTTAATTTAAGATTAGGATTAAATGTGGGCGAATTGTGCTTATACTAAACCTATGTTTCGATAAGATATTGATGAGTTTTACCGGGTGAAATCATCGTTGCAGTCAGTCAAATTCAAATCCAAGAGTCAATTGTTAATTCTAATTTTAATCACATGATTGATTTATATCATCTATCATATGGATTGATTTGTGGTGTATGTAGGTCCTAGAACCTAATAATAACATAACATTAAATTAAATATTAAAATAGTTTAGTATAATTGCCCTCCCTTAATAACATAGCTCAACTTGTCTTTTTGGATTTGTGGTAAAATTCCGGTACAACTGCATGATGTGCAGTCGATATGGAAAAAAAAAAGGAAGATAATATAATAAAAATATTTAAATAAATAAAGTTAGGAAGAATTACATCTAGGTCTCCTAATATTTGTCACTTAATCACTTAGACCCCTCAAGATTTGAAATATTACACACAAACCCCTCAAAGTTTGTACGCGCGTAACACTTAAACCCCTGCAGTAAATATATCAGTTAATAAATTATACTTAGTCCCCTCCTGAAGTTTATAGGTATATAATACTTAAACCCTTTAAATTTAAAATATTATATTTAGACAAAAAATATTCCAATGAAAGATAGAATATCAAATATTTTAAATTTTATAACCAAAATTTATGTTCTATTGTATCATTAATTGAAATAAAATTAAAATTAAAAATTTAATTTTTACTTAAAAAATCATAATTAGTGTACAATTATATTATCTATTGGAAAAAGACTAAAAAATCAAACAAGGGGTCTAAGTCATTCATAATAGAACATGAATTTTACATCCAAAATTCATATTTTATTATGCCATTTATTGAAATAAAATCTAAAACAAAAGTCTAGTTTTTTTAAAAAAATCATAGTTAGTATATAATTGTACTATCTATTAGAATAAAACTAAAAAATTAAACAAATGGTCAAATTGTAATGGACACAATATCTTTTAGCTTTAATTGGAGTAGTTTGATATTTTAATTTGGTCGTTTAAACTATCAAATTAAATTCTAATAGACAATATAATTGTACACTAATTATGATTTTTTAAGAAAAAAAATTGAATTCTAATTTTTGATTTTATTTCAATAAATGATATAATAGAACATGAATTTTAGTTATAAAATTTAAAATATTTGATATTTTATCTTTTATTGAAGTATGTTTTGTCTAAATATAATATTTTAAACTTAAGGGGTTTAAGTATTATATACTTACAAACTTCAGGGAGTCTAAGTATGATTTATTAACTAATATATTTACAGTTAGGCATAAGTGTTACACGTGTACAAACTTCAGGGGGTATGTGTGTAATATTTTAAATGTTAGGGGCTCTGAGTGATTAAGTTACAAACTTTGAGAAACCTAGGTGTAATTCTCCCAAAAATTTATGTTTCTCACAGCCTTTTTTTTTTAGGGCAAAAATGACAAAATAATATTTAAAAATATAATTTGTTCGTTATAATAGTTGGACTTTTATTTATGCTATGTGCCATAAATTATATTTTAGACTCCGAAAGATAAAAATAAAAATTCACTTCATATTTTAAGGATTAAATATTTATATTATACCTTCAATATATTGAAGTATTGTAATGTGACATTTTTTTTAGTTTTTATTGCTCAGTCCATAAAAAAAACACTCATTAAAATTGGTGAAATGAACAATAGAAGCTAATATTAGGGCATATTGCAATAATTTTAAAATATTAAGGGAGAAATATAAAAAAATTAATCTTGGACCTGCACAATAAGAATTAAATTAAATTAATAACGAAAGCTAATGTTAGGGACATATTGTAATAATTTTAAAATATTAAGGGTGAAATGTAAAAAAAATTAATCTTCTTAAAAAATAAGAATTAAATTTACAGTCCTAAGTGTAATTCAGCCTAAACATTTCTGGCACGCTATATATAGTTCGTCATTCTAGGGGCACTCTAGCTGTTTCCTGAACCTTCCTGACAGAAACCAGGTTCTCCTCCAATGGTTCCATGACACCCCCTATTTCTTCAAATCTCTCTCTGTTTCTCTCTCTCCTCCAAGACTTTTGACTTTTGAGCCACATTTGAACACAGACACATATACTCTCTCTCGACCCGCTCCCCTACGTCTCCATGGATACATTAAAAATCAGCATATCCTCTGTTCTTTCATGGATTCCATTACCCAATTAATCACCCAAAACCAGAGTCCAATCAATCCCATATTGAAACTATCTTCAAATTATCATTTTTGGGCATTTTACAGAAATCCAGATTTCTTGATCGATTTCAAAAGAAACTTGAATTGAATTGCTTGAAAAAAGGACAAATCTGAAACAATGGAGGAGAGGAACAAACTGTTTGGCAAGTATGAGATGGGGAGGCTATTAGGTAAAGGCACTTTCGCAAAGGTGTACTACGGAAAACAAATGGCCTCCGGCGAAAGTGTGGCCATCAAAGTGATCAGCAAAGATCAGGTGCAGAGAGAAGGTATGATTGATCAGATTCAGAGAGAAATCTCCGTCATGAGACTCGTTCGCCACCCGAACATCGTCGAGATCAAAGAAGTCATGGCGACGAAGGCGAAGATCTTCTTCATTATGGAGTACGTTAAAGGCGGCGAGCTCTTCGCAAAAGTCGCCAGAGGAAAGCTCAAAGAAGATCAAGCTCGAAAGTACTTTCAACAGTTGATCAGTGCGGTGGACTTTTGTCACAGCCGTGGCGTCTCTCACCGTGATCTCAAGCCGGAAAATCTCCTCCTCGATGAGAACGGAGACCTGAAAATCTCCGATTTTGGCCTATCGGCGTTGCCGGAGCAGCTTCGCATCGACGGACTTCTGCACACGCAGTGTGGAACTCCGGCGTATGTCTCGCCGGAGGTTTTGAGGAGGAAAGGGTATGACGGAGCAAAGGCAGATATATGGTCTTGTGGGGTTATATTATATGTTCTTCTTGCTGGGTTTCTTCCATTTCAAGATGAAAATCTAATGAACATGTACCGGAAAGTTTTCAAAGCTGCTTATGAATTTCCTCCATGGTTTTCAACAGAATCAAGGCGCTTGGTTTCGAAACTCTTGGTGGCTGACCCAGAAAGACGAATAACAATCCCTGCAATAATGAGAGTACCCTGGTTTCGAAAAGGGTTTATAAGATCACTTTCATTTTCTGTTCAAGATCCAGTTTCAGATAATTTTGAAGAAGTTGATCAAGTGGTGAAGCAAGAAGGTCTCAAGAGATCATCGTCTTCGCCCGCGTTTTTCAATGCTTTTGAATTCATTTCGTGTATGTCATCTGGTTTTGATCTGTCGAGCTTGTTTGAGAGTAAGAAGAAGGTGGGTTCTATGTTCACGTCGAGGTGTTCGGCGCAGGCGATCATGGCGAAGATTGAGACGATGGCGAGGGGGTTGAGTTTTAAGGTTGCTCAAGTGGAGGACTTCAAGGTGAGGTTGCGGGGGCCATCGGAGGGTCGTAAAGGGCGGCTGTCGGTGACGGCGGAGGTGTTCGAGGTGGCTCCGGAGGTGGCCATCGTCGAGTTCTCGAAGTCCTCCGGTGATACTCTGGAATATGCCAAGTTCTGTGAAGAGGACGTTAGGCCTGCATTGAAAGACATTGTCTGGACTTGGCAAGGTGACAACATCTGTAACAGTAATGTTAATGGAGGCGAATGTGACAAGGAATCAGCAATTAAATCTTAACCTTAATTAGCGTTTCTCTTCTTCTTCTTTTTTTTTTTTCAAATTTTATGGGTTTTTTTTTTTTGGTCTTTGTTACTATGATTTGTAAATGGTATTATTTGATTAGTAGTAAAAAATTATAATAGAGAGTGTATTTTTACACACCACTCTAATAGGCTATTTGAATAATACTATTTGAACCTAAAAATTTGATCTAGTTTGATAACCTAATGATGTGGTTTCATTTGAAATTATTAGATCAACACTAAGTTCTAATATTTGAGGAGATCTACAATTAATTTAAAAATTACAGTGGATTATATCAGTAAATTAGGTATCAAAAACATAACTTTATGTTTTATTTTTTTGGGTTTTTCTCACTTTGCACCCTTAAAGATGTTCGATTATTACTTTACATGTTGAAATATTATTTTTTTCACATTGTACTTTAAATGTCATAAATTGATTCCAATGTGATACTTAGACTAACATTTATTTCAAATTTCATTAAAAATTGATGCACATACTATTTATGTGTGTTGCTCTTAGGTAAGAATATAAACTCACTATTCATATCTTTGTGTGACATGTGCATCAATTTTAAACGAAATCTGAAATGGTTGTTAATCCGAGGGCACATTAGAACCAATTTATGACATTCATGGTGCAATGTAAGAAAAATAATATTTTGAGAATATAAAGGAGGAATCGAAATATCTTTAAAAATACAAAATGCCAAAAACCCTATCTTTTTTTTTATAATGAATTAGGTCGGCCAATCCATTTGTTTGTGCTGTAAACTTGTTTATTATACCAATTTATTCTTGCTATCATCATATTTCAAATAAAGAATTTAAATTAATTACAAACATCAATATTTCCTCTTTTTTGGAGGAACCGCTTGGATTTGAACCTTACTTTCTCTGTCTCCTTCTCCCAACGGAAAGCACAATTACCAAAATATTGTCCTTTTCAAATTTATTTATCGATGTACAACTGTTTTAAACTTATTTACCAAAGTACTGTTGTTTTAAAAACGGAATTGACAATTCCGATTTTATGGGAAAAATGAATTTAACAAATCCGACTTTATGGGGAAAGCGAATTTACTAAATCCGACTTCATTTGGAAAGTGGATTTAGTAAATCCGATTTCATAGGAAAAACGAACATACCAAATTCGCCTTTATATGGAAAGCAGACATACCAAATCCGCCTTTATATGAAAAACATACTTACCAATCCAAGGTGCAAGCCAATTTGACTTATATATAACTGTGTTGATCACCAAAAGAGTATTTGACTATTTATTGAATATGTTTGACCTTTCTGATTCTATATTATTTGTGAATCAACTCACTTTTATTAGTCACTATACTAAATAGTAATTTTTTATTTCTTTGTTTCTCTTTAATTA
>CM042186.1:35336579-35350621 GCA_023539305.1 Ilex asprella | reverse complement strand
TTTCTCCATAAAGTCAGAATTGTCAATTCCGTTTTTAAAACAACGGTACTTTGGTAAATAAATTTAAAACAGCTGTACATCAGTAAATAAGTTGGAAAAAGACGGTATTTTGGTAATAGATTCTGCTCTTATGTGTATGACGTATAGGATGTTAAGTTGTGCTTTGTGTTTACTTTAATGTTATTTAGAATTAATTTATTAATTTAATTCACTATAATTATTGAATTACTAATGGACTTTATTTAAAATTGAGACTCGTTATTAATTTAAAGGTTGTAATAAATTAAATCAGTAAATTAAGTTAATAAACTAATTATTACTCTTCTTTTTAATGGATGAATGCAATTAGTTACACACAAAATGTGTTTTGCTATAAGTGAGAAAAGTTAAATAAACAATGTATTTTGAGTAGGAGTAATGTTATTTAGACCTAAAAGTTTGACCTAATTTACTGACATATTGAATCGCCATCAAATTTCAATATTTGATAGGGCTATTAATTAATCTAAATGTCATAATGATTTAAGACAGCAGATTAGGTCCAACTAACATTGTTATTCGAGCAGGGATGACAGTGGACTAGGGTGGGGGAGTAGTCTCCATTCTCGTACTCGCTTTAAAAATATTCGTTAACCTCCGGTCCACCCCCGTTAGCAGAGAAAATTTTAATCCTTCTCTCACGAGTAAATTTTGATCCCCGTCCCTTCAAAATAATAGATTTTTATGATTTTAAGAAAAAGTTAACAAAAAGGGTTAATTTCACTAGAAGCCCCCAAAGTATGAGGTTTGTCTCATTTTAGTCCTCAATATTTTAATTGTATCATTTTAGTCCCTGAAATATTGAATATATTTTTAAATGGTCCCTCAAGCAGGCATCGTCCAGATTGTTAACGATTTTTTATCATAAACTTGTCACGTGATACTTAAATATAAACAAAAAAATAATTTGGATAATTCTTGACTAAATTTCTACTTAATTTTTTGTTAAATAGCTACCCTAATTATGCAGTTTTAATTATAAGTTATCTAAATTTTGATCAAAAGTTACTCATATTACACATTTTTGTCAATAACTACCTAATTTTTCTAAGAGTTATTAAAATTAGTTTTTGTCCATATTTTAGGTATTACGTGACAAGTTAATGATAAAGATCGTTAGTAACCTGAACGTTGTCTGCTTAAGGGACTATATAAAAATATTCGATACTTCAGGGACTAAAATGATGCAATTAAAACATTGAGGACCAAAATAAGACAAATCTCATACTTTGAGGACCTCCAATACAATTAACCCTAACAAAATATCATAAAACATCACAAATAGATTTGCAAGAAGGATGAAAACTCATTATATAACAAATAGATCAAACATAAAAACTTACAAAAATAATATGTATAACAAATGTGTCTTTTACTTAATTATTTTATTTATTATATATATATATTATGAGTTTAGCGGGATGGAGTGGGGATGAGTTTCAATTCGTCCTTGCCTCCACCCCTACACGAGTTTATACAGGTATCCCTTACACGTCCACCATCCAAAATATATAGTCCACCCCCAATTCAGATAAGATTAAATTTAAATGAATATCTTTTATTTTTTGGTCTACTACAATCCCTAATTTTGAGAAGTTTTTCTAAAAAGTTGACAAGAAATATTGTACGAGAGCTAGGGAAAGTTAGTGCCGTCTATATGGGTTATAAGAAATGATAAGGCTACTGGAGGTATGTTAATTAAATTTATCTGAAGTCGTTAATTTTGAATTTTAATAATTTATAACTATTTATAAAAATAATAAAAAACTAAAAAAATTATACTAAACACATTTTTATTAAAAAAATAAAATACGACACCAAAAAATAGATTTCAATATCATAATCGGACGCTATAAGAAAAGTAATTAGGTTTATAAGTAATGTCCAACTGAACCCATCTTTGAATGGGTTAGGAAGACCCCAAGGAAGCCACCTATTAGTTGTGGGTCAACCCACCACACTTCAAAAGATTAAGATGGGTTTAGGTCATCCCACATCACATAGAGATAGTTTTTTTTTTTTGAAAATACACATAGAGATAGTTGACTGGAAAGCATTCACTAGGGAAGGAAGTGGTTCAATTATTAGCTAAATTATTTGGAGGGTTTAGAAGATACTTTAAGACATCGTTTGTTAGTGGTAGGATAATGCATGAGAATGCATTATGTGATGTGGAATGCATTGTCATCCCACATCACATAGAAATAGTTGACAGGAAAGCATTCACTAGGGGGGAGGGGTGGTTCAATTATTTGCTAAATTATTTGGAGGGTTTAGAAGATGTTAAGACATCGTTTGTTAGTGGTAGGATAATGCATGAGAATGCATTTCACTTATTCTTTTTGCTATAAGATGTTAATGCTTGTGCCGATTATTCTCTCGAATTCAATGATTGGTCACTGTGACTTGAATACGATTAGAGCATGTCTTTTTAGGGACAAGAAGTGACTAGGTCTTAAGAGGTGTGAGCATTAGTGTATCAAGTGTATCAACATCTATCACACTAAATTTATCTCTTTTTATCCTTATGTAACAGATTTTTTAATTTGCTAGATATATCACTAATCTCCTGTTGTAACTAATTCTCATTCAAACTTCTAGCCTATCTCCTGTTGTAACAAATTCTCATTCACACTTCTCCTTATTTCTAGCCTCTTGATGTAATCTTCTGCAATATAAAATCTCTATATAAAGAGCACCTCAACATAATTCAAGTGCGAGAATTATTCAGCCAAAAGTATTGTGTTTAAACTGTGGGAAGGGATTGAACTTGAAACTTATGAGTTATCAAAGATCAAGTTCAACTACTGACTCACCTTTAAGAGTATGGAAATAACGAGACCTTAAAATATGGTATATGGTCTAGTGTTTTATTCCAGGACGAAGCCAAATTTCTAGTTAGGAGGGGGCCAAAATATAAACAAAAATCATCACAAAAAATGAAGAATAGGGTTGTTTATTAATTTTGAAAACATTAACAGGCGCAATGTATCGCATTAGATAAAGATATTTATATTCCCCACTATATAGATAAAGTATATATCAAACGTCAGTGGGGCCAACTACTTCAACCTATTATTTATATCTTCGTAACATATTTCCATTAACATATCGTACAAAAATATGCTTAAGAATAATGTATGATGAGTTCAATATATTTTTTCTTTGGCATTTTGGACTCAAAAACCAATATTCGGCTTACTTTCGTTGGTAATTGTCCACTTTCATTGATAGTGAATAAGGAAAAGTCGAACATACATTTTATTTTGATTTACTAAATTGTCAAATATATCTCTCTGAGATTAATTGTTTATTTTGGCCTTTGGCCTATGAAACAAATTGGTATTGACTTTGGATTATTTAACAAATGTTAGAAATTTGAGCAGTCAATTTGAATTATAAAGTGTTGATTGCATAAGATGAGCGAAAATAATGGAGTGAGAGGAAAACTTTGTTAACCCTTCTTCTCAGGACATCTTTGTGCGAAATGCAAAACACTACGTTTTCTTGCATGTGGAGACATCGATGTGTCCTATACTTCTAAGAAGACTAGGAACCAAAAACCAGAGAGGCATGATGTGTCCTTTCAGACATAAATCGTATATCACAAAGTGATCGTATTTCTTTGAGTTGATAGTAATGAAATACTTTCATTATCTAAAATGAAAACATTTTCTATTAAAAGATAACGAGCAAAGACTTTGACGCAAGTTGCTTATGTCATTGTTTCTTGTTTTCGAGCTTAAGCCTACGTTTGCTTAGTAAACTTGAACATGTTAATCTCTCCTTAATAATAAAAAAGTGAAATTCTTCATGACTTTAAGAAAAAAGTTGGAAGGGACACTAACACGCCTTAGTTAGAGATAAGTTTTTTCAAAGACATACAGTTACAGATAAGTCTTATTCAAAGACATGCAAAAGGCAAAGAAAAAGCTCTTGTACCATCTCATCCTAATTACTTCCACATCAAATTAGATATTGATGAAATATCTTATTCGGATGGTCGATTTTCTTATCCATTGTAGAGTACACATATGAAATATCTCATTTGGGCGTGCCTCTAACTATTCTTTGTTATAGTATAATTTACCTTCCGTAACTATTCCTTGTTATAGTAAATTAAAAATATGATACTAGACAAATAATAATGTTATTTATTAATGATGCACAAATTAATTTTCGTGCAAGACCAACAGTCAAGTATATAATAATATGTAATTAATGTGCAGTAAATAAACAATCAATGACAGATCAATGATAAAATTGTAAATAATAACAAACACACGGATTTATAGTGGTTCGGTCCGGTTAACCTACTCCACTCTCGCGAACTGGAGCGGTGACCAGAGATCTTTATTGATGAATAAGAGTCACTGGGAGAATATATTCCGGGGGTGTTACAATGCCTTTGGGAGAGAGAGAACGTAATGTGTGTAGGAAGGTGTAGTATGTGTAGAGATTTTGTAAAGATTTCAAAGTCTTGCCCTCTATGTAGAGAGGGCTTACAATATATAGACTTAGTAAGGCGGTAAGACGGTGACGTGAGAGAAAGGTCTTCCACTATTTTGGTAAGTACAATCATGGTAATATTAGATCTGTATATCCCGATATTCTTTTACTCGTGCTCCTATTCAGTTGGAGGAGAATCCCGAGTTGGATCGGGCTTGATCCTAAGCCTGGGCTTTGAGTTGGTGTGACTGGACTTGCATCGGAGGACCAAATGCAAGAGGAGCAAAGAGGAGGGGGCGACACCCAAGTGGCTACCATGTCCCCTTGTTTTGGGCGTTGACCTCTTGATGCTTTCCTTTCTAATGGGTTCACCCAACACCGATTGGGCTTGACCCAATCAAATTCGGGTTTATCATTTATGTCTAATTTGTAGACTTAAATTACTATGATTATTGCATTATTTTAGACCTCATTTAATGAACTAAACCATTGTTTTTTTCCTTCAGTTGTTTACAAAACAAATTTTGTTCGATGATATAGAAAGATTAGCTTACACTTGGGTTAGAGACAACATATAGGGTTGCCGAAGTCATTTTATTTTAGTTTTTGTTAAGTTCTATATATATTCGATGTTCCCACACTAAATTGAATGATTTGTTAATCATGTCATGTTCAAGTTGATTCTAATAACCAATGAAAAGAAATCCAAATTATAACCGATTTTCTCAACCAAATACATCCCCCAATAGACTGAAAAATAACCACATCTAGCAAAACCAAGTAAAAAAGCTTTAATTGTACAAGGAGTAATACAAATTTACTCAAGTTGGTGAAAAAATTGAAAACAATTGGGCATCTTCGTCGTGTAAAACCAGTTGAACAAATTTGTCCTGCCAAAATCATGTTATTTATGTTTTACACGGACTTGACACATCATCATTTTTGTTAGCTGCTCGTTTCATTTTTTTGTTAATGTGAAACAATTAGTAGTTACAACCGATTAATTTGATATCGAATTAGTGGATTATGTTTGAAAATTATCACCGAACTGTTCAACTCTTTCATACTATCTTCTCTCTTCTCTCAAAACACCTTTTTATGGAAATCCAAACCACCACGTTTCTTCACAAAAGTTCAAAGAGTGTACATCTTTTCACAGTCAAGTCTTGTTCATAAACATGCATAAAACAAAAGCTGTCTTAAATTTGCTGAATCTTTCAAATGATGGGATAAAGGGCCAGGATGCTTGGAAGTTGGAAGCTAGGGAATAATTCAGTTCCACCTATACAACCAAACAAAAACCTAATCTTGTTTTTGTTTTCAAACCCAATATACCACAACTCCACAAGGTTTGATTCTGAAAGTCAGACTTGTATCGGTACAATGATTCTTCTAAATCCAGAGGAGGCCAATTACTGATGCCCAAGTGGGTTCTTTGGGAGAAGATTAAAGTAGATAAGATGTACCGTCAGGAAACAGTAGATAGTTAGTTGTTCTTTGGCTAAATTTCAATCACAAGGGCTAAATTTTACATAATTATCCTTGCTAGAACTCCCTTTTTACAGGGGTGATATTTTAGTCTGCCCTTATATTTTTATTTTGTTTTTAGTTTTACTCCAAGTGATGCAACCTAACCATGGTCACAATTTTTTTTTTACTATTTTTATCCTTATGTAACATATTTTTTAATTTGATAGATGTATCACTGATCTCCCGTTGTAACTAATTCTCATTCAAACTTCTAGCCTATCTCTTGTTGTAACAAATTCTCGTTCATACTTCTCCTTATTTCTAGCCTCTTGATGTAATCTTCTGCAATATAAAATCTCTATATAAAGAACACCTCAACATAATTCAAGTGTGAGGAATATTCAGCCTAAAGTATTGTGTTTAAATTGTGAGAAGAGATTAAATATGAGATTTTTGTGTTACCAAAGGTCAAATTCAATCACTGAATCACCCTTAAGAATATGCATTTTACTTATTCAAGGGAAATATAATATGACCTTAAAATATGGTATATGGTCTAGTGTTTTATTCAGGGGCGGAGCCAAGTTTCTGGTTAGGAAGGGGCCAAAATAGAAACAAAAATCATCTCAAAAAAGAAAAGAAAAGAAAAGAAAAAAGAATAGGGTTGTTTATTGATTTTGAAAAAATTAACAGGTGCAATGTATCACATTAGATAAAGATATTTATATTCCTCACTATATAGACAAAGTATATATCAAACGTTAGTGGGGCCAACCACTCCTACTTATTATTTATTTTGTAACATATTTCCATTAACACATCGTACGAAAATATGCTTAAGAATAAGGTATGACGAGTTCAATATATTTTTTTTTTTTGGCATTTTGGACTAAAAAACCAATATTCGGTTTACTTTCGTTGGTAATTATCCACTTCCATTGATAGTGAATGAGGAAAAGTTGAACATACATTTTATTTTGAGTTACTAAATAGTCAAATATATCTCTCTGAGATTAATTGCTTATTTTTCCCTTTGGCCTATGAAACAAAAGATAGAATCCCTCTACTAATCACAAATTGGTATTGACTTTAGATTATTTAACAAATGTTAGAAATTTGAGCGGTCAACTTGAATTATAAAGTGTTGATTAAATAAGATGAGTGGATAATGGACTGACAGGCAAACTTTGTTAACCCTTCTTCTCAAGACATCTTTGTGTGAAATGCAAAACACTACGTTTTCTTGCATGGGGAGGCATTGATGTGTCCCATATTTCTAATAAGAGTAGGAACCAAAAACCAGAGAGGCATTGATGTGCCCTTTTAGACATAAATCATATATCACAGAAATGTCGTATTTCTTTGAGTTAATAGTAATGGAATACTTTCATTATCTAAAATGAAGAACATTTCCCCACCGAAAGCTAACGGGCAAAGACTTTCACGCAAGTTGCTTGCACTATTGTTTTTTGTTTTCGTGCTTAAGCCTACGTTTGCTTAGTAAGATTGAGCATATTAATCTCCCCTCAATAATAAAAAGGTGAAATTCTTCATGACTTCAAGAAAAAAGTTTGAAGGGACACTAACACGCTCTAGTTAGAGAAAAGTCTTTTCAAATACATGCAATTACAGATAAGTCTTATTCAAAGACATGCAAAACGCAAAGAAAAAGCTCTTGTACCTTCTCATCCTTAATTACTTCCACATCAAATTAGGATGGTCCATTTCTTATCCATTGTAGAGTACAAATATGAAATATCTCATTTGGGAGTGCCTCAAACTATTCCTTGTTATAGTAAATTAAAAATAAGATACTAGACAAATAATAATATTATTTATGTCTAATTTATACACTTAAATTAATATGATTATTGCATTATTGTGGACCTCATTTAATGAACTAAACCATTGCTTTTTTTTTTCTTCAGTTGTTTACAAAATAAATTATGTTCGATGATACAGAAAGATTAGCTTACACTTGGGTTGGAGACAACATATAGGGTTGTCGAAGTCATTTTATTTTAGTTTTTGTTAAGTTCTAGTTAATTTATATATGATCATATATTCGATGTTTCCACACTAAATTGAATGATTTGTTAATCATGTCATGTTCAAGTTGATTCTAATAACCAATGAAAAGAAATTCAAAATTATGACCAATTTTTTTATGGTGTTCGAAATTGATTGGATTGGACTGCAGAACACCATGGGGCGTGGCCTAGCAAGTGTGTGTGAATGTGAGAGTGTGAACATGTATGCTATGTGTATGATGTAAGGAGAAGACAATGGTATGAATGGTTTGCCTTAGCCGAAAGATTAAGGTTACGTTCACTGTAAGGGAGACTCTTACTCCTTTAGGATTATATTACTTGGAGAAGAAAATTGTTCTTACAAGGTGTTTAATTTGAAACTTTTTACAGAATATCACCTAGGTTTTACTTGGTAGATTTTTCCAATGGCTCTCTCTGTGCACTGTTGGCTATTTATACAAGTGGTAGTTAAGGTTTTGTGTTGGTCCCTTTTGGCTAATTCTATGGTTCTCTATGTGTTTGTCTTTGTCCTGGAGCTGTGATTCCTGACGCCTTTCTGCACCCATTACTCCTTGATTGTAGTACGTGATCCGTCTCTACAACTTGTGAATTTTTGTTCATCAGAGCTGTTAGATAATGTTCCCTTATCTCCTGTCCACGTGTTACACTGCAGGTTTTGCAGGCTGGCCTGGTGCTGTGCTCCCATATCCCTTTCTCTTTTGGTCAGATCATCCGGTATCCGAAAGCCTATTTGGGCTCTGACTAATCCGTATTCGAGCCGAATAGGACCGCAAGGGCAGTAAAACTCTCCCTACCGAGCGCAGCTGCATTCCCAAGACTCGAACTCGAGACTTTAGTTTAGCTAGAATAGTCCCTTACCAACTGATCTAACGCTCGTTAGTGTGCTCCCATATCCGAGCTAGTACCTATATCGAGCTTGTTAATATCGAGTCTCACTGAAACTGGACCACAACCCAGTTCTAGCCCAATGAATGTTGTCTGTATGAGTTACTTGGGTAAACTCAGAGGGTCCTGGACTCTAGAGGGGTCCAAACTCAAACTCATCATTATCATCTCTCAACCAAATACATCCCTCCATAGATTGAAAACAAACCATATCTAGCAAAACCAAGTAAAAAAGCTTTAATTATACAAAGATTAATACAATACTTTCTCAAGTTGGTTAAAAAATTAAAAACAATTGGACATCTTCGTCGTATAAAACTAGTTGAACGAATTTGTCATGCCAAAATTATGTTATTTATGTTGGACATAGACTTGACACATCGTCAGTTCTATTAGCTGGTCATCCCAATTTTTTTGTTAGTGTGAAATATCGAATTCATAGTGGATTATGTTTGAAAATTATCACCTTAGTGTACAACTCTTTCATGCTATTTTCTCTCAAAGCATCTTTTTGTGGAAAGCCAAACCCCCACGTTTCTTCACAAAACTTCAAAGAGTGTACATCTTTTCACAAGGCAAGTCATATTCATAAACATGCATAAAACAAAAGCTGTCATAAATTAGTTGAATCTTTCAAATGATGGGATAAAGGGCCGGGATGCTTGGAAGCTAGGGAATAATTCAGTTCCACCGATACAACCAAACAAAAACCTAATCTTGCTTTTGGTTTCAAACCCAATATAACACAACAAGGCTTGATTCTGAAAGTCAGACTAGTATGGGCACAATGATTCTTCTCAATCCAGAGGCGGCCAATTACTGATGCCCAAGTAGGTTCTTTGGGAGAAGATAAAAGGAGATGAGATGTACCTTCAGTAAACAGTAGATAGATAGTTTTTCTTTGGCTAAATTTCAATAACACTCCCTGGATTTAAGTCATATTTCATTGATAACCCCTCCATTTTTTTAAAAAAATCACTGTATACCCCTATCAATTTTTGTCTGTTAACAAATTTGACGGAGGACATAATTTTACATAATTATCCTTCCTAGAACTCCCTTTTACAGGGGTGATATTTGAGCCTGCCCTTATATTTTTATTTTGTTTTTAGTTTTACTCCAAGTGATTCAACCTAACCATGGTCACAATTTTTTTTTACTGAAGGAGTTTAAATGTTCGTTGCACATATTACCATTATTACCATAACCACGTCAAATTAATATACAGTTTTATCAAATTAACATCAAATTAAACTTTAATTTTTTTAATTAATATTTAATTTTATCAAATTAATATAATTTTATCAAATTAACATCAAATTAGCACTAAATTAACCTTAAATTTTATCAAATAAACATTAAATTTTGTAAAATTAACATTCACATTAATAAGATTAGAATTCCATTCATCCAATTGACATCCAATTTTATTAAACTAATAACAAATTAATATTCAATTTCATAACATTAACACCAAATTAACATTCAATTTTATTAAGCTCACATTAAACTTCATCAAATTACTACCAAATTAATATTCAATTTTATAACGTTAACACCAAATTAACGTGAATTTGATCTTAAATTTTATCAAATTATCATTTTATTTCAAAATTTTAAAATTCAATCTCATCAAATTGATATTCAATTTTACTAAATTAAAACCAAATTAATATTGAATATTTCATCAATTTTACGGGGGTAAATGGATGTAGGCGCTAAAAATTAATCAAGAACAAGAATAACCTCACGAACAAAATTCTTGAACAAAGCCCAAAACAAAACAAGAAAACCAAATGGGGAATTTAGAAGCCGGTATAATTTTTTAAACTTATTTAGGTAAAAATACAACTCAAAAACTTATTTGGGGTAAAGTGCAAATTTTTTAAAATTTTAATGGATAAACATTAAAAATATGGAAACCTACATCTTCCATCTGTTTTTTTTTGGCTAAAATCAAGAGAGGTAAAATAGGGGGTTTAATTATCAAAATTCATCTTCTACGCCAGAGGGATTCTATGTCCATGAGAATGTTAGAACTGTGATTGTTCATCGTCCAAAAAAAAGAGGAATACGAGTTACTGTTCATCGTCCAAAACAAAAGAGGAATATGAGTTTTCGTTCATCGTCGTTTACAGTCATGTAACTGTATATCGTCTTTGGCAACTTCTTCACTAGAAATTGCAAGTGACATTCATGTTTCGTTTCTTTGTCATTAATTAATTATTTAGTTTTTTTTAATTTTCACAAAACTGGATAATATGATTTTGAAAAAAAAATAAAATCATAAAACCCTATTTTCGTGAAATGATAATAAAAAATTGCAGGTTTGTAATTAACGATTGAATAACTTAATTACAAAAGTTAAAGCATATACAGATGAACAAATACTTTGGAACAAGAATTTTTTGATTAAAAATAGTTACTTAACTATTTTAAGTAAGTATTTGTGATCACAAAGTACAAACAATTAATATTAAAAAATTTAATGGTTGAAACTGAATTGAGTAACTATTTTGTGATTTTAAGTATTTCAATCTTATATATGTTATTGGTAATTGTATTCAGTAGCTATGTTGAGTATATGTTACTGAATGGTTGCAACTGTGTTGAGTATCTATTAAGTCGAATGTTATGTTACACGTATATATTTATGGTATAAAACTTAGTTATAGCCTACAGTTTTTGTAACTGTTTTTGGTAATTATTTACAATGTGGGTTAACTGAGATTTTCATGATAATTTCATGCAGCAAGCTGAAGTGCAATGGAACATCCCATCTGATGAAGACATCCCCCCGTTCCTGATTAAGACATTAAAAAAATAATTGGCATTGTATCAATTCAAAAGAAAAAGAAAAACAGTTACACAAAATATCATAAAAAAATATTAATACAAATGACTAATTAATTAATCACATACGGGAAGAAAAACATAAAACACAAAATAGTTATAATATGCAGATCTACCAAAATAAACATTGGCTGAAAACTTGCATACAAGAACAGTTACACTAAAACATAACTCTGTTTTTTCAACACAGTTACACAATAATTACTGTCTATACGAAAAATAGTGACACCTATTAAAAATCAAAACTGTCTTTTTTTTCCAACACAGTTACATAACAGTTACTGTCTATACAAAAAATAGTTACGTCCATTAAAAAACAGTTACACCCATTAAAAATCAAAGCAGTCTTTTTTTTTATTAACACAGTTACACAACAGTTACTGTCTATACGAAAATAGTTACCTATTAAAAATTAAAACAATTTTTTCCCCTTCATCCTAACAATGAACAACATAAAACAAAATTGAAATTATGATTTCCTAATAAAAATGATTGAATAAAAGAAGAAATATAATTATTAAAAATTTATCTTCAAGCCAATGATTGTGATTGATATTTGCAATTTCTTTTTCCAAAGAAATCTTCTATTGATTAAGAAAAATAGACTTTGGAAGCAAATGAAAATAAACTAATAATATACCTCAACCTGAGAAGTAAATCGTCAAATCGTAAGTTGAATGAAATCGTAATGAAACGGGCCGTTGAAGAAGACTTTTACTGTAGTGATATATCGGTAAAAAAAATTCAGCCGTGGCACACACACTTTTACTATAGATATACCACAAAAAACTACTCATTCAAAATTCAAAAAATGAATGATAACAAATATGTAATCTTTACATATTTGTTTTCTCAAATAACTGTCAATGATAACTGCATAAATTAAGGAAGGGTGTTTAGGTAATTTTTTTTTAATTCATTTGAATTTTACACCTAAACACAATTTTTTTTATAAAAATTGTAGTTAATGGAAGAAACAATTTATCCATACACTTTTACCTAAATAAGTCTAAAAAATAATACTTACACCTAAAAAACCCAAACCAAATCAAATAAATTGTAGATGAGTTGAAAAAAGAAGCAACAAAAAGGCTTTTGTTATTCAAGAATCAGGACAGGCTACAATAAAGAAGTCTTGTGCGCCTACAATGCACTAATTCAGGCATTCTACCACTAAGTTTTATATCAAAAGATTTATTAGAGACAACTAACTATGGTAATAGACAAATTCTAATATGACTAGAATTCTCAAACATCTCAAGAACTAGTAAGAAAAGTAAGAAAAAAAAATAATAATGGGAGAGCTTGGTTTAATATCTAATAGTTGAATTAACTTTGTTGGCCTTGATTAAAATTTTTGGTTGGTATCTGACTTGGATTTCGTCTTTAATCAATTAGTGGGTGTGTGTGTGAGAGAGAGATGAGAGATTATTGATCTACTAGTTAATGCCTGTGCCTGAAGGCACTGTATAACACAAAATAACCTACAAATGATTAAAAGTGTGTATGTGTGTTCATTTGATATAGCAACACCAACGTGATTTCTGGGCAAGTGTGTGTACATAAATCCACTCTCAGATGCACCCAAAAAATTAATCCAATGTCATAATTTATCTGGTAAATCCAAAATCATAGTTAAACCAAAATATCAAGCAAGATCAAATAACTTAAAAAGTTTAAAAACAAAAACCATAATTAGACCATGGGTCGAATCAAAATCACAAACATAAAAAAATTGATAACTTGAAGAATAATAATGGAGAACTTTTTAGAAAGCCGTAATATCTTCATCTCGGCCAGTGTTATTCAATTTTATGGAACAATAATATTTTTTAAACGAATAAATAAAACCATTGCACTCAAATAATACAACCATCATACCCAAAACACATCAAATAATCACCACATTTGAAACCACTAAATCAACCCTGCCAAACCAAATTTATTGATTACTGAGGAAAACAATATGAATCATTTTTATCACAGTTGTGCGAAAACTTATATTGCTTCAGGAAGACTTGAACATTCAATATAAAATGTAGCTTACTGGTATGTACAAAAATCCAAATATTCTATACCTATCAGTAATGCATAATGTCATAAAGATCACTTCAATAGATGGTGAATAAGTTGCGAACTGGGTGCAAAAGTGAGTAGTCCCATTTCCATTATGCCATTTGTTCAAGTTTTTTAATATGTGTTATACCAAACCTTAGCTTCACCTCCAACCATGGAAGGTCGACGAAGTCATCGGCATGGTCTTCACCACCTCTCATTGTGAATCCATTTGCCATA
>CM042186.1:35311742-35326579 GCA_023539305.1 Ilex asprella | reverse complement strand
ACATTACCCTTAATTATATTTACCTTTGTCTTGTAGAGAGTGTTAACCTTATTTCCCTTTGCTAAGATAAGAAAACCCTTGCTAAGTTTTAATTTTTCATCATCCAGGTGATTATGATAGCTTTCATCATCAATTTTTCCAATGGAAATCAAGCTGAAGCACATTTCTAGAATATGCCTGACATCCATGAAAAGAAATTTACACCCGATGCTGGTTTCTAGAAATACATCTCCAATGCCTAAAATTTTGCACTTTATTTGTTTTCCATCCTAACCCAACCAAAGCCAACGTTAGAATAAGAAGAGAATAAATCTCTATGTGAAGTAATATGAAAAGAAATTGTTGTACCAATTACCCGAGTAGAATCCTGACTTACAGTATTAGCATAGACATTATCACAAACAATAATATCATCAACCTTAGATGCAACTGTTGTAGTATTTTTTTTATCTTCACCAATTTTTTGAGATTGGTCCCATTTTTACTTTGTGCACTCTTTCTTATAATGCCCGAGCTTGCCACAATGAAAACACTTTATCCCCTTCGTTGACTACCTAGTTTCTAACTTGTACCTTCCTCTTGACTTGCCATGATTGCCATCACTATAATTTCTAATTTTGCCTCTTCCCTGATCTTCTATAATAAATGTTTCTAAATTAGAAGAAATACCCTGTTGTTTTCTTCTAGCATCTTCTCTAAATATACTATATTTTACCATACGGATAGTAATTACACCATTAAGAACTCAATTATTGAGTGAAACAACTAGGTTTTCTTTTGGTAGGGAACTCAATAAAAGTAATGATTGTAACTAGTCATAGAGCACAAGCTTCATGGTGGATGTTGAGAAAGTTACTATAATACAATTAGGAAAGTTACTATAATGTAATTAGGGTTTACGTTTATTGTAATATGTATACCACACAAAGAGTATACTCGCATTTTATTTCTTTGTTTACTAACTATAAATACAAGACTAATAGTGAGAGGTAGGTCAATCCAAAATCTCTCTTTGTCTGTCTCATATTGTGTTAAGGTTTTCTCTAATCTTAACATGGTATCAGAACAAGACCTTTATTAATCTTTTTTTTTATTTTTCTTTTCTGTTCTCTTTCTTTCTTTTTTCTCTTCCCTTTTCTTTTCTGTTTCTTTCTTTTCCTATTTCTCTGGTTTGCGTCTTCACTAAGTTCGGGTGTCGAATGGGTTTGCACTGACTTTGTGCATTCCCACCGGTGAAGCTTCGAAGTGAAATTGATCGAGTTTCCCAATGGTTCTTTGCTGAGTTGCTCTTGGTATTGGTGTTGTTTATGGTGGTGGTGATGTGGTATTGTTGTTGATGTTCCTCGTCGTTGTGTTGGTGTAGCGGCTGCTTAGGTGTAAGGTGTCGTCAACTTGTGTGACTTCCAGTGACTTCTGTGGTAATGTGGTCGTTGGGGTTCCTTAGTATCGTTGACTGGTGCAAGCACCATCATCGAAGAATGGGGTTTGCTTGAAACCCCAGTTCGTGGAGAAGACAACTCATATGGGTCGGGTGTTGGTTTGGGTAACAGTTCCAACTCCATGAGCTTTAAATTAGTCTAAAGCCTAACCCAAATCTATATTCAAATCGGTTCTTCTAGTTTTCTCTCAGGTTCAGTGGTTCAATGAAACTTACCTGTCCGGTTCAGCAGTCCAACGAAGGTTTTGTCCCCGATTCAGTGGTCTATTGAGCCTTTATAGTCTGGTTCAGCGGTCCAGTGTGTCATTACTCTCCGGTTCAGTGGTCCGGTGAACCTTTTTTAGTTGGTTCAGCGATCCAACAAGCTTCCTTGTTCTGTTAAACTCCAGAATATTACAATCCAGTACTATCCAACACTGATCAGACTTATTTTTGCAATGTTCAGCCTCCTTATGGCTATGGAATCTAAGAACGTTGACATATCTGTTGTTATTTCTCCTATGCCACCTAGTTTGTGTTATGCTGTTCTATTTGATGGTCTTATGACGTCAATCAAGCTTAATGAGACAAATTATGTTTTATGGTCATGATCAGTTCAAGTATTTTTGAAAGGTAAGGGTCTCAAGAAATATTTATGGACCCTAAACCCAAAGAAGTTATGCTTGGGTATAATGAGTGGGAACAAGTAGATGCTCAAATTATTTCTTTGTTATTGAATTGTATTAAGGCTAGTATTAACTCCACTTTACTTTGCCTGGACACGACCAAAGAAATTTGGGACCATTTGGCCATTATGTATTCAGGCACATGTAATTTTACTTGTCTCTATGAGGTTTGTCAACAATACTTTCATTTAGAACAAGACAATCTGAGCTTTGCAGATTATTATTCTCATGTCCCAGGAGTCTATGAGGAATTAAAACTTTACCACTCGTTCACCACTAATTCTGTAGTGTGGCAGAAGCAGCATGAAGATATGAATATTGTCCGATTTCTAATGGGTTTGAAACTTGAATACGAGGTTGTTCGTTCCCATATTTTTGGCAGTTCTAGTCTCCGATCTTTACTTGAGGTTTTTTCTCGTTTACAGCGTCTTACATTATTTACCGGGACTTCTGGTGTTGACCGTAGTTTATCTCATGACCGCTCAGTACTTGTTGTTCCTACTAGACATAATAATAGTTCTCCAGGTGGTCGTGGGGAACAAGTAGGTCGTACTGGAGGTCGTGGTGGTTGATTTGGTTCTCGCTTAAGCAGTCATTGTGGTCGTGGAGGACACACCATTGATTATTATTGGGAATTACATGGCAAGCCTTCGGGCGTTGCTAATCAGGCCTCTAATCAAGATGATACTTCAAGTCCAGCTATACTTGACTCTAGGTTGGTTACGCTTACTCGTGAGGAGTATGCTCAACTTATGTCCCAACAGCAGGTTGTTCCATCCTCCTCCATTACCACATTTGCCTAGTCAGTTACTGCTCCGACTTGTTTATTGTCCTCCACTCGCAGTCCCTAGATCTTAGACTCTGGTGCCTCCGACCATATGACCGGTTCATCTGGTGTGTTTTCTACTTATCAATCTGTTAATTCACAACATAATGTTATTCTTGCTAATGACACTTCCTCTAAAGTTTTAGGTGTAGGGACTACTCAATTGAGCACTGATATGTCGTTATCATCAGTATTATTTGTTCCCTAGTTTTCCTTTAGCTTACTTTACTCGCTCTCTTAATTGTTCGGTAACCTTTTTCCCTTCCCATTGTGTGTTTCAGGATCTCTAGACGAAGAGGAAGTTTGGTATGAGGCATAAAGCTGGTGGTTTTTATTATTTTGATCTTGATACATCTCCTCAAGCGTTTTAAATCTCATTATCTCCCTTTCAGTGGCACTATCGGCTTGATCATCCTTCGCTCCAGAATTTGAAGCACCAAGTTCCTACTCTAAGTCATGTATCGTCTATGTTTTGAGAAACTTATCAACTTAGTAAGCATCACTGTGTTTCCTTCAAGTCTAGAGTCAATAATCGTGTATCAAGCCCATTTGCTTTAGTTCATTCTGATGTAGGGGCCCAATAAAGAGTATTTCATCTAATAAAATTTTTTATTTTGTGTCATTTGTGGATGAGTATTCTCGAGTGACTTGGTTATTTCTTATGAAAGCCCGTTCTGAGTTATGCTCTATATTTGAGACTTTTCATCAAGACATAACAACACAATATGGTTGTCATATTCGTATTCTCGGTTCTGATAATGCTAGAAAATATGAATCTAATCCTTTATCCTCTTATCTTCGTAAGGCTGACATTATTCATCAAACCTCTCGTGCCTATACTTCTCAGCAGAATGAGGTTGTTGAGCGTAAGAATCGACATCTGTTGGAAGTTACCTGTGCACTATTATTTCAAATGCATGTACCTTGTGCTTTTTGAAGTGATGTTGTTCTTACAGCCTGTCACCTCATTAACCGTATGTCATCGTCTGTATTAAATAGGCAAAGTCCATACTTCGTCCTTGTACCTCATACCTCTCTATTCTTCTTACCTTCTAAAGTGTTTGGGTGTGTCTGTTATGTTTATAACTTGGGGCCTAAGTTTGATAAACTTGACTCTCGTGCTACCAAGTGTGTATTCCTTGGATACTCTCATACACAAAAGGGGTATCAATGCTATAGTCCCATTCTTTGTCGACACTTTATTAGTGCTGATGTCACCTTTAATGAGGATGTTCCGTATTTTTCAGCTCTTGAGTAGCCTTTGGATCTTGATTTTGGGTAGTCTCCTGAGCCACCTTTCTCCTTACCGTCACCTACTCCACTCTTTATTGTGTACCCAACCCCTGCTCCATTCCGTGTATATTCTTGTTGTGCGTAAACATCAGCTGAAGTGCCCTTGCCACCCTCCTTATCATCTCATAATCTCTTAGGTAATTCTGACTCTTTATCGATTGCTCTTAGAAAAGGTACTCGATTATGTGTTACTGAACATCCTATTGGTAATTTTATTTCGTATGATGCCTTATCACCTAGCTTTTCCTACTTTACCCCACACCTTTCTATTATCTCTATTCCTAAGACTCTACAGGGTGTCTTGTTTGATCTGGGTTGGAGGAAAGCTATGGAAGTTGAAATGGATATCTTACATCAAAATGAGATTTGAGATCTTATTCCCTTACCGCTGAGGAAACAGATTGTTGGTTGTTGATGGGTGTACACTATCAAGTTTAATCCAAATAGTTCTGTTGAGCATCTCAAAGCTCAACTTGTTGCTATGGGTTTCACTCAAATATATGGGGTGGATTATGCAAAGACATTTTCTCTCGTCGCTAAGATCACCTATGTGCATGTTTTAATTTCTTTGATTGTTAACCTTGATTGGCCCCTATTTCAGTTAGATGTCAAGAATGCATTCTTGCGTGGTGACTTGGCTAAGGAAGTCTACATGGAGCAGCCACCTGAGTTTACTGCTCAGCGGGAGTATCATAAGAGTGTGTGTTAACTAAATAAATCTCTGTATGGTTTGAAGTAGACACCAAGAGCATGGCTTGGTAAATTCTTCGATGTAGTATTTGAGTTTGGCCTTCTTCGATGTCAGACATATCATTCTCTCTTTCACAGACAGATAGATGCAGGATATACTCTGTTGGTGGTTTATGTTGATGATATCATAATCATTGATAATGATTCTGAGGGCATTACTAAGTTAAAAGTATTTCTGCAAGACAAATTTCATATGAAGGATTTGAGAAAACTCAAGTACTTCTTGGGTATTGAAGTTGCTAGATCTAAACAGGGTATATGTCTATCTCAAAGAAAATATGTACTTGACATGCTACAAGAGAAAGGTTTACTAGGTAGTAGACCAGTTGATAGTCCTATGGAACCAAATCATAAGTTGTTGATAGATGATGGTACTCTATTTGATAACCCAAGTCGGTATCGCAGGTTGGTTGGAAAGGTTAATTATCTCACTATTACCCGACTAGATATTGTATATGCAGTCTGTACGATAAGTCAATTTATGTGATGTCCTAAAGTATCACATTGGAATGCAATCATTTATATTCTTCGATATCTCAAAAGTTCTCCTGGTCATGGATTGTTATATAGAGCAAATGGACATCTTCTAGTGGCAGGTTGTTTGGATGCTGATTGGGCTATTTCTCCATCTGATTGGCGGTCAACTACTGGTTATTTCACCTTCTTGGGAGGTAATGTTGTTTCATGGAAAAAGTAAAAAACAAACAGTGGTAGCATGATCCAGTGCCGATGCCGAGTACAGAACAATGACCCATACGACTAGTGAGTTAACATGATTACTGCACTTTATTCGGGAAATTGGTTTTCCAGTTCAGCTACCGTTACAATTGTTATGTGATAATCAAACAGTCATTCATATTGTTGTCAATCTAGTGTTCCATGAGAGAACCAAATACATTGAAGTTGACTGCCATTTTATTCGAGACAAGATACTAAGTGGAGACATTGCAACTCTGTTTTTGAGATATGAGGACTTGCAGATATGTTCACCAAAGCTTTAAGTCGTACTCATCTTGCAGATATTTATTCCAAATTTTGATTATATGATATATATAGTCCAGCTTGAGAGGGAGTGTTGAGAAAGTTACTATAATACAATTAGGAAAGTTAGTATAATGCAATTGGGGTTTACGTTTATTGTAATATTTATACCACACAAAAGGTATACTTGTATTTTATTTCTTTGTTCAGTGATTATAAATACAAAACTAATAGTGACAAGTAGGTCAAGCCAAAACCTCTCTTTGTCTCTCTCATATTTTGTTAAGCTTCTCTCTATTCTTAACAATGGACAACTCACTCAACAATTATTGAAAATTATTGAGATACTTTGCAACACTATATCCATCATTATACTTCAAGTTGAGAAGCCTTTGGATCATAAAAACTTTATTTTGTGCAGTCTTGCACTCATACAAATTCTCAAACTTTTTCCAAAGTTCATAAGCATCAATTTCTTTAGCTATATGATGAAAGACTCTAATCGATCCATTGTTTGATATGTCCGATGACTTGTCGATTGACTTTCTTTCATTCTTCATCAGTTCAATTACTTCATCCCCTTCAATTCAATAGGCTGAAACAAATCTTTCTAATATAAAATATCCTCCATCTTGGTCTTCCAAATGGAGTAATTTAATGTCGTTAATTTAATCATGGTATCTAAAGATTCCTCAATTTCATTTGCATAAGAAAATCCACTCAATTTGATCAAATAGCCAGGACCCTGATACCACTTTGATAGGGTAAACTCACAAAATAGTTGAATTAATTTTCTTCCCCTTTTTTATGTAAATTAAATAGGCAATGTACCAAACTCAATCAACCAGATAATAAAATGAACCACAAATAAGACACAAAATTTACGTAGTTCTCTCAAAGTCGGGGTACATCGACAAACATTAATCTCAACCTTCCACTATAATTCAATAATGGGTTTACAACAATCCTCCTCAGAACAATTTCCAAAGGCTATTAAAGTATCAATAATTCATCACTTGAAGATGGATATCAACAAAATATCAAGAAGAGATTTAATCTGATAAGTCTTAAAAAATATCAATCCAAAAAGACTTTTGACAAAATAAATTTATCACTGCGTAATCTCGTTGTCATGAACAATGTACTAAAATTTTATTAAAATTGGAAGTTTCTACCTACCAAAATTTTAGCTCCAAGATCCACGCAAAAAACTCTTGAACTTCTCTTGATTTGCGCAAAAAACCTACTGTTTTTCCGCCACCCTTGCTTCTACTGCTTACCGCCTCTAACAATTGGGTTTTGTTGGCAAAGAACTAATTTTGCGCCTCCACACCAAGTGGGTTTTTCATAGCCATCAAACCTAATTAGACTAAGTTTTATATTTGGTATGTGGTCCCATGTCGGCGACGTTCTCAACCGAGCCATGTCCCCCTTTATCTTTCTTTTTGTTTAATAGTCAACAACAAATAATTAACAAACTAATGGGCTATGTGGACCCATTAATTATTGGCTCGGCTGCCCACATGGGCTGGACCCAAACCCAACAATGTGTTGCTTTATAATAGATATGATAAAAAGGAGGAAATAAACTCCGACAAAGGAAATATAAAAAAGAAAAAAATACCAAAGCAAAATTTACTTTGAAAAGGCATTAAAAACGAAATAATAATAAGAAGAAGAAGAAGAACAACAACAACAACAACAAAAGTATTTTTCAAAAAATCTTACCAAATAATGTATGTGAAGTAGGCAAGTCAGGATAGGGCTATCCATGAACTGAGCGGTAAGTCCAATCACACCCAACCAGCTCAGAAGATTCAGGAGGATAGGCTAGAATCCTGGCCCTTGGGTCTGGGCCCATGTCAGAAATTTTGGTGTGATCAAGTTTTGGGCTATTTTTCTTTCTAAGTATCATTTGTGCATTATATCTATGGTGGACACCATAATATTTACAAATACAACAGAGAGAATAAGTTTTGTTTTATATATTAAAAATAAATATTACTTTTAGTTGATTAGCTCGTCTAGGCTTGGGTGATTAGATATGCCCAAGGACTAAGCCTGGATTAAGCACAACTAACTCAACGTCATACTTGGGCCGAAATTGGATTAGCATTACGCGAGGAATAACTTATAATTTATCCACCTTGAATGTTATGCGCACACTTTGAAAAATTTAGAAAATGAACAAAAAATAGAATAAATGAAGAAAACTCGGTTCGGGGGAGTTGAACATTTCCGGTGGTTCAATTCAATAAGAACCTAATCTCCAAAACTTTAATAAAAAAGTTAAATACAAGATGATAAAAACTGCATTAGTAATTATCCTAAATCATGTCTCCACTATTCAATTAACTACCTGCAAAACTACCCATTGACTCACTCGTTAATAACTTCTTAATAACTACCTCTAATTTACATAAGAAATATATTAAAAATATGTACATAACCCCGAACCCAGCCCTATGATATGTTTTGCAATTGGAACTTTTTTTGTTCTTTGCTTGTTTTAATTTCTCTTTTGGTTATTGTATTTGGAACCCAATCTTTCCATTGTAGTGGATTCCCAAATCAAACTTAGGCCAGCACGCTAGTCCGTGTGATACGACCTGGTTGGATTGATTAGTTTTTTCGACACGGCGTAACATAGGTTCAAAAAATTAAGCTGTAATTCAGATGTTTTGCATTTGATTTTGATTATTCTTTGGAATCAAATCATAAGTAATTTATTATTCATGAATATTTTAGTTTTGAAGTAGATAATCTATCTTTGAGAAGAGAGAGTAAATTAATCGAAGTTTACGTAAGTTGACCCAGAAACTCTGATCGTTGAACAAATCATTCAGATACTCTAAGACGGTTAATTAATTGATTAGATTAAAAATGATTAATGCTCAATATAAATCCAGAATAATCCGATTCACAAATTACACCAGACAACACGAGTCTATTTCCACCCCTATAATTTAGATGACTCGAAATTTCTAACGTATAAATCAGTCGGAAGGAACACGTTACGACATTATGGCTTGTGGAAAAATTTCTGAAACCACTCAGCAAAGACATCATATAATGACCACAAACATACAATTTTGATGATGTAACATGGTAATGCGTCATCCATTGTGAGTGTGATGGCTATGACATAGTCTTACATAAACCAATTATTTCTTTGGCTTATATACAAGACTAGGTCATCTTCAAGGGGTTCGCACTTCCAGCTGGGATATTCTTTCTCACTTTTAACTAGAGGCTGCTAAAGAAACTAGTTAAATTGACTTGGTCAAGACTTGGTGTAAATATTTTGGTAATCCTTTTTAAAATTTGATTTGGTCCTATTTTATAGTTGGACTAACTAATTATGTTGAGTGTTCACTTCGGTCGACAGGTGATTGCGTGTTTTAATTTCATCTTGTTTATTTATTAATTTTATAAATGACTCGCCAATTTTGTAAGGAAACCATACAAAATTAGTTGTTTGAGTTTAATCTTAGCTAATTTGAATAGTAAGCGGGTGAACTTGTCAAACAAATGATCAATCATGATATAAAACTAATATGATATGACCCAATTATATATCGAGATGTTATCAATAGAATATAAGTCCGACACGATACACACAATCAACTAAGCACCATACAATTAAGAATCAAGTTAGGTTTATGTTGTTGCGGAAAATACCTCATGAATTGAATATGGACTGATATTGACGCTCACACTCAAGTGAAAAAATAAAGGAACAATTACACAAGATAAAACAATTTACTTAGTTTTGCTATTGCCAATAACAATCCAAAATTTTCGCTATGGAGTAAAATAGGAGTACAAAACAATTATTTCAAACCTCACAAGTACTCCAACAAATGAGGATTCCTCTGACATCTCACTGATATCATTTACATATCAGATAACACTCAGACTAATACTTGATATCACTTAGAAGAACTCACTACTCTCTGAATACTTGAGCTCTCAAGTTTCTAATGCTTAAACTTCTATTGGCCTTGTCTTTTTTACAGGTAAATTTGTGAGGAAGCGAACAAATAATTAGATCTGCGCATGGGGCTGCCAAATCTGCTATACTTTTATCCAAACCATGTGCAAGCCATATTTTTCCTTCTGTAGCCTACATGTAGCCGGCCTACATAAGTCATGTGCATCACTTTTGTCAAGAAAACCATCCCCACTTGCAAGATTAGTTGTCAACATTTAATTTCTTGGACACAAAAGTCTACAATTTTCCACGGCTCAAACTATTTGAAAACTCTTTTTGGACCATTGTTTCTGATGCGCCTGGCAAGAGTCTCAGACCCGTAGGATGTTGATCAAGTTCAAACAATGCTTGAACTTGATTGCTGGAACCACATTGTTCAACATATCAGCTGGATTATCTTTAGTGCTAACCTTCTATAGGGAAATCTCTCCATCGTTGATAATCCCCACGAACAAAGTGAAAGCGAACATAGATATGCTTAGTTCTCGCATGATGAACATGGTGCTTCGCCAAATGAGTAGTTCTCTGACTATCACAAAACGATGCCAACATGCTTTTGTGATATTCTCAAATCACCAATCAAATCTCGAAGTCATAAAGCCTCCTTGATGGTCTCAATCACTACCATATACTCTGCCATAGTTGTTGACATAGCAACTATTGGGTGTAGCATAGACCTCCAACTGGCTGGACCATAGGCTAGTGTGAAAATGTAGCCTGTTGTAGACCTTCACTTACCTAGGTCATTAGCATAATTTTTTTTTTTTAGCATAATTAGAATCCACATAACCACTTATATGAGTCTTTGAACTTCTGTCCCATTGATACATCAATCCTATATCCAGAGTACCACACATATACCTTAATAACCATTTCACAGCTTGCCAATGTTCCTTACTAGGATCTGACATATACATGTTTACTATACTGACTGCATGTGAAATATTCGGATGAGTGCATACCATAGCATACACCAAGCTTCCAACGGCATTGGCATAGGAAACATGAGACATACACTACGTTCCTCCCTATTACTTGAAGACATAGCTTCTTAAAGTTTGAAGTAAGCATCCAAAGGAGTACTCATGGGCATTGAATTCTCCATACCAAACCAAGAGAGTACTTTCTCCATGTACTCTCATTATGACAAGCCCAATCTACCATTCTTCCTGTCTCTTAGAATTTTCATGCCAAGAATCTTCATATCTGCACCCAGATCCTTCATCTCAAACTCTTTGATGAGTTGAGACTTTAACTTGTTGATTTTCACCATGCTTTTAGTAGCAATGATCATGTCATCCACATATAAAAGTAAGTAGACAAAATAATCATCTAGTAGCTTCTTAAAGTCTTCAATATTGCTAGCAAATTGAAGAGATGTGGGCCGTGCAAGTGGCTAAAATCAAATTGGTATCAAAGCCAATGCCAATTATAGTTACTATATATTTATTAGTATTATATATGAGTACTGTTCATACGATACTACTTATATGGGGGCACTATTCATATGATACTATTCATTAGTACGATATACGAGTACTATTTATTAGTGCTATTCATAGGTACTATTTATATAGTACTATTCAAGGAATAGTAATCGTCTGCACCAGTTTCATAGACATCACTAGATTAAGTTTTGAAGTTATGACCGCAAAACCTTCAAAGATCTCGAACGCAAAGTTTGAGGTGGAGAAATTTGACAAAAGGAACAATTTTGAGATTTGACAAGTCCAAGTCAAAGATGTCCTAATTTAATAGGGACTACACAAAACATTGGAGGGTAAATCTAAAGATATGGATGACGATAACTAGAAGAATTTTGATCTCCTAGCATGCAGTGCCATTTGTTATGTCTGCCAAAAGAGATTATATACAACGTCATGCAAAAGAAATCGGCTGCAAAGATTTGGTTGAAATTAAAGAATCTCTACATGACGAAGTCTCTTACTAACCGATTTTATCTAAAGAAACAACTCTACACATTTTGTATGAAGGAAGGTAAATCCATTCGCGACTATCTTAACGAGTTTAGTAGAATTGTCTCTGAACTACTAAACATGAACGTTAAGTTGGAAGATGAAGACAAAGGCATGATATTGTTGTCCTCACTACCCGATTCATACGAGCATCTGGTCACCACATTGCTCTTTGGGAAGGATACCATTGAGTATAGTGATATTACTTCATCACTTCTTTTTAATGAGTTCAGAAAAAAGACTCTTACTACTGACTCTTATTAGAGGAAAGACAGATAACATAAATTCTGGAAGTAATAGATCCCAATCTAAATCCAAAGTCAAAGATCGAAAGAATTCTCAATGTCACTATTCATAAGAAGGGGCACTGAAAAGCTGATTGTCCAAAGCTTAAAGCTAAGGATTAAAACAATAAAGATAAGGTTTCTGACACTCTTAGTGTTGCTAAATACAATTCAGATAATGCTGAAAATATTCTATCAGTTTTGCCTAACAATATATGTCACACTCCATCTCGGAAAAAAGTTAGGGTGTGGGTAATCCTAACCTGTTAATATTTAAGTCATTATTTAAACCATAGTAATATAACATGTGCTTCATTAATCAACCCATCCACTCAATAAATATTTTACTATAAATATAAAACTCAACGTAGTGTTACAACAACTTTGGTACTATAACCTTAAGTGTCTTTACTACATGAGTACTAACAACAAATGACATAGTGAACATGTTTATGTCAACAACTCCATGTCAAATTAGACTGTTCAGTGGACCACCTCCTAAATTTCAAGAACCTGAAAATAAACAACTATTGGGGGATGAGCAATTTACACGCTCAGTGAGTATATTTGAGACATATTAATAGAAAATGCATAGGCACAAAATAGTTATAATCATAACTCACAGACACACATCAAAAATGAAATTCGACATCAAATATCCAACATCTAATAGCCAATATCCAATAACCAATATCCAATAATAGTTAACGCTACTTGTTTCTGCATGGGAATCTCAGCAATCATATCACTACTAGTTAAGCCTAGCAATCTCAACAGTCTCATCGCTATTGTTTATCGCTACCGTTTATGCCCACTAGTCTCGGCAACCACAAATTGGTAAGCAACCACAATCAATTTAACTACTTGAAACCACACCCAACACCAATTCACATTCATTATGCCATTAAGTCACAACCTAGTTATTCACAAGTAAATATAGCTAATAACAAACAATCACCATTTCACAATTCATAACCTACCAAATTATTTTTCAGCTATATCACGTAAGTATAGCTAATGATTATATAACTATATTTTCAATCAATATGAATCAATATACTCACCATGAGTTCAACTCAAAAACCATAATTAATCCCCCTGTGATGCCTTAGGTGGAATGACATCATCACCTCCACACCTAGCACACATCATCACAAAGACACATAAATATCCTCTGTATATGCATTTTATCATAAATATGCATTATTCAGTGTTTAATTATTCTTGTATTAATACATCTCCAAACCCTTTCCCAGGTGATATAATGTAAATCAAAACCTTAGTTTAGATTATACAATCAAACACATTAATTTTTACGTTTACATTTAATGGTTAGATTGGCCGACCTGTAATCTCCTAGTTAAAATTCTCCATATAATTTGAATTACATAGTGAAACCAATGTTATCATAAAATAGACATTCCAAGCTTTGCAACCATTGGTCATCAGCTAAAATTGGATTCTCGTATGAAAAGTTATCTTATTTTTCCTGAAACACACTAATTTGGTCGCTTGTTCAACTGTTGTTGAATTTCAGTCCATTTTCAACAGTCGCCATTTTTCACAAAAATAGATATAGGTGTTGAATCCTATATGGTTAGAAATTTTTTCGAGTCTAGGTTCCAACAAAAAAATGATGCATCAATCAAAATTTTCTATAGAGAGTTATCGTGATTCTACCACGAATGCTCAAATTGAATTGTTTGTACAATACAAGTTCAACCGGTTCAACAGAGAAAATTTCCCTTCAACAAATTGTTGAACTAGTTTATCGTAGCACTATCACCCGATGAATCAATTAGTTGATGTTGACGTTTCCTCATGCTGTTAGATCTTGTAGGCCTTGATGGGATGTGTTACCTCGGCTTCTGGGAAGGGGGTTTACTGACAGTTGTAGCCATCAGTTTCAGAGCTTGCCTAATAAATCATTGGTTTGCCTTCCCAATGGGGTCAAGGTGGCAGAACAAACAAGGCACTCCACCAAGGAGAGTTAGACATGTAGCCTAAAGTACAGGCTAAGGGGTGAATAGACAAAAATACGCCTACTAACATACGACTATCTCAAGCAGACATTTAATAAACTCTTAGTTAATGGGACGTCCACAGTGGCCAGAGCAGGCGAGGATAAGGGGCATTAAATGCCCCAGGACCAACGCATTTAAATCATCTACATTGAAGAAAGAGCATTTAATGCTTAGGTGCCCAAACAATTAATAATGGGGCTTCCATATACAAAATTGGAAGCTCACTGCCCCATGTCTGGGCTTTACTTATTGTCAAGATCATCAGTAATGATGAGTCTTTGGGGGTATAAATAGCTCCAAAAAAGATAGGGCAAAGGTACGCAAATTCTTTCTTTAAGAACACCAAACAATGCTTTCTTCTTTCCCTCTTTTAAAAAACTAATTTGATCGTCAGAGGAGATATGCTGGAAAATATTCTGGCGCCCTTCTAACCCTTCTTCTGTGTTACAGGACCTGCTTATTTTCCGTCTGAATCGATCAAACAGTCCCCTGAAACAATTCATCAACACTCTTTAGCCCCCCTTTTGGCCATTTTGGATATTTCTTTTTCCCCGTTTTGTGGACACTCAAGGCTAATACAAGCTCACCAAGGGAAAGATATGTTCC
>CM042186.1:35217812-35246742 GCA_023539305.1 Ilex asprella | reverse complement strand
ATACCGAAAATTAATTTTGGTACAAAAATTCAAGCCCATTAATTTAAATAAATTTTATCAAACAAGATAGGGTCCAGTCTAACCCACACCCGCACCTGAGCTCGGTCCGGCTGAGTCGTGTCTGGTCGTGGTGTGGCGGGCAGGCGGCGCACGCAAGTATGTGTGGTTGAACCGTAGGTATGTAAGTGTTCGCTCCGCTCATAAAATTCTGGTACCTCTTGGGGCCCAATCCCATTGAGCAAACTTGACCTATATATGCCCATGAAGATTTTTTTCCTCAACCAATGTGGGATTGGTATCAAATTCTACATTGCACATCCTTTATTTCCACACTTCAAGAGGGTCACTTTAGAGCCTATTTTCTCATTGATTTCTTACTCAATTATACTACATTATTCTCCTCACAGAGTAGAATATGAATCCATGAAAATTTATTCAAAATAACAATCGGGTCCCACTTTAATTTTGGCTCAAAGTCGATCAAAAACTCAGTTTTTATACTAAAAAACTATTTTAGTTCCAACAAAAAATAATCTATGTATCCAGGTATATTCTCATTTTCTAACGGCCTGTCGCGGTTGGGATGGCTCACAAGTCATAGACGTTGAGCACAATAATTTTCTTCTTTATTGGCTTAATCACTTTTTCTTCTATGCCTCTTCTTGCAAAATCACTAAGGAGTATGCCTCGCTGAAAAAATATGGAAACATGTGGAACAACGTGAAAACATAAAATAAAATTCCTTTATTTATAAAGATAAAGTTAATAATTGATTAAGTATGCTTATTGAGTTAACATCCATTTATACAAGATATGATCAAGTTGGAAGGAAAAAAAATGCTTAACATGAGATGGAAGTCATTTCAACTAATTGAAATTGTCTCATCAAATTAATAAGTAATATTATTTCCTTAATATTAAAATCAATAAATAAACAATATTTGCACAACAAATACTTAAGTTCAGAAATTTAATATGCCATAGAATTAATTTCAAATATTTAACAAATAAGATATATTGTAAATATAACAATTTAGTAAATAACAATAGTATAAAGAATAAAAGAAACAAAAAAGGAGGGGATTAATAGTTAAGAAAATGGGTTATAATAGACTAAAAAAGATAAAATAAAAAAATGGGGGCGTGGGGATTAAAATAGAAGTGTCTATTCTCAACGAAGGAACATATTGCACGAGAGAAAAAGAAGAAGAAGAAGAAGAAGAAGAGAACAACCAATGAAAGAAGATGCACAAGAGAGAGAGAGAAAGCTAGAGAAAGAGAGAGAAGATGAAGAAGGGAACAACTAGGGGAAGCCGAAATCTCAAGATTTGGCTTTTTCCATCCCAGATCTGTAGATCACACAGAGATAGAGCCATCATATCCCAGATATGGCTTTCTCTATTCCAAATATGAAGATCAGGGACAAATTCACAGCCACTGGATAAAGAATCACCAGAGAAGAAGGAAGCAAGAGCAAAGAAAGAGAAGAGAGAGAAAGAAGTGCATTTAGAGGAGACTTGATTTGGACCATGGAAGTGGAGCTTGGATTTGCTCAGATTTACACTTGGTGACCTCTAGTAAGCTGAAATTTCTTCTTTTCTTTCAATTTCTACACAGTATCTCTCTCTCTCTCTCTCTTGGTTTGTTTGCCCTTTTTGGCTTGAATTGGCACAAAATTTGAGACTGTCAAATTTTCCTACTATTTTGATTGCAATGGTCTGAAACATAGACATTCATTTGAAACTCTAGAATTTTTGGTTTCTACCTCTATTTCATGTCAATGCGTTGAAAATCTGAAACACTTCATACGTTTAAGTTTTTTCAACATGATATTTCAATCTTTATTTGGGAGGTCCCTTCTGAGCAATCTGTTCAACATGCAAATGTTTGGTTCTCCTACCTCTTTCTAGAGACTTGTATTATGGCCTTGGTCCTCCAATTGGTCCCAATGCTCATAGAGGTGCCGAGGTTACATGCCTCGACTGTTTGTGTGCCAATTTAGTTTGGTTCAACGCATTCCTTATCCTTTTGCAGCCACATTACAACTGTTTTACCAATCGGCTTACTTTGGCCGATTCTTCTATGATTCGAGAAATCTCTCGACGATATTTCCACATAGTCTCCTTTAAGTCCATGTCCAATACCACTGACCTATTCAAAACATGGTTAGACTATTGTGTTTCCAAACAATTTGGAAATGACTTGCCTACTATGCTTCACAGGGTGAATTTTCCAACCCGCCTCCCTCATTCTCTGAGGGTTAATTCTACAAACAACTTTCCTTCACCCTCGACTCGTGAGCTAACCTATAGAGCGAATCCTTCAATGAAAGTTCAACTTTAATTTTCTACTATCTCACCCTTTCCTCCTAAGTCAAGGTCTAGAGAAAAAAACATAAAAGGTTAACCACCATCATGATTCACCCAAATGTGGCAACCCAATACGCTAGTGAACAAATGGCTGATGATGTTTCTCTTGTTCACTGCGTTCGTTAGTGCAACAGGACTTCATCTTCAACTTCTATTCCTATTCTTGTGGACCTATAACAAGATAGAATCTTTGACGATTTTGAGTCCTTGGGGCTGACCTTTGAAACTATTTTGGTCTTTTCCACTACGGCCACTACATATGTGGCCTCCCCTTCCAACTTCTATGAAGCAGTGGTAGAACTGCTAAACACTAAAGCTGTTACAAATGTTCTAGACACTCAACTAATTTTAGGCATTACTCGAGTAGGCTTAAAAGCCAATTAGGGCACTGCATAGACCTAGGATATAGAGTAGAATCAAGTCATGGATCTATCTCAAGATGTTGCGTAGGCTATAGATACTGTTCCTTTTCAAGCCTTGACCTTTTTCTCAAAAGCTACACTTAGTCCTTTGTTAGCTTCCCTAAGGGCCCGACTTTCTATTTTTCTAGTCTTTTTCTAAAATTTGGAATGGATCTTAGACCTCAACTTTGAGGAGTGTTGTAGTGAAATGAAGTTTGTTGTGGATAGTCATTTAGACAAGTTGCTATAAGAGTCGAATCTCATTGATTCTCGGCTTCAAGTAGTTTGGGCTATTTTTCAATCTTCTTTGCTTATGGATGAAGATTGTCAGATGCTAACCCGACATGCTAATGAGCTTTTGGTGTTTTTTGCAAGAGACTGAGCCCTTGTATTTGAAATGACAAGTCTGCCTCATTATTGTCAACGGGCAATGACACATGCTAGTTGGCTTGAAGTCTAACATGGACCGGTTCAACAAGCTTTCCACTCAACGCAAGTTATGCCATGAACAATTTGCCTCAGTGAATTGCCAATTTATAGAGCTGGAAATCCGACGTGCGTATTGGAGGAGCCTACTTCCTTTTAGGGAACAATTCGAACACCTAGAGGCCACCACTCACGATGCTACGACCTATATTGATGACTCACTCAACCAAGCCAACTTTGCCACGATTGAGGCCGTTAATGACTTCTTGTTTCATTTGGAGGCACTTTAGCAATCTTGTACAACCTCTTAAAAAATAATAAATAAAGTTAGCTTTTTTTTTTTGTCTTTTCGATTTGATTGTCTCTTTATTGTATATGTTTTCATTCTGCACGTGACTCTTGCTTGACTATGATTTACTACCAATTAATACCACTAAATCAGTCATTTGGACTTCATCCATGAATATAACCAGTCTTTGAGCAATGAATGCTAACATTTCACCTTCCCTGGCATAAATCATTGTGACTGGTGGTAGTTTCGGAGGTATGGCCATTAATGTACTCTGACATTTCCTTGACTTATATAAGCCCCTATATATTGCCTGAGTTCTACACAAACCAAGTTCTTCCCAGCATTTCATGTACTAGTCAAATCCTTTGAACCTCTTGAACTAGAATAGAAACAACAAGAAGGTGATCTCCTTGATGACCAGATCTTTTCTCCTTCGATCTTAAGCTTCCTTATTTCCTTACTTTCTTCCTTAGCATACACAGTTGGCTTTACCAAAATATTTCACTTCTTTTTGAAAGATGAGTACCTTACTGCACAACCTACATTAACTCCATTTGATTGTTTCGGGGAACCAAATGTATGCAGGTGGTACTATGGGTTGGTCAATTGTACCTGATCTGGAGGAGTATGGACTAGGCTCTGGATTTTGTTTTAGGTGTATCTAATGATCTTCTTACACAAATTTCCTCTTTTGGCTTCCCATCATTATGATGAGGAAAGTGATAGTGGCGTACATTTTAGATGAAATGGAATTGAGAGATGAGGAGACTTTCAATGAATGAGGTGAACTCTTGAAGATGTAATCATCATCATACTTATTTTTTGATTTTTCCTCATGAGTTCTAAGCTTTTTCTTTCTCCTTTCTTTGTCTCTAGTAGCCAAGTTGTCATCTTCACACTACAACGTGTACCCTTTAAGGCAGTTTATATTGGCCCAGGTCATTGCTTTATTTTATTCATCCTTACAACTTTAATTTTTTACTGTCCCATTGTTTACTTTTGCTTTTTTATTTGCACAACATTTATCTATTAGGATGTGTATCACTATGGTTGTCGGTCTCAATAGGTTGCTGACTGTGTTATTTATGTTTATTGGTCTACTTTGCACTCCGTGGCCTCCCAAACTGTTGGCCGATACTCTTTTAGGATATGTCCATTAATAGAGTGATTATGTGTCTCTCCATTTGAGTCTCTCAAATGGTAAATGCCTCCCTTCTTTACTTTAACAACTTCAAATGACCCTTCCCAGTTCATAGTCCACTTGTCAAACTTTTAGTTGTCTAAACTCAAAGGCAATTTTGCCTTCCAAACTAAATTTTTGACTCCGAATTTGTTATCCTTAATCCTTTGTTGTATTCTTGGGCGTCTCTAAGATTTTGAACCTTTATGCAATCCAGCTTGCCCAATCTAACCTCATCTAATTCTTTGAGTTCCATAAGCATTGCATCATTACACTTAGCAAGGCTTAGATTATACTGAAAAACAAACCTTAAATACTTCACGATTATCTCCATGGATAAGACCACGTCATTTCCATAAGTACCCCAGTACTTGACCATTTAGATGTCCTATAAGCTCACAATTCTTCAAACATTCTGTCATGCCATCTTATTAGGTTGTCTTCTACCATTTCGGTAATGACCCCTTCATAATTTTGTTAGTATACCGCACTTGGCTGTTTCCCTATTTGTAGTATGGGATGCAATGAATAATGCTAAAGCCATCTTTTCTGCAAATGCCTTGACTTCGCTCCCTACAAAGACTGTGCCTTGATCAGCCACTATATGTTAGGGAAGTCCAAAGCGGGCTATAATGTTTTTCTTCAACATTTGAATAATGTCAGTCAGATTGATTGTTCGCATTGGAGTGACCTCAACCGACTTAGTATAATAGTCGATGGCCGAAATAATGAAGGAATGTTGCCTTGTTAATGGAGGGAAGATTTTCCCGATTAAATCCAAGCCCCACACACAAAATGGCCAAGGCTTTACTATTGGGTGCATTTATATTCCTGACACTATTTGAATATGACCATGGTGTTGGCAAGCATAACAACCTATCGCATACTTGATGCAATCTTTTAAGATACTCGACCAATAATAACTGTATCTTCTTATAAGCCATCACATTTTTTTGCCATTATGAACATGGCCTCCTCTTTAGTGACACATCTTAGTAGCAAGTCATCGTGTACTCCTTTCTTCCTTGTCCATGAGGATGTAGTTAGCAACCTTTCTTCTAGTAGCCTACTCAACACTACCCATTGGGTATTTGAGGAACTGTATGATGTCATGTCTCCAATCTCCTTCTTTGATTTCAACAACTAACTCTCCTAGCTCAATTCCCATGCCTTTAATAGATGACAATGCTCTCCTTTAGACCTATATTAGTTATTTGTCCATGCCCCACAGAATCCTTAAACTGGGTCCTAGTTGTGCCAATTTGTCTACTTGACCGTTTAGCCCTGGTGGGGCCAGTTTCAACATCACATCATCATAATTTAATAAAATAGACATGAAAACTGAATGGAATGAGCATAACTCCCAACTTTTGCACTAAAAGCTACCCGCTAGTTGATTGATGACTAATTGGGAGTAGCTCGTTATTTCAACAGTGGATACTCCTTAACCTAGTAGGACTTCTAAGTTGATAATTAATGCTTGGTATTTTGATCTGATTGTTTGTACAATCGAATTTTAATTTGAATGAAAAGTGAATTTCACGACCTGGGGGTAATATTACGATGACCATGGTCCATGTAGATATTTGTATCTGTAACCCATCGAATTTTAACTTACATGGCATTAGTGAAACCATGGGTACTCCTAACAGACCAAGAGAATCATGCGTGTCTTGTTCGATTTCTATAGAAGGATGGTTTGCTAGAAAGTCCCAAAGCTTGGTCTTTGATGGCACGTTGTGGCAAGTATTGTAGTGAAAATTTCATTAGTGCCGGCACTCATTTACCGATATGACCTCTCATTATTGGTCTTGTTAGCATATATTTAATTACATATGTTTGCGCAATAACATAAACCACAACTGAAATCATGTATATTTCAATTTTTGAGATGCAAAATACAAAGCCTAACCGAGCTTCTAGACTGGCATATAGCGTTGCTCGACCGGAATCAAAATTCTACTTTAATAATAAATAGGTTGCATAATACCCCAATTTTTCAAGTGCATTAATTAATTAATTAATCGACCACAATTTTTAAATAATTATATCTGCAAATATTTGGGCCAAAGCTATTATTACCACAATAAAAATTATAATCAGAAATTGGCTCTCTAAAGACCAATAAAACTTGCATTTTCAATTTTATAAAAATTGTATCAAGATTAGTCCATCTCCGATTCCTCAAATATAAACTCTAGTTCTTTCCTTCTAGATCATCTTGAAAAATATTAAAAGCAGTGAAGCATACAATAGGATAAGAAATACTATACTCAATGAAAAAGGTGCCAAATAACTTAGTTGATAGGAACAATGAAGAACAAAATCAAGAATCAACTTCAACATGTCACATAGCTTAATTGCTATCCAATATAGCCTCATACTTGATGTATTTTGGTGACATGACAAGAGACATTTGGACATATAATTCCATACTCATGTCGAAGAATCAAACATTGCAGATCTATAATCAAATTGAACAATCACACTGTGCATGGCCAAAATCATATTTCACAAACTATGCCCTAAGCACATTTCATTAATACATCAATCAATCTCAAAAGTATTTAGCCCAAAATACAAGTCAGATCAACAAAACACATAGGAATTCATATCAATCAAAAACAACAAACAGGAATTCAAACTTTGATATAAACACTAGAAAACTTTTCCTAAAGATGTTTAAAGATTGGAGTATATTTTATACTACCTCGTATCTTAAATCACCATGAAGTACTGGTGAGTTCGATAATTATCGTATTAAGAACAACATATCCAAATTTCATACAATTTAGAATTAAAATCACCATCTAATTTTGAACCCCAAAGCCTCGCTATTTTTTCTTACTGTCTCTCTCTCTCTCTCTCTCTCTCTCTCTTTTCTCCTCCATTTCTCCTAGGAATCTAGGGGCTATTTATAATGGCTACTTACTTGGTGCATGTCTTTACATTATCATTGTGATGTCAACATATACACTTGTCCATGTTTATTTGCTTTATGTGTTTTTTTAGTTCACAGACATCTGTCAACTTATATGTATTGTATCTTTCTTTATTCCATGTGACATTTTTATACACATTACATAGTTCAGGCACCCTAGATATGTATTAATTATGATCAATGTTGTATTCATTTGACTCATTTTCACGCAAGGATCCTATTATTGAGGTCAATTTATTTAAATTAAATTTATAAAAATAAACTTCAATAATATATGGCAGGGTGACCTCTATGATTGCCTTTACCTTGTTTTTGTCCATCTCAATCCTTCTCTTGTGCACCAGGAAACCTTAGGAAGTTCCCGATAGTTACTCCGAATGCATATTTCGTGGGATTCATCTTTAGCTGATACACGCACATCCTTTCAAAGACAACTTTTAAGTAGTTCAGGTGGTCCTGCATCCTTTGCGTTTTAACTATGACGTCACCAATATAGACCTCAATTAGCTTGTTAATCATGTAATGAAAGGGTATTCATTTCTTACTAGTATGTTGCCCATGCGTTCTTTAGTCTGAATGACATGATCCTCTATTCGAAGGTTTATATTAATTGAGGACATCTGAATGCATTCGTATGCCTGTCTTCTTCGGCGATGAAAATTTGATGATATCCTACATTTTTTGTTCATGAATGACATGATGACGTTAATGGCTGCAACATCTACTAGTTGGTTGATCATTGGCATGGCATATTCATCTTTTGGGGTAGCTACATTGAGATTCTAATAATCGTAACATACCATGATGTTGTCGTTCTTCTTCTTTACATGCACAATATTTGATAACCAGTCGACATATCGTGCCTCCTGGATACATTTTTCTTGTAGGACTTGTTTGATCTCTTTGTTCACCAAGAAATTCACATTAGTGGACATCAGCCATGGGGCTTGTTTTATCGGCCTATATCCTTCATTGTTAGGGAGCAGATGTTTAACTTAGGTAGAATCCAACCCTGACATCTTTGCATATCTCCATGTAAAACAATCCATGTATTCCCTTAACATTTGAATGAACCATGCTCAGAAGTTTGGTTCAAGCAGTTTGCTAATGAAAGTTTACCAATTTTCTTCAGGGCCTCCCAAAGTAACCTCTAATAGCGAGTCCTAAACTTCAATCAAATCATCGAGTTTGGTCAATGCGGCACTGACTCCTGTGAAGAAAGGTCCTCCCCTTCTTCCTCTACACAATCTACCATGTTTATAGTGCCTTGGTGAGTGCTACCTCGCATGCCTTGCGACCTTTTTTTTTTTCCTACCAAATATGCTCTGATTCTAAAAATATAGGCCCTCTTGACCTACTTCCTATGGTCATTGGTGTAAACTTCCATCATTGACTAATTTTTCAATAATCTCCTCGTCATTTGGCCTTATCAAGGTAGTGGTCTAGAGGGCTTCTTCCTCCATTTGCTAGACCTCTGAAATCTTTAAGTTCGTCTGAAACATGATCTCCTTGGGCCTCTTATACTTGTCTTGGTCCTAAAGCTTCAGTGGTCCCATCCCACCATCATATAGCCAAGCATCAACCACATATACATTTGCTACAAAAAAAAGTATTGTTAGCTGCCATTATCTTTATCTCTTCTTGGTTCCATAACACCAACCACTAGTATAGAGTGAAGGGTACACAACCATTCAAATGAATCCAATCCTGGTCCAAGAGTGCATTGTAAAGGGCTATCGTGTCCAGCACGAAGAATGGTGTTACACTAACATTACTTCCTACAATTAACTCAATTGGTAGGACTCCCCCAAACTTTTGTCCACTTCTCCATTGAAGCTGCTTATTGTCAAGTTGATAGAGATTATTTATTCTTTCACTTTATTTGTGCTTCTTTGTCATTTTAATTAGAAGGATGATAATGAGTGTACCATTGCCCACTAGAATTCGATTGAAAGGTCTATCGTCTAGGTGAGCTTGTATGTATAATTACCTGTGGTGTTGCATCATTGGCCTGATAGGCTTCTTGAAGAACAGCCCAAATGGGTGGTCTAGTTTCTTTTTCGTAATCGCCCCTTGGTCTTTCCACTACACAAGTTTTCTTATACTACCTCGATTGACTTTCATTTATTGGGGAAAATTCGTCTACAAAGGTAGACCTCAACACCTCAGTTTCCTTGAAATCTCCCTCCAACGACTCAAGCTTATGATCCCTTGGCATGAATACTATTGGCAACATACATAGTTCATTGATTGAGACTGGGCGCTCAAAAGTCCCAAACTCAATATGAATGGTGTCATCACTATCCTTACTGTTGTTTGTGTCATGTTTTAGAGTAGCCTTATGGTGTTCCACCACTTTGTACACCATATTCTCTTCGATGTGCTCTTCTAGCAAAGGCTTTAGATACACCTTTTGTTTGCCTTTCTCTATTGTCATAGTTTTCCTCGACATTGATATGCGTTGTCAAGGTGGAGACAACCCCCTTTTTATTTTATCACCACTAACTTGGGGTAGCATTGGAAAAAAACTTTCCTTCCTTCTTTGGCTTGCCTTTCTTGATCCTCTTCCCACCTTTATAAGTGTGCCTGTATGCACTACCATTGTCTCTTCTGAGTCCTTTCCATTGTAGGCGGTTGGTGGAATTGCGAGACTTTGGATGTTGAGCCACATACCACCTACCTTCTAAGGGCTCCGTTGGCTTCATAATTCTTGGGTGGTCCCAATACCCTTTGGCCATTTTGGCTTGTTCGGGTGTCATTTTTGTAGTGAATTTCTTATATCTTGGCATTGGCCTCCCCTGCGGGACCATTGGAAGTTCCTTGTTGGTTATGTTGTGTTACTTGTAGCTCGATCTCATAAACTTGTCAGGTTAGTCCTCATTGTCCAACCTTTGCAGTGACCATTCACCAGGTTTATCCTAACTTGTGCCCTTATAATGCCACCTTTTTTTAGCTGCCTCTCGTCTGTAGTAAGCCTATGGTAGGCTTTACACCTAGGACACAAGACCCCACTTCACCATATCCAGCTTCTCTTGCATAGTAGTTGAATACCTGAATTTGTTATAAGGAACTTCTTTGAATGATTCATCTTTGGGGGAACTCTCTCGCTCCCCACTGGGTGTTTCCACACCTCTCCCACTTTTGTCGTCGGGATCAGCCTTCTTTTCCGGGGTCTTTGGTTGCCCCACTTCCACTATGTTAATGGTAGCGGTCTTCTGGAAGGAGCCCTTGTCAATTCCCATCTTCGATTTACCCTTGTCACCGAAGAGTAGGTGACCTTTGTTCAAGCCATCCTGGATGGCATTTCGAAACATCATATAGTTGTTGATAGAATGGCTCCACAAATTGTGCCACTTGAAGTAGCTTTTTCATTTCAGCTTCAAGGCTGAGGGGATCTTATGGTCCTCTGAAAGCTTGATGATGTAATCATCCCAAAGGTGATAAAAAATCTTATTGGCATTTGAAATGTCAAACTCGTACTTCCAGCTATTGTCATTGGTTCCCTTCTCAGCGTTCATCGAAGTCTGTGTGTGGGCTTTCTCTGTAGAAGCTATATTTAAGGCTTGGCATACATATAGGCATCTAACCATAATTTTGCATGTTCACCGCCATGCTTTGTTTTGTTTCCACCATGAGTACTTCAGTCTTAGGATTGCGATAGTAAGTGCCTTTAGAGGTGTTATTGTGGTATTGCTTCTCGCATAGTATTTTCTTATAACGCGCTACCTGCATTGCCAATTTGAAAAGATTGCTAAACTCCTTGCTTTCGAAATTCTTCCGCAGCTCAAAACTAAGGCTATTCTTGGAAATGCGTACATATTCCATTTCTAGCAAGGTTAACTTGCACTTGTTTTTGGCCTTCTTAAAACGAGTAATGTATTGCTATGCCGTCTCACAAGTCATCTGTTACAAGTTGGCCATTGCTACCTCGGGCTCTATCTAACAGGATTATGCATGAAACTTGTCTTCCAATTACTACTAGCCTAACACTGAGTTAGGTGGCAAGTCGACATACCCTCAAAATATGGTTCCAATTAAGGAGTTTGCAAACAACCTAAACTTCAAGAACACATTTGTCCCCACCTTGCTGCATTGCATGATGAATCGCCCAATATGCTCTACGGTTGACAGATTGTCCTTTGCCGAGAATGTGGAAAATACATGGACTTTATAACCATGTGCATATTCATGCTCTCTTTCCACCCAGTCAGGATATAGCTTTAGGTATGTCAGCCTGGTGAGCTATCTCATATGGAAGGGTTGACACGCTCCTAAATAATCTCATACTGCTGGTCTCTGTTTATGACCACTTATTGTGTCGTCAGAAACACGATTGACACCTGCCTTTATTGTCGCCCAATTTCGGGCATGGGAAGGATAGCCTCTTGAAATAGAGGATTATTATTTCTCCATGCCCTATTTTGGGCTTGCTATACTCTTGGTGGCGCCATGCACGAAATTCTTATGATGCGGGTAACGACTGTTGCCTTGCAACCTTTAGTCTATTCATGATCTCAAATAGTCATTCTAACGCTCATCTGGTATGACCAAATTCTTCTCTTATCAAATCTCCAAGGCCATTAATGAATCACGATACTAGCTCAAAAACATAATGAGAAATTGCATTTATGGAGGCCTCTGTCTCTGAGTCGGACGCTTAATTTCCTTGCCCCCTAGGTGGAGGCAACTCTTGTGGCAAGTTGGTAACACCAGACCTCCCTTTTTCATCTATCTCGTGCCCTGGAGGCACCTTTGTTGAACTGGACTTGCCTTTTTTAGGTGTCATCGTTGCTATTCCACTTGGCATGTAAAAAAGTATCTTTGGTGTATTTTGGATTGTGGGCATGCCTAAGTCTTGAAGGACTTAGTTTTCAAATGCTTATGACCTTACCTACTTGAATTGATGTGAGGTTCTAAAACTATGACTATTCAGACGATTGCAATGAAGCATAAGACTATTTCTAGATTCTTTTATCTGCCTTGAAGATCAAGGACTTAAAAAATTTCCTTAATAATGAGTGTATGGACGAAGAATTTAAGATAATTTAAAAAAATTATAGTAATATGGATGACAAAGAGGAATTGATGCATGAATTATTGTAATTAAATTAAACGCAAAGGACGTCAAAAAGAGTGACGATTACATTGAAAATAAATAAACTAAGCTAATCAATGCAAATGAAGGTCCTAGTATGTGTGGGTGCGATCAAGAAACCTCTTCTTTGTAGCCTACGCCTCTGTATTATAGGCGGTGACTATTAATCGTCAGAGCAGTCTTATTGGGCCATGAGACCAATAATCATGGCCTCTATTTCCAACATCATCTATCATGAACTGAATCATCTATAACCTTCTATTCATGATATCACGTTTGTTCATTATCCGTGATCTATGGAGACCCTTTTTCTCTTATTTGTCGTATCTCCCTTGAATCTTTACTTATTAATCCTGGCCGTTGGCCTTTGCCATGTGTCACCCCCTAATATTTGATTATTTAGGTGTAAACAGATATTTATTAGATATCAATACTAGCTAAATACATGTTGATAGGTATTTGATATTTTTAGCATGTCTCGAATAATTAATAAAACATTGGGCGAATTTTACTTTGCACCCTGAAAGATTTCAAGTTTTTTACTTTGTACTTTCAAATATTAAATTTCTTATACGATACCGTTAATGTATAAAAAATGTTAAAATGTGACATTTTTGTTAACTTTCCGTTAGTTTTTTGGTTAGTGTCAATGAGTTGACTTTCCACAAAAAAAAAAAAACAACAAAAGCTAACATAAGGATCACATTGCAACACTTTTGATACATTGCAGGTTTAATGTGTTCTTTTAAAAAAAAAGTGCAATGTAAAATTTTTTATCTTTGAGAGTGCAAAATAAAAAACATAAAATCTTTCAGGCTGCAAAGTACAAAAAGTTCTAAGATATATATCATTATTTGACACTTGTCGAATACACACCTTTAGATGCGCATATCTTCATAGTAGATGCATTTGACTTATACTTAATGAGGTGGGTTGTGTAAAAAAGATGAGTGATACAGATGGAGATTTCTTGTTCCACAATGTTCATTTGAGCATGCATCACATGTCACAAGGTTTGTCAATTCTTTACAATTTATTTGACTTGAATAATGAGTTTTTATAATTTATTTCAAAGTTGCGATGAAACTATTACAACTAAATGCTTAGAAAAAATTGAGTATTATCGAAGTGTAACACATGTTCAACTTTAAAATTCCATAGAGCATTGGATACAAAACACAATTAAGTCGTTCTTATGTCAGTAAACAAATTATTTAAGTTTGAGACATGTTTTATCTCATAAAATTTTAAAAAGTAAGGTTAGCTTATATATATATGTACACACACGCACACACACAACTATATATGTATCATATTTGTTTAGATTTTATCATATTATTGTATTCATATTGTATCATACCCTTATCTTATATTCGTATCCGTCCTTTCTAAATTGCAAGTGTATAATTTTAAATTGCATCAGAAGTGGACAGAAGAAATGAAAAGGACAAAAATTGCGGGATGGGTTTAAGATAGTAGTGTTTTTCACAAGATAAACAATTATTTAAGGGGTTAATTGTTTTTTTACTCCCTTATGGTTTCTGCGAGAAACACTTTACCTACTTAATGTTTAAAATTATGCACATTATCTCATCATAGTTATGGATCAAAGTGAAGTTACTGAAGTCATTAACAGAATTAAAAAATTACTATAATACTCATGTTTTAAAATCAAAATTTTTCATCAAATTTACTCTTGAGCATAAAATTAATGGATTATGATAAATAAACCAATACATTTCAATCAAACATCCTGTGTCTTTTTTCCCTCAAGTGAGCCTTTGATTTGAGGCAAAAAATTACTTCAGTTTTTCTTACATATTTTTCGATTGGGGACCGATGTCCCACCTATTTGGCTATTATACAATATATTACAAAAAATATTTTAAACACTTAGACAATATTCTTTTAGAGGGAAACAATGAAAACAAAGCCCACAATATGTTTTAGGCATGTAGATCACACTCTCCGTTAATTTGGATGATAAAAATAACCATCTCACTTTGGTACATAACTATAAGAATGTAATTCGAATAATTTAAAAGTCAAGTAAGTAAGGTGTTTATAGCCAAAACCACAATGAGGTAAAAAATAATTAACCCATTATTTAATCATCTTAAGATAGGCTGAACAATTATACGATCAGGTTAGTCTGATTCCAAATAATAAAGATAAACGATTCATTGAGTTAGAGAAGGCATGATGGAATTCTGCTTCGAGTTTTTTTGGTAAGGTCTTATGGAATTCTGCTTCGAGTTTTTTTCGAGTTTTTTTGGTAGCAGACCTTACCAAGCCCACACTCACAAGTCTTCCAGATGAAAAGATCTTGTCCCCTTCATGTCCAAAGGGAATAAACCCAAAAAATTCCTAATACGGTCAATAGATTTTTTAGTCTTAATATATATATATTTTTATCTGTTTAGTTTTTATTATATTAATTTAGTCCTTAAAGTATTTAATTTTTGTCATTTTGGTCTTTATATAGATGGACCATTAAGTTTTTTAATAGAAGTGACCACGTGTCAATTTTTTAGATGGTGTCACGTGTTTAACACATGATTATTCTATCAAAAAACTTAACGGTCCATCTATGAAGCAATCAAAGTTACCCGAATTGAATATTTTAAAGATCAAATTAATAAAATTAATACAATGAGTAACAAAAAAAAATGTATACTCCGAGGACCAAAGTACTATTAACCCTTCCTGATAATCACTAATATTATTGAGACATAATTTGGGGACATAATGAGTTGTTACCAATGAGATGATATTAATACTATTTGGACTTAAAAATCTGACATAATTTGCTGACCAAATGACGTGGCTTCATTGGAACTATTGGATTAACACCAAGATTCAATGTCTTATAGAGCCCACAGCCAATCTAATGGTCACATTGAATTAGGTCAGTAAATTAAGTCAGATTTTTAGGTCTCAATAGCATTGCTCTATTGAAATATATTTAATGATGAGTCCCATTATAACATTAAATAAACTCATTATAATAATACACAGAGATTTGTCAAGTCAACGGATTTGGGTCCACCCCTAACCCCTCAAACACGTTCGGCCGACCACAAAAGAAACCAAAAGAAAACTGGTGGATGGAGTAGTCACTAGATTTGGTGATGTAATCCATACGTGTGGTTTTGCTCAAATCTACAATTGTTGAATTGATGATTGAATGTTTGCTTCTTAAACAAATGCTTATGATTTTCTAATGCATGCATCTGATTTCAACCTTCATCCTGAATATAACTAAGACGAAGACTCACTTCCTCCATTAGTTAAGACTTTAGAGAGAGAGAGAGAGAGAGAGAGAGAGAGGCAGAAGCAGCAGCCAGCAGCCAGCAGCCAACCCATGAATAGAGGGTAACGTATCAGATTCTTCATAATTTTTTATTTATTCACCATATGAATATAGTCGCTCCCTTTCTGATCTTTTGGTTTCACAGTCTAGGGGTCACTGCTCAAAATTGAATCCAATTCTATCAAACATGGATGCTTTCACTTATAAAGAAAAGGTAATTACTAATAAATATATTCTTCCGTTTTTTGCTTTATTTTAGGCACAATATGTACAAAACGACTTGGATGTCAGTGTATACAGAAAGATCTAATATGAAGTACCAAAAAAAAAAAAAAAAAGATCATGCAAAAAAGCATTTGAAATGAGTCATGCAACCCAAAGGATTATTCTGACCAAAAAGAAAACCCAAAGGTTAATTGCTTTCTATTTGATTTGGTGATCCAAAGATAGCTGGAAAAAGTCATAATCGACTTTTTTCTGTTTATATCACAATATTTCGATTTTTCATATATATATATATATATATATATATGAATGCAACTATGGATTCTGCCATAATAGTGATTAACAGTCACTCCAGAGATGATCAAATAAGGTTTAGCTACTCGTATTTCTCCGATTTTGCCTTGAACAATTAGAACTTTGACTTGATTTTAGGTGTGGTTCGTTTTTGGGTAGGCATACATTTCCACTAATAGATTGTCCGTGACTAATTATTTCTTGCTTGTTTAGGTGGGAAATCTTCAATCAGAGTTGGAACGGCTAGGTAAAGAGAATGACAATCTAAGATTGTTGATAGAAGTAATGAGCAATGGGTGCAACATCCTCCAAGCCCAACTCTCGAAGATGAAAGACGATCAAATTAGAAATGTTCAAATCGAGAATGAACGTAGCTATGATTCAGGAAAGAGAGGGAGGACCAAAGTTTCAGTCATCAAGCCTTCACAGATTTTTGTGAGAACCGACCCAAACGACAAGAGCTTGGTGAGTCCTTCAATGGTTGTTCTTGTCTCAGCAGTCCAACAACTTGGTGATAACTAATCATATAAGTTTCGTTTCCTCATGATTTTAGATAGTCAAGGATGGGTTTCAATGGAGAAAATATGGGCAGAAGGTCACTAAAGATAATCCATCACCTCGAGCTTATTACAGATGTTCAATGGCTCCATCTTGCCCAGTCAAAAAGAAGGTATATCCGAATCATTCATTGTGATCAATGACTTTTATTCTGTTGAAGAACATTAATAATAATGCTACATCATCTCTAATAACTAAATACTTTTACATAAATTGGTGGCTTAGATCGGAATACTGCACGGGATTTGTATCCCCTTTGACTTCCCCTCCCTTGCCCTTCATCTCTTAACTAAGAATTGATTTTTTAAAAAATTTTAAACGAGTTGTTATCAGTGAGTGGAGAAACTCAGGCCACATGATATAATGTAGATGGACTTTGTAGTAAACTTTCTCGTGCTATGACGAGGAGGCAACTCAAGTAGCCTTTACAGGGCTCACTGCATCCGGCAAGAGAGTTGTGAAATTTTATCTTTCTTGATTTTCATTCGTGCTGCCAAAATAATAGAGGTTAAATTGAAACAATCAACCTATACCTTGCAATCAAACTAAAGACAATACAGTTTCTTTCTCTAAGTAAATAAGAATTTCACCTTTATTGAGGAGATATTAATGTGCTCAACCTTACTAAGCAAATGTAGTCTTGGAATCAAAGCATGAAGCAACTTGCATGAAAGCTCATACTCGTTTCAGTTTAATTTCACTAGCACTGCTAGCTTTGCACTTATTTTTTTTAATAACAAGGTAAACTTCAAAGTTATTTTTTGTTAGTGCAAGTGGCTTTTTGCCTAAACACCGGTCTGCATGAAGAAAGTAAGGTAGTTTGATTGCTTTTTTTGAGGTTGCCCTTTTCGTACTCGAGTACATCAAGATTATAAAAATTTAGAAAATTAAGAAAGAAGGCTTTCAAGGCCTTTCCTCAAGAAAATTGATTGAAATGTATATGGATAACACCCCTTGAAACCCTGATACATCCTATTATGGTGCTAATCTGCACATCATGGTAAAAGGTTGAAAACTTCAAATACCAACTTTCCACTTTTCCAAATCACTACCACCCCAGCCTACCTCACCAGTAAATGGAATATATACAAGAACTAGTTCTCCTAAACCCTCCCCAATTATGTTATCAAAACAATTTGAAGTTTAATTCCAAAAAAGCCAATTTCCTGAATAAAATGTTTGAATTATATGAAATTGGGAAGGTTGAGAAACTACTAGTAGTGATGCTCTTTACGAATAATGTCATGAGTAACTTTCACTAGATTGAGTTACCAAATTAAGAGTGAAAATAAATGGCTGACGGTGAGAAGTAAGCAAGTGTTAGCATCAACAACTTATCAATTTTAGACGGTCCAGTCTGATTGTGTTACCTGCTTCAATGAGAAACATGAAGTACGCTTCTATGCCTTTTTTATAAGACGGGGTAAGATTTTCTACAGTGTGCATCTCTTAGACTAAGATTGTGTCGGGTTCTAATGTCTTGTGAAGAAAATGGTACCTAAATATATATACATCAAGATGCCCCTCACATGGAATTTGGGTATAAACAAGTTCAAGTATTATTATTACTTCAAATTGACGCTTTGATATCATATTGAACCATCAAGTCATCATAAAAAACTTAAATTGTTAGACAGGCTGTATCGCAAGTGTATGCATACTTCAACTCCTGTGACTTGCATTTGTCATATCTTTCTATTGGTTGGAAACTTGTATCCTCAGTACAATCTTTTCCCAAAACTAGAAGCTTTCCATCAAAATAATTACAAGTTTAATTCATTACAAATCCTTTGCATTGGAGACGATTATAATTGATGTTTCAATATGTGCTTTGTTAAAAGGCAGCTGCCTCCTAACTAAATGCCATGTTTTGTGATCTGATCCGGCAATAGGTGCAGAGAAGCCTAGAGGATGAGTCTGTTATTGTAGCGACTTATGAAGGAGAACACAACCATGGACATGATGGAGTTGGGAAATCTACAGCTTCGCCAGATGGATCGATCACTCGAGTTGCGGATGATCCAATTGGACCAAGTATTACCCTTGATCTTATGCTTTCTAGGACGAGTAAAGAGAGTAACAGACCATCTCAGAATATAAGAGAAAACCACAACACCAACGGAAACTACACTGATATTGAAGACTTTGTTGCTTCCTTAACTAAGGATAACAAATTCATGGCATCTGTAGCCGCAGCTATTGGACAATCCTTTGTTGATCACCCTAGACCAACCAGAACATAAAGGACAATTACATTTTGAACGCTCAACTATAGTCTCAATCACTCTCTATCCCCTCGAATATTAAGTTTCTCTCGTTGGATTTGATTTCATATCACTCTAGAAGCAAACACACATTATGTTTTAAACCGAAAAGGTTCATTTGTGTAGTAAAACTTAGTGTCTTCAATGCTTTCAATTTAGAATAATCATAGTTGGTGGTGCGATAGAAGAACCTTCAAATGATGAGGCAAATTGGATACAGCATATGGTTGAAGGATCGAAGTGTAATTTATCCAAAGCGTATTCATAAGAGACGCACAAGCTTTTATTTAGAAGTTGAGATTCAATGTTGTCTCGAGTTTCATGCTAGCGTATAGTGGTAAGAAACAATCTGAATTCAAGTGAATGCATGAAGTTTCAAGCTCGATCAACTTGGGTTTGTGGAACAGTTGTTCATTCAAATTAAGAAAAATTATCAATTTCAAGTTCTCTAGCTCTCTCGTTTAAAGTGTAAATCTAGTAGTTTTCTTTGTTGGCTAATAATTTCAGCCTTTGTATATGTGTGATAGATAAAACAAAGACAATGTAATTTAGTCTTTTTGGAATAATTTTTCATACACGTGCTCCATATTTTTGACATACATATAGGTTGCAAGATACATCATCACCACTCACTTTCCTAGACTATTAACCACATAAGAGCAATTCCAATGCTGCTATGTAAACTAGCTAGCAAAATATAATTTTTTATTACATTATCTACTTTAACTAATCATTTTTTTAAACTCACTCCAACCATATTATCTATTTTAGCTAACCACTTCAACTAACTTTAACGAACTATTAATTATTAAAATTCAAAATACTATGTAGTATGTCATGTCATCACCATATTGATGACAACACAAGCTAACGTGTTACGCCACATCATCCAAAAATTTAAAATTTTAATTTTTATTAATAACGGTTATATTTATAACGGTCACAAAATTCAAAATTTTAAAATTTGAATTTTCCAACGGTCATATTAATAATTGTCATATTTGTAACAATCATATTTGCAATGAGATTTGTGAAGTGCGCACCATCTAGGGTGTTGTTGGCGCAAATATCAGAGTAGCTAGCGTCTTTGCCCTAGCCAGGAGTAGCTAGTCAAATGGTGGTAATGGGAAATAGCTAGTGTGATAACTAGTCCCTTGGAGCCAATGTTTAAAGATTGGCTATGTAAAATAGCTAAAAAAAGTGTTTTATGGAGTCCCTTGGAGTTGCTCCAAGACATAACCCTTTGTGTTCCCAAGACAACTAGATACACTTGACAACAAAGTATTATCTAGTATTTTATTTGTAACACTTCCCCTTAATACTTTGTTGTTGTATTCCCAACATGTCTCTTAGACTCGAACATATCTTTAGGAAGTGCTTTGGTAAAAATGTCCACCACTTGATCTTCACTCTTACAATATTTGACTTGAATCTCTTTATCTTCCACAGCTTCTCGAATAAAGTGACGCATAATTGCAATTTGCTTAGTTCGGCTATGATAAACGAGATTCTTTGTCATGACGATAGCTGATTTATTATCGCATAAAATTGGAGTTGCTTCAAATTGCTTTTCACAAATATCTTCCATGATTTTTCTTAACCAAATTGCTTGAGAAGTTGTGATTAATCCTAATTAATACATGATTTAATTAAGTTAATAGGTCAATTGTGTTATTTAAACAAAGTTAAACTAATCAAAATTGACCTATTAAGATTAGTGTGTGAATTAGGAATAATGCATTAATTGTTGTTCTTTTCAGGGTTTTATGCGTCAAAGCTACAAACTACCGGGGAACCAATTGTGACAAAACTACAAATTCTAAGATGACAATTATTAAAGCTCTAAACAAAAAGAGATTAAAGTAATCCAAATGTCATCTTAAGAAATTTGTGAATGACAACTTTTGGAAGCTTGTGAATGACAACTTTTGAAAACTTGTGAATGTCATCCCTTGGCCTTGTGAATGATATCTTTGGGGTTTGTAAATGTCATCCCTTGGGGTTTGTAAAGGCTTTGCCTATAAATACCACCTCTTTGTGACTTGTAAAGGATATAAATTTTTGCTAAAGCTCTTGGTTGTGGACATCCCTCCAAGTTGTTATTGTTTTCTTTGTATGCTTACTACCTTTTCTCTTGGTTGTGGAAAACCCTCCAAGTTTGTATTACTTTCTTTGTATTATTGCTTTCTTTAATAATACTATCATCTCTTGGTTGTGGAATACCCATCAAGTAGTATTGCTTTCTTTTTTTGTGTTAGCATCTCTTGGTTGTGGAATACCCGCCAAGTAATTATTGCTTTCTTTTAATTTAAGTCTTGTTTTATTTTACTTCCATTGTTGAAACTTCCTTCTTCCCTTAGAGGAGTGAAACTCTTCCACTTTTCTAGAGTTTTACCGAAGCTGTGAATGGTGGAACGTGATTCACTCATTTTTTGTCGAAGATCGTTTATATTGATACATTTCATTTATGCTTAGTTCTAACTTTTATTTCTTAATAATGTCTTCCCAGTTCATTGTTCTCTTTACTTTAACCATGAGTAGCTAAGTTTTTAGTTGACTAATCCAAGGGAGACATCCTCTTGGGTATGTCATTTCAACTCATTATCTTTCATCCTCTCAGTGTACGATTGTTCGGTTTGACTGGGTTGAGAGTGAATGTGGTTGTGAGTCTTTGATATCTCGTAGGCTTAGTCACGGGTTATGCTTAGATCTTCATTATCTCGTCCCTAGCTTCTCACGGGTCAGTCGTTCATCTATGCACCATTGGAAGAAGGTTTCGAGTTGAATTGGGATTCCCATTGGAATGACCTCTTTGGATTAGCCAATACTTGTTTTCATTTCATTATCACAACACAAACCACCACCAAATTTCATAACAAAATGATTTTACACTTTTCTTTAATAAAAATCACCTTCATAATGGTTCATTTTCTTCCTTGAGGAGACAACCTTGGAATACTTTTCCAAGTAAAACACGACACTCAAAAGACTCCTTGCGCTTGAGGAGCACTTTTGTACACACACACACACATTTCATTCATTTCTTTTGACATCGTCCCAAGGGAGAGTTACACTCCCCCTCACACATACATCATACATACATTGTGGGAGATATTAGTAAGTTAGGAACAACAGGAAAATAAGTCAAGCAAGTAGCCAATGATGCTGAAATATATTCAGCTTCAGCTGATGATTGTGCCACACTTTGTTGCCTCTTTGACACCCATGAAATTACATCAGAACCAAGAGAGAGTCTCTATTTATACCTAGGATTTCTTGAAAACAAGGAAAAGCATAAAGGCCCAATTTAAAACCAAGGACACTTCTAGAATTCGAAAGAAGGAATAAAAAGAAGAGTTTATATTAGGAAGAGACATCCTACATAGCTAAAATATATATCGGGAAACAGGGAGGAGCCTTGGTATGTGATTCAAAAACCGTTTAGCTTCCGGGGAGCCCTGCCACCTGACCAGGCAAGTGGAACCCCGCGACCTGTCTGAGCTGGTCAATCCCCGAGTCGAAGCTGGAGAGGAGTCTTCTTGGGTCAGAATTCAAATTCAATTGAATGTCCTCTTCTCCAAGTTTCATTGGACATGGGGCATTTGGGGGCAAATGATGAGTCAGACCCAAATGGCCCAATCCATGTGGAAAACCCAAACTTGTAGAAGACTTAGCAGGCCCTATGAGGTCCAAGTTAGTTAAGCACATCAGGGAGCTACGCCACCAAGGAAACATCCAAGAGTCTCACACTCGTCGCCTAGAGAGAGTCAACCTTCTCCCATCCATTGACCAAGTCTTTTGGAGAGTACCATAACTTTCTTGTCGTTGAGAGAGGAGAGAACGTCAAGCTATTTAATTAATATTAAAATCACCTTAATTCGTTGTGATTATTAAATAGCCCCAACCCATTATGACCGCCAGACTAGCTATTCAATTACTATGCTGAGCACTACAAATTGTAAGTCCCACTAATAGTTGGGGAGCAACACATTCAACCAGACAAATCTCTCATCTTCCTCTCACAACTTGTAAACACTACAATCCCTACACACCTGAGTTATAAAATATTCGGCACCCATTGTCATTCAAAGTGGATGTAGGTCACATTAATCAAACTACTATAAACTTTGTCTTGCTTTTGTCTCTATCCCTCTACTTACTTTACTACATTTTATACTGTTTACTTCACAAGTGGTGTGCAAATCAATTTGTGCATCATCAAATTAGATTTACATGTATTTAAATTCAAATTAGTTATAGAAATTTAATCAAATTCAAATAAACATACTAAAATATTAATCTATATCCATGAAATAGACTTGAATTTGGATTAAAATTTGTTCCATTAACATTCTAGTCATGAGCTCAAATTGATAAAATTGTAATTTTTTTTTAATGGATACTGCTCGCGCGTGGCTTAACCATTAGTTTGAGCATTAAGAAGGAACATTCATGCCTCCATTTGGTATCTCTCACAACTTCCTCACCGAATTCCGTCTCCTCATTTGAGGACACAAAGCTACTCATCTAAATGTTTTGTACTAGAAACTTTTTCAAAAAAAAATGTTTTGTACGGAAGATATTAGTGTTTTACTCTCGATTAAAATTTGTTTCGAATCGATTAAGATTTATATTTTTTTATTTATTAAAATTTGATTCAAATTTATTTTTTACGTATTAAAATTTGAATCAATTAAAATTTATATGTTTTAATTTATTAAAAATTGGATCGATTAAAATTTAATTTGAGCTTCGAATAGAATTTTAATCGGCTCAAATTTTAAAATGTAAAAAATATAATTTTTAATCAACTTAAATTTTAATATATAAAAAATAAATTTTAATTAGTTCGGATCAAATTTAATTGGCTCGAATTTTAATACTTACAAAAATTTAAATAAAAAATTATACTACATGAGTCACTGATCTATCTGTAGTCCATTCCTTGTTTTTGAGTCTGATTGACTTTTTAAAAAAAAGCACCAAACGGTGCCGTTTTAAGGAACAGTAGGGACTGCTGTTCCTCCTGAACAGTAGAGGAGCTGGATCGCTCTCACAACTTCCTCACCGAATTCCGTCTCCTCATTTGAGGACATAAATCTTCTTACCTAAATGGTCTCTGTTAATTTTCTTTTTGGGCTTTCTATAAAAAAAACACAATTGCCTATAAAATTATTAAAAAAAAAAGAACTCTAAAACCTTTCTATTAATTATTATACAATGTACCCCTTTTTTCCTTCCTTGGCCTTTATTTTTTTTTTCTTTCATATAAGAGATGGAGCACGGTAACTTTTGGGTTTTTTATACTTTATACCTCGTAAGTTATTTTGATTTTTAATTTGTATCTTAAAAGATTATTTTTTTCACATTGCACTCTAAATATAGTAAATTGATTTCAATGTAGTCCTCGAACTAAAATCCATTTCAAATTCCGTTAAAATTTGATGCACTTGTCACCCACATGTGTTGCTCTTGAGGAAAAAAAAAACTCACTATTCATATTCTTGGATGACATGTGCATCAATTTTTAACGAAATTTGAAATTACTGCTAGTTTGAGGGCTACTTTAAAACTAATTTATGATATTCAAGATGAAATATAGAAAAAATAATTTTTCAAACTATAAAATGAGAATTGAGAAAGCTTTCAAGAGAAAATCCCATAACTTTTCGGTGGTCACCCATCCTTTCTTTGCTGCCTTTAACGGGCAAGTTCTGACCTCACTCTTTCCCAAGTTCTCTTAAATTTTTGGATGAATGGGCTTTCGACCGTCATTAATTGTCTTCTAATATCGTGGGTTCCACTCGAATTTTTGTTACATAATTTAACATTTGAGGTCTTTCAACCGAATGTTAAACTTATATGAGCCACCCACAATGAGCACTTCTACTATGAAACCTTGGACCATTTTTGAAGTCTAGCTAATAGGTATGTTCTTGCTTAGTAAACTGCATTAATCCTCTCATTTAGAAGATGGCCCACCCATTTTGTCCTTAAGTGGAGCAGTTCGAATTGCCTATGTCACTCGTTCGTGTTGTGGACCTTTCAATAGAGACGATTAAGACTTACTGGTCCAAATTTCAACGTTTGCTCTCTCAGTCCTAAATTCTGCTTTGATATTAAAGGCAAAAATAAAAGGGACGGCCATTTTGTCAAAAGATGACTAATATGGAGCACACGTGTTGGACCAGAGGTAGGGTCCAAACGTACTTGGAAAAAGCATCCAAATGAATAGGGAAATTGAAATGAGAACTTCTTCTAGCAGACTGAAGTTGAAAAATGTTGTTTTTCTTGCTCCCAGCTAGATGACTCCATCTCGTTCCCCAAAAAAAACTAGATGACCCCTTGAGGTGTAAAATGGAATCTGATGATGCCAAAAAATAATTCTAAGTGTGAGCTTAGACATCTAAGTCAGGTCAGAAGATCAGTCAAAACCAGAGAGCTCAGAGAATCAGAGGTCAGCTTCATTCAAACGGAATATTGACAGGAATGACGTGAGGACAGCTATATAAACAACAAGCATCCCGAAAAAAAGGGAAATAAATGGAAAGCTAGAGTCAAGACATAAAACTCTAAATCAACCAAGATCCTCTCCCGAAAAGCAAGAAAAATCTCACAGATGCAATACAAGGATCTTGGTGTAGATCCCTTAGAAGTAGGAATTAGTCTATATATATACGGAACACCTCCATAAAGAAGAGAGCGGAACCCTAGTGGCATAGAGACTGTTCTGTAAATCACTCAAGTTATCAATAAAGAAAAGGGAGCAAGAGCCTCCATTGAAGAGTGGACTAGTCAAGTTCTATAGCTGGTGAACCACTATATTTCTTTTGTGTCGCTGCCTCCATATTAAAATCAGCCCTCACCCCCATAAACCATTCTTTGTGTCATGCAACTCTGATCTCACCGAAACATTACATTCGTTGACTTTGCTCATCCACCTAAAATTACACCATCAGTTTGGCGCCGTCTGTGGAAACAACTGTTCTCGTTTTACAAATTCGCTGATCTTTCAGTGACTTATGGTCTCAACCCGCAATATGAGCCGAAATTAAACCAATCCGTCGCGCATGCAAGACCAACAGGAAGCCACAAATGGCAGACAAGCCGAGAATGATCCAGAGACCAATCCCCCCATAAGGGATCCCCCTACGAATAACGAGTTTAATGCCCTCCGTCTTGTCAATCAGCGTCTGTTACAACAAAACGAGGAGCTATTGAAACTCTTACAATGCCCACAGGAGGCACGACCGGCCCATGAAGGCACGAATAATCTCCCTTGCTGAGAACAGCACCACCTCGACCCCCTCAGAGAGGTCAACAAAGGAGGAAAAAATAGCCAGACCATGGGGGGAATCCACAACTACCCCCTAGGAATGGGCACAACGAAGAAGTGTAAAGTCAGAACGATGGGGGGGAGGAGCGATTTCCTCCCCTACCAGCAAGAAAGAAGAGAACAGTATCATGAACAACGCTTCAAGGATATCAAGCAAGAGTTCAGCCACATGAAAGAAGCTGTTAGGAACAAGGCTCCTGTCACGATGGATGCCTTGGTGCAGCAGACAGAGTCACCATTCACCACGGGGGTGCTACACTTTCCTTTCCCCCTAAAATTCAGGTTGCCTCAGATTGAGGCCTTTGAAGGAACCAAAGACCCTATGGATCACCTCAACACCTAAAAAAATCAAATGGAGCTGCATGGGTATCAGGATCCCGTGCGGTGTAGAGCATTTGCCATCACTCTTAAAGGATCAACCTTAGCATGGTTTAACAGACTTCCCCCGGCTTTAATTTCTTCCTTCAAAGAGCTCTCAATTTCCTTCGTTTTCCACTTCATAGGAGCTCGGATATACAGGAAGCTGAGTTACCATCTATTGAATGTAAAGCAGGGACCAGATGAGAACCTCAGATCATACGTCCAGAGGTTCAATTCAAAATCTTTAAAAGTAGATGTCCCCGACAAAAAGTTTGCTATTACCGCCTTTATTGCAGGGCTTGGGGTACAATCGAAGAATCTGATATTTTCCAGATCAAAGAACCCTCAGGCAAGTACGACTGAAGTGTTGGCTAAAGCAGAAAAGTATATAAATGGTGAAGAAGCACTCCTCTCAAAGATAGGAAGTTCTTCATCACGAAAAAAGAGGGGAAAGGAAAAGAAGAAGAGGGAAAGAAGTCCTAGGAAAGGAAAAGAGCGAGACAGATCTCCAAGGAGAGACAAAGATCGTCTCCAAAGAGGAGAGACAATGTTAGAGATCATCTAGGGCCCCCATAGCCAGAGCTGCAGCCGACGTACCCACCTCGTTAGCTAACCCCTCTCACCGCTTCTATATCGTAAGTCTTGTATGAGGTGCAGAATGAGAAGTTCCAGAGATAGCCACCTCGGATGAAGGCAGATTCGGCGAAGAGAGATCCCATAAAGTACTGTGATTACCATAGAGATCATGGCCATCACACGGATGACTGCATTCAACTTAAGACACTACAACAAAAAACATATTTTGCGACGTTTTCAAATTTTTCGCAAAAATTTTATTATTTGCCACGATTTTCAATTTTTGTCGCAAAATTAATTTTTAACAATTTTTTTCGCGACGTTTTTAAAAAACGTCGCAAAAAGCGTTCACTCCTATAGTATTTTTTTTTTTTTTTTATTAAATTTGGTGTTATCCGCGATGTTTTCTAAAAATGTCGCCAAAAATCTTTTGCATAAAATAAAAAATCAAAAAAAAAATTAACTTTGATAGTTTCCGCGACGTATTTCAGAAACGTCGCAAATAACCTATTGTATAAAATAAAAAAGCTACAAAAAAAATTAAATTTGGTATTTTCTGCGACGTTTTCAAAAAATGTCGCAAAAAACCTTTTGCATAAAATAAAAAATCAAAAAAATTTTTTTTTTAACTTTGATAGTTTCTGCGACGTTTTTCAGAAACGTCGCCAATAACCTCTTTGTATAAAATAAAAAGCAACAAAAAAAATTAAATTTGGTGATATCCGCGACGTTTTTCAGAAACGTCGCCAATAAATGTTTACATAAAATAAAAAGTAACATACAATATTAAATTTTGTGCTTTTTAGCGACGTTTTTCAAAAATGTCGCAAATAAGTGTTTACATAAAATAAAAAATTAACTAAATAATAACTTCGGTAGTTTTTAGCGATGTTTTTAAAAAACGTTGCAAATTATTTTTTACATAAAATAAAAAAGTAACAATTGTTAGTAACCTTTTATTTAAACTAACTGTCACTAGTTGAATCTGAATGTTAATTTCGTAATTTGAATGTTAATATGATAAATTAAGTATTCATTGACTGTTAATTAGATGAAATTGAGTATTAATTTGAAGAATTGGTTTTAATTGAATGAAATTACATGTTAATTTGATGTTGATTTTATAAATTACATGTTAATTTGATGAAATTGAATGTCAATTTGTTAAATGTGAATGGTAATTTGGTAATTTGAATGTTAATTTGATGAATTGGGTGTTAATTGAATGAAATTGAAAGTTTATTTAATGAATTTAATGTTAACTACTTGAATTTGAATGTTAATTAGATGAAATTGAATG
>CM042186.1:35188503-35202479 GCA_023539305.1 Ilex asprella | reverse complement strand
TATATATATATATATATATATATATATATACGAAACACCTCCATAAAGAAGAGAGAGGAACCCTAGTGGCACAAAGACTGTTCTGTAAATCACTCAAGTTATCAATAAAGAAAAGAGAGCAAGAGCCTCCATTGAAGAGTGGACTAGCCAAGCTCTATAGCTGGTGAACTACTATATTTCTTCTGTGTCGCTGCCTCCATATTAAAATCAGCCCTCACCCCCATAAACCATTTTGTGTGCCATGCAGCTCTAATCTCACCGTAACATTACAGTCGTTGACTTTGCTCATCCACCTAAAATTACACCATCAGAAACAATGCTGTAAGAAAGGGAAGTATACATATCTTCCCACAATTTTTTTTTTATACTTTTGGATATTATTATCATGAAAAGAGCTATACTATAACTATTTCTAAAGGATAGGCAATTGTTGTATAAATTTATGGTATGGATACAATAAAATAAACAGCAAGATGCAACTATGAGAACAAAGACTGAGTATTTACTAACTGAGGCATGAGAGATCACTGTCCTTAATGATAGATTTCCCCCTCAAAGAACTAATCTTTGTGTAGAAAATTGACGACGTCTACCCTCTAAGATACAATAGTTACTTCTCACAAACGTGCACTCGTAATATAAAGAGTCAGAACTTTAGTCGCCCATAACTCAGAATAAGAGAAAAGAATGAGAGTGAGAGAGAAGGATCGTGAATTGGTGAAGAGCTCTACTAAGACAAGGTGTCAATTTGTAGTAAGAGAAAAAAGAAAAAACAAAAAGAGGAAAAATTAACAAAGCTAATTAAGTTGTAACAACTAATTAATTGACAGCACAATAAACATGTGGGTCAAATCAATTTGGCCACTAATCAATGAAAATAATTCTGTATTAATTATTTTACAATACGAAAACATGTTAAAAAAGTAAATGGTTTAAGTGTAAAAACTCGGATTCAATCATGTGCACCCATGAGGCCTAAATCTAGAGATTTGTAACCGCCCTACAGCATGCCTTGGTACTTCGTTTCCGGGACGGTTTGCCCAAATTCCTTGGGCCTCAACTGCGCTCATGCGAGTGTACCACTACATCCTAGCCTACAATTACTTCGGCCTTGTAGTAGAATTAATTGGGAAATTTGTGGGTGGGTACATTTTTATGAAAATATTCCTTGAAAAGTACGTTGTCTAAACTTTTAAGTCAGTAAGTCTACTGTCTACAAAACATTTTGTGAGCAAGTACATTTTTTCAAATTTTCATATTTATTTAGAACCTAAATGCCCTTTACTTGTTTTATGCAATATTTTGTAGTTTCTTTTTTTTTTTTTTAAGATTCTATTTAAAATAACTAATCAAGTTTCCTATTTTAATGGGCAAGTTAGAGTTTGAATTTTAAAAAGATTTCATAAAAGTATTTTTCCGGTTATAATTTTTTATGTTAATTAATGAAAACTGTGATATTACTTTTGCATCTCTTATTTTTTCAAATCCTTATTTTTTTAACAACCAAAGGCCCTTATTTTTTGTTATTCAAAAAGAGGTTTCATCATCTTCATAATTCAGGTTCGGTTTTTTTTTTTCCTGTTTTTATTTTCACAGTGAATCTGTTGAAATTATCAAGGATGATTTCTTAAACTTCTTCAATTTAGAAGACATTTAGATTACCCCAAAAAAATGTATATTGAGTTTTTTTTTATTCTTCAATTGTTTTTTTGTTCAAGTCTATGAATGTTGTTCCGAAACTTTTTATAATTTATGGTTATATAAATTGCATCTGTCATATTTTTGAATATGGTATTGTACGTAATGGCTGTTTTTTTCCCTTCGTATGAAAACAATTGCAGGAAGAATAATGGGTGATACCGTGATGACGGTGTGCAGGCACAATAATGAGACATCAGTGATCAAATCTTCTGTTCGTTTAACATTAGATGACGTTGTGCGTGGGATCCGTTACACATGGGAATGTTTGAGTAATGTTGTTATTGGCCTGTCATACTTTATACCTGGTCACCCGAATTGCATTTTGCGAAATGATATTGATTTGAAGAACATGTTTGATTTGGTGAGATGTATTGCAGTTAAGTATGTTGATATGAATGTTTTTGTTCTAGATGACGAGTCACGTGTTGTTTCTGATATTGATTTCCTTGAAAATGTCGACGTACCCGATGCTGAATTTAATTCTGAGGAAGATTTGCTTCCTCGGTATAGTTCCCATAATGAGAAAGTTCTATTATCATCTGGTTGGGTGAAAGAAATTCGCCATGAAGGACAAAAGTTTGAAGGTGGTGTTTCATAGTTTCGTAATGATCTTTGCAAATACTCAATCGATGTTGGATTTGAATTTAATTATGTTAAGAATTGTAAGGAAAGGGTTATTGTCGAGTGTGCTTCAAAGTATTCCACAGGATGCGGGTGGCGTATTAATGCAACTGTCGAGAAGGTAAATGTTTTTTTCTACATAAGAAAATTACATAACGAACATATATGTGGGGTTGTTCTACGAAAAGCACAAAACAAGCGGCTCAGTTCTAATATGATTACGGAATTGATTGTTGATCACGTTCGTGAAAAGAGCTCTACTCGCCATGTTGAAGTTGTTAATGATTTTAATTCGGACTATGGTCTAACAATATCTTATAATCGAGCATGGATGGGTGTTGAGAAAGCAAGAGGGATGCTTTTTGGTGATCATAATTTATCATACCAACAATTACGTTGGTATGTTGATGCTGCGAATAGTACCAACTCTGGCAGTCATTTAGTTTTAGATTGTGATCAGGAGTCTAATCGTTTTCAAAGATTATTCGTTTCATTTAAGGCATGCATCGAAGGTTTTAATTACTGTCGTCCATTATTGTTTGTGGATGGAACTTTTTTGAAAGGTAGAAACAAAGGAAATATTCTGTCGACAACTACCAAAGATGGAAACCAAGGTACAATATTTGTATTTTTTAAAAAAAAATTCTGTTCAGATTTTGTGTAACTTTTTTGTTGTTGATGTTGCTGTTTGTATGTCAATGTATTCTTTGGTTTCACACTTTATGTTGAATTACAAATAATTATATTATATGCTGCAGATTTATTCCCGCTAGCTTTTGAAGTGGTTGATTCTGAAAATGAGTCAAATTGATTTTGGTTTTTACAACAACTTAAAAGTATTGTGGATCATACACGGGAGATTACATTCGTTTCTGATCGGAACGTTGGCTTGTTGGAGGCTATGCCAAAAGTTTCCCCAAATGCACATCATGTTTATTGCTTGCAGCATTTGAAGGCAAATTTGAGGGACAAATTTAGTGGTGGGCATTTTTCAAACACATTCAGGAAGCGTATTGTATTTTTGCTATGTAAATGCGCTTATGCACCGACAATATCTTTATTCAATGAGAAGATTAATTCTTTAAGGCATGAAGGTGGTCCTAATGTTGACAGGTTTATGACAAATCTCCCGTATGAACATTGGGTCAATTCCCATTTTCGAGGTAATCGTTATGGTGAAATGTCGTCTAATGCAGCCGAGTCTTTTAATGCATGGATTACAAAAGCACGACATCTACCGATTACTAGCATGATTGATACTATAAGGGGACAACTTATGAATCTGATGGGTGGTCGGATGAAGACATCGTGAAATTGGAATGATAATTTATGTCCAAATATGGATGCAAAATTGCAGATAGCATTTGATGAAGGAAGGTCTTGGTCTCTACGTATTTCAAACAATGATGTGTACGAAGTGAATTCACATTTTTCGGTATTTGTTGACATTCTAAATGGCACGTGCACATGTCATCAGTGGCAGATTAATGGATTCCCTTGTTCACATGCGTTATCTGTCATACGAAAGAGTGGCCAGAATATAAATGAATTTTTTGATTATTACTATCATGTGAGCACTTATAGGAAGTCGTATGCTGAATGGATCGAGGGGTGAACTCATTAGACGTATTCGGTGTGGTCGGTGTGGCTGTTATGGTAGTCACAACAAGAAAACATGTAATGAGCCATTGGTTTAAGATTTTTTTTTATTATAGTCTATTTTTTGTTTAATTTTAAGGTACTTTTATTATCAATTAATAAAAAAAACATGATTTTTCTTTATGAGTCATTTTTGGCCATCCATTCAATTTATAAATGTTATAACAATATCTTAGAATCTTTATGTTCACAAGGCTCAAAAATATGATGTCACAATTTTAGATGTGCAAAACATGTAAAAATATCGATTTCACTTTACCTTGTTACCCCTGCCACAATTTTGCAATATATTCGTTCTTCTCATATAAAACTAGCCCATTATTTCAGATGATTTTGGTTTGCACAATATTTAAAACTGTGAATGCCCAAATAGAATGGTGCCTCCAACCAATTCATACACCACCACCAACTTAGCAAATAAGAGTGACATTTTGATGCAACTCTGCAAAGTCTTGTGCTGCATGTGGCAAATAATTTGTTGTACCAAATAATATACAACATTAAATGCACAAAAATAAATTTAAATTGTATTAAAATAACCACTCATAACTTGAATGCAATGTACCCACCACCCCCACACAAAACATTTGAGTACAACCCATAAAAATTATTAGAGAGACATCACCATGTAACAGTATAATATCACTCTTTGTCACGTGTTTCTTATACAACATCATATTGATCTTTCAAATCAATGACAACATCAAATGAGCAAAAAAAATGATAATCATATTAAACTAACCACACACATGGTAGTACTGCAATATACTCACCGCCATCCCACAAACATCTCAGTACAACTCCCAAAATAATTTAGAGTGATATTGTCATGTAACAGTACAATGTTACTGTATCTCAGGTGCGTCATTTAACGCATCATATTGGTGTCACAAATCAAATACAACATTAACTAGCCCAAATAAAAAGTCATCCTCATATTAAACTAACTCACTCATAACATGATGGTAATATATTCACCGTCATTCAACAAATCATCTCATGGCAACTCACAAAACAAAATAGAGTGACAATTTCATGTAACAATACAATGTCACTCTATTTTCAATTACTACCTGTAACACATCATATCCTGTAGTAGATCGTATACAACATTCACTGACCAAAAAAAAAAATCGATAATCATATTATACTAACTCACTCATAACAAGACTGTAATATACTCACTGCCATCCCACAAACATCTCATGACAACCCACCAAAGAAATTAAAGTGACATTTTCATGTAACAGTACAATGTCACTCTATTTCAGTTGGAACCTGTAACACATCATATTTCTGTACCAAATCATATACAACATTAACACACCCAAAAAAAAATTTGATATTCATATTAAACTAATACATTCATAACACGACTGCAGTATATTCACTGCCATCCCACTAAACATCTCATGACAACCCACAAAACAAAATAGAGTGACAATTCCTTGTAACAGTACAATGTCACTTTATTTTCTATTGCTACCTGTAACACATTATATCTTGTAGCGGATCATATACAACATTCACTGACAAAATAATAATAATAATAATCATATTATACTAACCCACTCATAACAGGACTGTAATATACTCACTGCCATCCCACAAACATCTCATGACAACCCACAAAAGAAAATAGAGTGACATTTTCATGTAACTGTACAATGTCACTCTATTTCAGTTGGTACCTGTAACACATCATATTTCTATACCAAATCTTATACAACATTAACACACCCAAAAAAACAAATTTGATATTCGTATTAAACTAATCCATTCATTACACGACTGCAGTATATTCACTGTCATCCCACAAAACAAAATAGAGTGACAATTTCATGCAACAGTACAGTGTCACTCTATTTTCAATTGCTACCTGTAACACATCATATCCTGTAACAGATCATATACAACATTCACTGACCAAAAAAATAATAATAATCATATTATACTAATCCACTCATAACAGGACTGTAATATACTCACCGCCATCCCACAAACATTTCCTGACAACCCACAAAAGAAATTATAGTGACATTTCCATGTAACAGTACAATGTCACTCTATTTTCATATTGCTACATGTAACACATCATATCCTGTAGTAGATCATAGACACCATTCACTGACCAAAAAAACATATGTCCACATATTATATTAATCCACTCATACAATGAGTGCAACATATCCACCACCACCCATAAAATTAACAAAAAAAAAAAAAAAATCCTAGTAATGAGCCAAAATTATCATATCGTGAACATTGCGATCATACGCCCACAAATACATATGGCATAGTCAATCAGTTTTCAAAAAATCTGTTATCAATGTTGTTCAGCTCATTGTATCCTTCTTCAGCCCAAGAACTTTTATGGGTCAGGAACGATGTCACCATTTCTACCTGGAATGCTCTCAATTGTGCAGCTGTACATTTTTCTTCTACATCTTCTCCTTTTATAAGCTTCTTCATTATGTGGCAAACAAACAAACTGCAGTCGACACTGTATTGATAGTACCGTTAATATCATCACATATGGTTATTTCTAATAAAATATTATGAGAATTACATACGAGTTAGATTTTTGTTGTGGACATTTGTCATATGTTATGATGGGTAGCACCCTGTCTTGGGTGTCCAGGAGGGTGCCCATTGCAGTTTGAATCTTCAAAATCTTTTTCTCCACGTAATATTTCTGTTACATGCACTAACTTGTTAGTCGATATATTTTTTTGTAAAATATTGACAAATAATGGAAATGGAATTGTGGTTTACCAATAATTTTGCATCTTCGAGCCAAGGGTCGAGTACTCCTTTCTCTCTTGGTTTGAAAGAGTTGTAGTGTGTCCAAATCCCATTTTCAGTGTCTAACACAAGCAATGTCCAATGGGAAGGAACACGTGAAGCTTTTTGTCCATTAGAGTTCATTGGGAATACTAGGAATTGAGATTCTTGTCCAACCAATAGATGGTCGTCTATTTCCAATTTTTGTGCATGTGCTACATTACCATTAGTTACAATCGACTACAAACATAAATATCAAAAAATTAATATATGTTGTTTGACATAAAAACAAACTATATTTACTCATTAATAAGGTTGAAATAACGTACCCAACAGAGACTGTTGAAGAAAAAACATCGTCTCTTAAATGTGGAGGATTCGTTGTTTTCATCCATCTCCCGCAACATATCAGCCCAAGAGTCTATAATCTAATACAATATATTATTTTTCAGTAAACTATATACGAACAAACTTAAATGATATTCATAACGAAGATGCATCATTCAATTTAGTTTTTTTTTAAAAAAAAACTATAAAAACACATTCAAAACATAAAAAACCATACAGTGTTGTACAACTGATAGTCACCCATCAACTTGAGTGCATCTTTAACATCTACATAAGTGTTGACACCTCTTCCGTGCCATAGTATAGTCCTACAACATAAAAACCAACCAAAGCATATTAATGAAAAATTGACAATAATAGCTGACTAGAATTAATTGCCACAAATGACTCATTCTAATATGAAACATGCTCTAAAGTTATATATCATGACAAGATATTGTAACAATATAGTGTTACACTATCTTCATATAATAATATAGAAATATAATAATTATTATTTTTGTTTGTTTATACTTACATGTCCCCTGTCGAGTCGTGAATAATCTTCAATTTGTTGTATTCTTTGGGGGCCAATGCTTTGCAACCTTTCCACCACTTAGAAATTTCTCTTTTGCTTGTTTCTTGCAGTGTAGTGGTCTTCACATTTGAGTCATCAATATTAATAATTTCACATTCATTTTGGTTGCTGAGTTTGTCGATCCCTTTACCTTTCTCCAATCCATGTGATGTGGCATCCATTTTCTTTCCTCTTTTCTTTCTGTTGTACTCATAATCTGCATCTCTATTCATCTTCCTATCTTTCAACTTGATCCTTCTAACCATAAAAGATTGCCTCACTTTTGATGATGTGTTTTGGACTTCTTGCATTTGATTAGCACTCTGTGGCGTTATTCCTGGGGTATGCACTTGATTTGAAGGATTATGGAACCGTTGAGTAATGGCATGCACAGACAACTCGCTAATCTGGTTGATCAGTTCTCTATTCTCTACTTCAAGTTGTGTCATTTCAGCCTTGACATCATCATTTTCCTTCTTCATCAATTTCACTGGAATCTCCAACTCAGAAATTTGTATATCTTTCTCCATAAGTTTTATCACGAAATCAATGACTTGTGTTTCCAAGACAACATTATCTGTATATTCCTCACCTTGCTTTTTAGTTGATTTGTTCTTTTCCATGCATTTGATCATATTTTTCAACTCTTCATTTTCTGTTGTTAACACCCCAATCATTTCTTTGTTGATAGAATTTTCATGCACATGGTCATCATATGCTTCAACCCTCTCAAAATTGGTTGCATCGTCTCTTCGTGTGGTCTCAAAGGTCACAACATCAAGCAATGCTTCAAAGGGCTCAGTTTCTTTGTTATTATCCCCAATAATATCTATAATATCATCATCAGTATCAAACAATGCTTCATCATCATTGTAAAGTATTATGTCATCAATCATTTCTCCTGAATGTTGTTTTTTCCTCACTGTTTCTTCCTCATTGGACTCCAATTTTGTTGCTCCCATTTCTAGCTGAGTTCCAACCAACGATTTTTGAAGCCGAAGTGATTTGAATAACCTCTTCTCTTCTTTGGTTTTTTCAATCTTTTTTTCAAAACCTACACGGGGAAAAAATCACTGTTTTATACAGTAACATTATTAAAATTGTCACAATCTGTTATCACTATAAATAAAAATAACAAATACCAACATTGAGCTAAAAAAAAATGTATGCACACTCATAATAATTAACTCTAATTATAACAAAACATACATGCTTGATTTTTTGAATACTCCCTTGCTTGATAGACCTTTGTAGACTTGGTAATTTCTATTTCAAGAATCTTGGAAATGCGTCTGGATTCTCAGGTTTTACCAGTGTTGTGTGCTCGCATAACCAGAACTACAAAAAACGAAAATTAAGGATCAACAAATACTTTGGCATGTTCCCTAAACAAACAAGTTTTTAATAATAAACTTACAAGTATAAGATAGACACATCTAGTGACTATTGATGAACTGCTTTTTTTTTCCCTCAAAGATGACATAAGTGCATCATGTATGGCTTGTGACCAACCAAAAGTCTTCATCTCATCCAAATCCTCCAAATTTGGGACATAGCCCCATCCAAGTGTGTGCCCCATGTTTGTGAAGAACAGAGTTACCATTAAGTATAAACATAATAGTCTTGCTACGTCATCGTAGTCTTCCTGTGTGTTCCTGTTTACTGCTTCTTTCAGCTTGCTTTTAATCAATGGTGTAGACAACCTATTATCTCTATTGAACCTCCGTTGAACGAAGGCAGTCGACTCCTTCCCATGGTTTGTTGCATTTATTATCTCGCTTCCATCTTCAATTCCAAATATTAGAGTGACATCATTTTTTCTCAATTTTAGCCACTCACCACCAATGCTGAATTTTGATTTTTCAGGGTTGAAACACAAAATTATAGGTAGTATGTTATTGTCACTCTTCCTGCACCATGATTTTTCAAAACTATTCTCAATGATACTTGCGAAGATTAACCAAAAAGGTGTTTTCTGCAACGATTGCTTGTGTTCATCATGCAAAACAATTTCATGTATTACCCATATGATTGCAAGCATATTTGACCTGTATTGTGGGTCTAACGACTTTTCATTCACATTTGTTTCAACTTGTTTGATTGCTCATTTGCCAGGTGTACTAGATGTTGACCCATCCACATGATTTTGCAATATTCTCCTTCGTTTTACTTCAATTTTTTTGGATGTTGTTGAACATGTTTTTGCTATTTACCTGAGTTAACAATAAATAATAGGATACTATTAATAGAAAGTATGAAAAAGATAAATATGATTACTTGTTTATTATGTAACCGTATGTAATAACGTAAAAATATTTTTAAAAATATTCAAAACCAACTTGGAACATGTTCACAAATTCACAAAGTCCATTGAATTTTCGACAAATTCAATGGACACACCCATTAAACAACAAAACTACACCGCGGACAATAAAGTTACAACATACTTTGACAACATACTAATTTCTCAAAAACATGTCAATACAAAAACATAGAGTGATATTTCAAAGTAAAATTACACTGTCACTCTATCTCATTATATTACAGTAGCATATATATGTTGTCATCATCTATAAAAGTTATTCCAAATTATCAATTTAATATAGAAGTAATCCAATAATTGACCATATAAGCATGAACAATTTAAAATTAAGTACATGTTGTAGCATTATGGATTCTCAACAATAGATTATCACTATATATTGTAACTCTATGCTCTAGATTTTACTCCACATATGTAACTCTGTGTGTTATATCCTCAGCAGATGCAATGTTCCAAAATGTTGCATCATACCAGATTAAGATAGATTATGATGAAAAATAATTGTCTGTGTGAATATAAATAGTTACAACATATTGTGACATACAACTGATTTTCACAAAACCATGCCAACACAAAAAAATAGAGTGTTATTTTTAGGTCACTCTATCTTAGGTGATTACTGAAACATAAGTATGTGGTCAATGTGTACAAAAATCACTCCACAATACCAATTCAATTTAAAGTTAATCCAAGAATTGGGCATATAAGAAATTCATGTATTAAATTGGGGAAATTAGTGAGCATGTACAAATTTTTGCAGCCGAGTGGATTCTCAACAATACATTCTCGCTCTATAATGTAACTCTATGGAGTAGACTTCACCAACATTTTCCAAAAAACATAAAATGCTATGTTGAAAAATGTTACATCATACTAAGTTAGGACATAATACAAAATGGTATCCTTTTTTAAAATTTTAATAGATTAACTATGTTCCATAGGTGAATAGGTAGAATCAATTATAAGAATATTACATTATAGCATCTCATTTGGTTTTTCCAAAATCCAGGTACTACACATTGCAACATTGACCATATTTTAAAATGGAATTTTTTTTATTTTTTTAATTTCATAATTAACAACATGAAGGATTTCAAAAAAAAAAATTAATTTTATAATAAAATACAAAGTGGTTAGGGGTTTTCTAATTTGGGGGTTCTAAAATGCAACATTGAACTGGAAAAAATGAGAAATTAATGAATCCTAATATATCTTCAAAACACAGTAAAAAAAGTTGATCAATTTTGTTTAAAAAAATCCATAAAACACATAAAAGAATTGAGCTTTAGATTTTCCATTATGGGTTATATAAAAACAAGTAAATAAACATAAAAATAAAAAACTTACTAGTTAATGATTACGCCGAAACACCTTCCCGGTGTCGGAAAATAAAAAATTGGATCTTCAAAATCGACTGATCATAGTTTCCTAAAACCCAAACTGTTTACCCACAAAAAACCTTCAAACAAGAGTTGCAAACTTCAACTACGGTATTGTGGAATGAAAGCCGCTCCAATGGTTAGCTTTTCAAAATTCAAAAAAGGAGAGCATTTAGGAAGAAAACCAGTTAGGAATGTGAAGAGATTGTGTTTACTGTTTTTCCGGCTTTTCGGGATTGCAATTTTATGTTTCCATAAGAAAAACCTTTTATTTTTCATTTTTTTATTTTCATTTTTTTTGGTTAATTAAATGGCTTTGTTGTCTTTTCATGTCCACATGGACTTTTGACCAAAATGTTTAGCGTACCGAACTTTTCAACCAAAACTTATTACAATATGTACCGGCCCACAAAATTCCATAATATATAACGTTTAAAGAGTTTTTTTTTTTTTTTTTCCAATCGATGTGAGATAGGAGTGAAAAACAAAGGTTTACTTATAAAAAGGAACAATGAGTGTTCACTCTAAGAAATACAAGTCGAGGATTTTAGGCTTTTGAAACATACAAAGGTAACTCAAGAATTACAACAATTCCCAACATATTGCAAAAGATAAGATGGAAGATTTGGGCTAACAAAAGAGCATGAAATGCTTCGTATCTAGTGCCTTTTAGGCTATGAACCAGGCCTAAGATGTGTAACTTGTGATTCAATGATCATGGTGAAATGTAAAGTTTCTCTAAACCATAAATCCTTATTGTAAACCAACAAATTTACCACCCACACAATACCCTCCCTAGTCCCGTTTTTAGATGCAGGTTGACGTTAATAGATCATCCATCCTACCTATATATTCATGAGTGGTCTAGAGAACCTGCATAAGTTCTCATAGAATTCACACTCAAATAGATGAGTCCATCAAGAGTGCACTGCAACTAAGTGCACAACCCATTAGAGATTTGGAATTCATTAAAAACATAGATCAACCCTGAACCATTACAATTTAGCATTGTGTACTGACTTGATCCAAAAAATATATGCCAAAGTGGAGGCGGTCAAGTTGTAGTAATAACTCAGTTAAGTCCGAAGTCGTATCCACCAGGAACTAATGTGGTATTTTAGAACTAAGATAATGTACACCATAGGAAGTGACATAAATAAAAGAACGGTTACATTGCTTACCAGGTTAACTAGTAACTTGTTATTACCCATATGAACCTACTTTATGGGTCTACAATCATATAGGTTAAGTTGTCATTACACTTTTTTTTCCCTTTTTTGGGGATGGGGATGGGGATGGGGATGGATACTTGAACCCTTGACTTCAAAAAGACAAAATCTTCACAAGAAAAAGAGTAACATTAGACCAAAGGTTCATTGGTAGTTACCATTACTCTTGACCCATTGTAATAGGCATAAGTCTCATTCCCCTTAAGGTATCATGTACTAGTTTCTTAACTAGTGACTTGGTTAGAAGATCTGTTAAGTTCATCTCTAACCTCAAATATTCAAGGGATATTGTCCCATCATTAAGTAACTATGTTACAACATTGTGCCTTAGGTGAATATGTCTATTCTTTCCATTATATATCTATTTTTTGCACATATTATAGCAGTCTAGCAATCACAAAGCATAAACATAGATGGAGATGGTCTCATCCATAAATGGATATCTGCTAAAAGGTTTCTAAGCCACTCGTCTCATTGTCTGTAATCTCCAAAGCAACAAACTCGAACTCTATAGTGGATCGAGCTATATTAGTTTTTTTGGTAGACATACATAATACTGCACCCCCACCAAGGGCGAACACATGACCCACTAGTAGATTTTGTCTTATCTGAATCACTGATCTAATTAGCATTTCTATACCTCCTCTAGTATAGAGAAAAATCCACTGTATAAAATATCTCAATAATCTCATAAATATATAAAAAATCACTATAGTTTGTGGTACCTCTCAAATATCTCAATAATCTCTTCAAAACAGACCAATGATCTTGGTTAGGACTATGTGTATATCTATTAAGTCTACTACCAGCCTAAGCATTGTCAGGACGTGTATACTTCATCAAATGCATCAAATTACCAATTATTTGTGCATAATCAGATTGAGAAACACTATCACCTCTACTTTTATTCAAGTGTATATTAGCATCATAAGGTGTAGAGACTAGTTTACTATCAGAACGTCCAAATTGATTAAGGTTTCTTTCAATGTAGTGTCCTTGTCATAGCATTAAGCAGTTTTATTTATAATTATTTTAACTCCCAAAATTACATCAACCTCACCCAAGTTTTTCATATAAAAATTAGAGGAAATAAGTTTCTTAGAGTTTTCTACAATTTCCAAATTAGTTCCAAAGATTAGCTTATCATTCACATATAGGGTGTGCTTGGGTTGTGGGTTAAGGTAGGTTAAGTCCTATAAGGATAGCTTAATAATGAAGTGGGTCTCATATATCTGGTGTTTGGCAACTGAAAAATGAGAGAGGATATAAATCTCGGGTCAAACCTTGACCCGGATGCTACAAGACTTTTTATCTAGGGTACATGGGTTAAATGTAACCCACCCCCTTCATGGGTTACAACCCTACCAACCAGGTTA
>CM042186.1:35173385-35183503 GCA_023539305.1 Ilex asprella | reverse complement strand
TATATATATATATATTTAACTTTCCTTATTTTTATATGTTTTTATGTATTTATGAAAAATTTATAATTTTATTAAGCTTGGATGGGTTAACCAAAGATAGGATACGATTAGTTTGGATTGGAATGGATAGAGTCATGAGTAGAATGGTAAATTACTATAAAATTATTTGTGTAATTTATGGGCTCCACTGAATTGTACATTTGTTTCCCAAACAAAGGTTCGGATTGGATATAACATTGGGTTAGGGTTTTAAAGTAAATGAGTGGGTTTGACATGGATGGGTTAGGATATAAAAAAAGAAATTCAATCCTATCCAACCCCATTACCCAAACACACCCATAAAGTAATAATAACAAAGTTGTTATATTCAGCCTTGGAGTATATACATTTATTTGCTATAGTAATTGAAAATCCATTAGACATTAATACTTGATCAAATTTATCATGTCACTATTTTGGTGCTTGCCTTATCTCATACTAGGATTTTACTAATTTGCATACATTATTTTCTTGATCAGGAATTATGCACCCTTCAGGTTGTTTTATATAATTTTTTTCTTCAAGCTCTCCATTTAAGAATGTGATTTTCAGATCCATCTAATGAATTACTAGTTTATAGATAGAAGCCAATGCAATTAAAACTCTAATTGAAGAGATTCTAGTCACATGAGAAAAGGTATTGAAGTAGTCTACATCTTTCCCTTGTCTATAGCCTTAGCTACGAATCTAGTATTAAATTGATCAATTGATCCATCAGGTTTAAGTTTCTTTTTAAATATCCATTTATAGCCTATGATCATAGATCCAGCAGGAAAGTCTACTAATTCTCAAGTATGGTTCTTCATAAATATCATTCTTAATTGCCCCCTTCAGAATGGTTCATCTAGAAATGCAATTGCTTCATAATGGTTCATCTGTTATGAATGTATAATATTCATCTGCATAATTATTATTTTTCCTTTGTCACTTACTTTTCACAATTCTATTTCTGAATTTTTAGTTGTTTCCTTTTCAATCTCACTCTAAGAAATTGAAGGCATTTTCTCTAATTTAGATTTAAGAGGGAGTATATATTCAAAGAATTCAACATTCTTAGTCTCAATTATGGTATTTGACTCAAGTGCATCACTCATAAGCACTAGAAATCTATATACAACACTATGTTCAACATATCCTATAAACATATAATATGAAGTTCTGGTGCCTATTTTCCTTTTCTTTGGTTCAGGTAATATTACTTTTGCTAAACACCCTCACATTTTTAAATATTTCTAGTTGGGAGCATATTCTTTCCATAACTTATAAGGTTTCTTTCTAAGTTTCTTATAAGGGATTCTTTTTTGGATATGAGAAGTAGATAGTAAAGCTTCCCCCACAAGTTATTAGGTGTTCCCCCACAAGTGGGTTATATTCACTTCCCTTATTAGATCCTAGTCTTTTAATTTTCTTATTTAGTTGATTTTCTACTTCCGTTTTATATTTAATGAACATGTCATAAGTTTCGTCTTTATTTTTAAGCAAAGACACTCTAGCATAAATCAGTGTTTTTAGTCATAAAATATCTTGTTTCATGTCTTTTCATTGTTTGTTTTAAGTCACCTAAATCAGTGTGAATTAAACTCAATAGTTTAAATTCTCTTTCTACTGATTTACAACTCTTTTTAGTAATTTTAGCTTTTGTACATATTACGTGTTTATCCATTTGTGTATTAGTTTCTTTCATTTTTTTTATGTAAAAAAAATTAACATGTCTTAATCTACCATGTCATAAATCAACAGAATCAAGTATATAAGCAGAAGAAGTAGAAGCATTCTCCTTAATAATTGCAAGTACATTCAAGGCACAGAGACCCTGACTCTAGTAACCCTTCCCCCAAAAAAATATTATTCTTTGTCATTAAAAACTTGTCATAATCAAAGTACACTTTTACCCCATCCTTTCTAAGTAGAGACACAAACACAAGATTCACATGAATGTCGGGAACATGGAGCACGTCACTCAGAGATAGGAACTTCCCAGATGTGAACTTGAGAAAAACTTTCCTTTTTTCCATAATAAAAGTAAGCCTTAAATCACCCATGTAACAGTTTCTGGTAGCACCAAAGTCTGCCACCTAGTACTTGATGTTGACAACTATGTTAACTTGAGGAACGATCACAACAATAACATCCATCTCAACCAGGTTTTCACTTACCTTGTACTTGATGTTTGATGACATATAAATCATCCATAGTTTCAATTGGGATTTGGAAACCCCGAGAGAGATTGAATGTTCGCAAATGATCGCTCGATCGATGTGAGGGCTACCATAGGTTGGGGTCTCAAGAATGAAAATTGCATTTCGTAAAGAGAGCAGACATCTCCAACGAGATCAAGAATCACTCAAACGAGGTCATAGCGATCTCTGTTCTCCTCCATGGCCTTTTTTCCTTTTTCTTCCCTAAGTTATAAAGAGACCGCTCTAGCGAAGGCTAGCGAGCATAAAATGGTCCCTACTAGTTTTTAAGCTTAAAACCAAGTAAAACATTTGTCCTCTTGAACACTAAAGGTTGTTTCTCAAGAGGGGTTCGGTAATGGCTCAAACTATATTTTTAAAATATAAAAAATTTTAGCAAATCTTTTCATTTGAAAACACATGGGAGCCATAAACAGATTAATCCCTAATTCCATTTTAACTCTAATTCTCCTATGTCTATTATACCTAAGGATCATCTTAGATATCTAGGTCATTACATTTGTCCTAAGCTTTAAGATGTAACCAAAATGTGAATGATGTAGCTTTGATGTTGGATCTCCTTCCTTTAATGACACTTTTGGATCTTCAACCTTATATCACCATAACCATGGAATAGGTAGAGATTTACAATGGACTACGTGAAATTAACCAGTTACAAACATATATCTAACAATCTCCCATTTTTCTCAATTTTTCTCTTGACTTGGGAAGGGAGCCTAAACCTATATATGTTACATGGTCTGGGGCTTCCCCCAAGGCTATCAAGATCAATTATTCTACCAGGCGAATACTTTCCACTTTCTTTGAATCTCCTGTGTCAATATTATCTACCTAGTACATTTCCACGGTATAACTTTTATTGGTCGAGGCTACATAACATTATCTAGCAATGACTTGACTTTCCCTTATCTCACCTACTTCACCCTTGGTTGAGAAACGAAAGAGTAGATGATATGTAAAAGGTGCTATTCTTAGTGCATTGAGGGTCAATTGTCCTAGAATGATGTTGTAGGCAAAGGGACAATCCATTACCAAAAAGTCCACAAAGTGGGTAACCTAGTAGGGTGGTTTACTCAGTGTGATAGGGATGGATATAGCTCCCAATGGATAGGTTTTTCTCTCCTGGAAAACCGACCAAAGGAGCTTTGACTGGTCTAAGTTTGTATGTTTCAATGTCCATATGATCAAAGGCATCATGAGGGAAGTGAATTCCTTTGAGGTTCTAATTCGTAAAAGTGACAAATGGGCCTTTTTGGGGTACCATGCCTAGATGTACTAGGTTGATCTCTTTAGCATGTGATCAGGCTCTTCTGGCATATGCTCTCTTGGTAGAGATACTTTCTCCTCCTTCTAAGCTTTCAGAGATGATCTTTATCACCCCCTAGTGGTTGTTGGTGCTCGAAAGGTTCTGTAGGAGAAGTTATGTCTTCTTTCTAATTTCTGTCCACAAACTTCTTCAAATGCTTTTACCGGATTAGCTTTTCTATCTAGTCTTTGAGGATGATGCAATCTTTTGTGTGATGACCATGGTCATGATACAATCAGTAAAACTTATATCTTGCTTGTTTGTGGGGAGGTGTTTTGGCTTTGTAGGCCATTTTAGTACATTATTGTCTTGTATTTGGAAAAAGCTTATTCAACTGAGGTAGTGAGAAGGGTATAACCTTGATACCTTCTTGACGAGAACTAAGGTTCTAACCTTTTTCTTGCGAGTACATGTTCTTTCTTCTCTTTTTTGGAAGTGTTAGTCTTGTTAGGCTTCTCTTGATCTTTTTGCTTTTTTTTGGAAGTGTGGTCCTCCACTCCTTTTCTGGCATTCAAGGCTTCATCCACATTCATATGGCTCTGAGCTCTAGAAAGAAAAACTCTACCATACTTATAGGTGGAGTCTTACAAAGTGAAAACAAGAACCTAGAGGGCTAAAGTCCTCCCATGAAGGCAATCAAGGGCAACCTTGTCATCAACATTGTCTATTTGTAAAGACTCTTCTGTGAACCTTGCCATGAACTGTCGAAGTGATTCTCACTTCGTTTGCTTGAGATTCAAAAGGTAGGTGGAAGGCTTCCTATGCATTCTTCCTCCAATAAAATGTTGAAGAAATGATTTGATAAGTTCCATAAAAGGCCTAATAGACACTGGAGAGAGTCTATTGAACCAAACATGGGTTGTTCCCTTGAGGGTGGTAGAGAGTGCTCTACACATAACTTGATCTAGAACATTGTGGAGTAACATCAACAGTTTGTAGGTTTTCAAATGGTCCAAAGGATTTTTTTTTTCCATCAAAACTATCTATTGAAGGCAATTTGAATTTTGATGGGAATGGATAGTGTGTGACATCATGTGAAAAAGGGGATTCCAGGCAATGGACCAAATTTTCCACAAATTTTGGGGCTCTGGCTTTGCCAGTGTTCATAACATCGACAATTCAATCATTGACTTACTTGAGTTTTTGGTCCAAAGATGCATTCTCCTCTTATAAGTGAAGAGTATCATTCCGGCTAGAGTCTCCTTTGAATAAGAGGTTTGTTGTGGCTACTGCTGCAAATGTTGGCTATCAAAGGCTTAAAGGATTTGTTGAGCCAAACCTTCAATGGTTTGGTTTAGTCTTTCTTAGTTCCTCTCCAAGTTGAGTACTCTTTGAGTCTCTTATCGTCAATTTGTCCGTGGGGGGTTCTCTGTCATGGTTTTTTCCTTCATTTATCCCTTGCGAATTTTTCTCTCTTGGGGGATCATCTCCGATTACACCCATGATCTACTAATCACCATCTACAATTTATATTTTAGTTAATTGTACATCAGAGTAGTATTGGTTCGGCTCTCTAGAACTTCAAGTGAGGTTCCGCAAGCTGGAAGACCTGAAAGGGAAGTCAAAGACCGAAGGGAGAGTTCCAGGGGTCGACCCTCCGATGCTTAAGTTAGCAATTGTTTGAAGGGATCTTAAGGTATTTGGTAGGAAAGTTCTTGCGTACCTTTAATCTTCCCCCAAACTCCCTTTTATAGTGTTTTAGATGATTATTGGGTGAGGATTGGACTCTAGACTCCTCTGTTTGTTTTGGGATGTTACGTCTTCTTTTTATTTTTTGGGAATCTAATCTTCCTTATCTTTGCAAAACTCTCTTTTTGGTTGGAGTTTGTCTTCTCGAATGGTGGGAAGGACTCCTGCTTATGGGATAGTCTTTTTAATCCCATATAGGCTTGATAACAAGGCGAGGACTTCTTTGAATTGAAGAATGTCCGCCTGTTAACTATTTGTCCCCTGTAGGCGTGTTGTGGACCTTATCTTGGAGGCCTTTTGATTTTTTAATTGTAGATAACGTGAGCCACAGGATCCCTTTCATGTGCTTTCTAGGTAGGGAGAAACTTGATTACTAAGATTGGACTTGCTTCAAGCTTTCAAAGTATAGCTAAAGCTCTACCAATCTGCCAACAGTGATATTTTAAAAGATGGAGCGTTGTTAGAGCTTTTCCATCTGAGTAATTAATTTTCTCACATCAATGTCTAAACCACCTCAGCCGATTCTTTCTTAATTTATCTGCTATTGGTGCTACTGCTATGGTTTTATGAGTATACTCATTTTTAATTCTATATTTTTTTGTTTACCATACATCCATTTTAACATTCTTATTTTTACAAAATTTAGTTTTTAAGCGTGTTGTTTCTTAATTGCCCACCATTTTGTCACATAAAGTATTATTGGTCTAATGGCTGTCATATAAAACTTATCTTTCAACTTTGGAGGTATATTCTTTTATCTTGATCAAAAAAAAAAAAAACTTAAGAGTTATACGTAGATCACACAATATACTAGGTGCATTCTTCCATTTCATTCATCATGTTTTAATTATAAGATTAACGTTGTCTTCCATCTCGCCCTCCATGCCTAAAGTGGTGGCTCTTGAGTATATCTTGATTTTTGATATTTACTACCTTCCTATTTGGGCTTTTATTATTCCTAAAATTATATTCCATATATTCAGTTTTATTTCTACTTATCTTAAGTCCTTTTGATTGTAAAGTTTCTCTTCAAACTTCTAGATTTTTGTTAATTCCTACTTTAATTTCATCAATTAATACTATAGCAACAACAAATAATATAAATCATGGAACCTCTTTCAGAATGTGTCTAGTCAATTCATCCATAATTAAGATAAAAGATAAAAACTTAAAGCGGAACCCTGATGTAAGCCTATTGTGACTGGGAATTCACTACTTTCTCTTGCAGTTGTTCAAACTAAGGTCACTACATCCTTATATATAGCTTTAATCATATCAATATATCTCTTTGTAACTCTCTTCTTCTCTAAAATTCCGAACTATCTCCTTAGATACTCTATCATACGCCTTATCTATCGATTCCTCTTGTGCATTGGGTATGACTATTATCATTTTTTCTTGGACCTACCAAACTCCAAAGCCTTCGACTGCCACAGTGACGACCATTATGGTGGAATCATCTTTTCTAGTCAACTTTGGCAACTAGCAATAAGTTAAATGGGGCAATGGTATTTCCCTGTTCAATTTTCCCATTTGATAACAATTTAAATAATTTTTATGAAAAAAAAACCAACCCGGCCTTCTTTTAAGTAAAAACCATCATGACCCATCAAATTATTATGATCTTATTTTGAAATGAAAGTCATTTCGTTTGATTGGATATCAGAGCATGTTAGGAGAAATTAAGGGTACTTCTTTTGGTAGTGGAGAATCGTCTCAGCCATAAATCTTTTGGGATTATGACTGTAACATAAATTTTTGATGCACACAATCACTTGTTAGTCATGTGCGGGTTTTGTTTAATAGTATTGTTTCCAAGGGTAGTGCACTAAAAATAGAACCTAATTATTTTGTGTGTGTGTGAGAGAGAGAGAGAGAGAGTTGAACGGAGATGAGAGGAGAGATGATACATGAGTGGACAGAGAAGAAATGGAAAGAAAGAAAATTTCTCTTGAGGGGAGGGGGGTGTTTGAGATACTGGAATTTGCATAAGATCGATCATTTATTATATGATTAAGGCATGATGGAATTTTATCTTAAGCTTGTTTTATAACTTAGATATATCGGTAAGAAACGGAAAACAGAATTTATTTTTGGTAAGTGAAAAGACATACAAAAAAATAAAAAAATGTTAGTGCAAGTCTTGGAGATGAGAAGATCCTGTAACCTTTTTTGTCCAAAAGGAATAAACCCCAAAATTCAAAATATTAAATAAATACTGTCTAAGAAAGGATTTTGTTGCACCACTAACCCCTCAAACACGTTGGGTCCACAACAAACGAAACCAAATGAAAAAAATTAATGTTACATTGATCAAATTTTAGGACTAAATTTAAAATTCAAATAATATGGCAGCATATTATTTGAATTTTTTATTGGAATCCAAATGATATGACATCAAATAAAAAAGCCCAACTCAACTACCACGTCATTTGAGTTCTAAATTTAGTCCTAAAATTTGGTCAGTGTAAAATTACTCAATGAAAAATCGTACATAGTGGAATCAACTAGATTTCGACACCAAATATAGTGATGTCATCCATGCTTACGTGAGGTTTTCCAAATCTGTATTTGTTGAATTGATGATTCAATTCGTGCTTTAACCACTTGCTTATAATATTCCAATACATGCATTTTGATTCCAACATCCTTCCGGCATATAAGTATGACCATTGACCAAGACTCGCATCGAGAGAGAGAGAGAGAGAGAGAGGCTGCAGCAGCCACCCCATAAGCATAGGTAACTTATCAGTTGCTGCCTGATTTGTAATATGAGCAATGCTATGTATTCCAAATCTTGAACTCAAATCTTTATCCCAAATTAAGGGAGATCATTAGATCAGTGGGTCTCATTTAAAAAAATTAATGAGACTCACTCATCCAATGGTCTCCTTTTAATTGAAATGTAGATTTGGGTTAAAGATTTGGAATACATAATATTTCTCCTATAATATATGCATTTGTATGCATATAATCACTTCCTTTCTCATCTTTGGTTTCCCAACAGCCACTCCTCAAAACTGAATCCCATTCAGCCCTACAACCATGGAAGAATTCACTTATAAAGAAAAGGTAAAGAAGTATATTTTTTCAGTTTGTTTATTTAGTTGAAGCAAATATGCACAGATTGACTTCTACATCAGTTCATTTTAGAAGATTTATTATAGAAAATAGCATTTGAAGTAATCACTCATCCCAAAGGATAATTGATTCCTATTAGATTTAGTGATTCAAAGATAGCTTGAAAAAAGTCATAATTAAAATTTTCTCTATTTATATCACCAGATCGATTATTTTCATACATATATATGTGTGTATATATATATATAACTAATGTATCTCTTTCGCGAAATATTCCATCGTAATAGCTAGGAACAGTTGCTCTGGGGTGGCTAAATAAGGCTTATATAGCTAATAGAATTACTATAGAATCGCCTTGAACAATTAGAACATGACCTGGTTTTAGATGTGGTGTGTTTTTAGCTATGCATACAGTTTCACAAATAAACTGTCTGAGACTAATCAGTCTTCTGCGTTTTTAGGTGGGAAATCTTCAGTCGGCGTTGCAACGGTTAGGTAAGGAGAATGAAAATCTAAGATTCATGCTAGAAGTTATGATCAGTGGGTGCAAAACCCTTCAAGCCCAACTCCAGAATATAAAAGAAGATCAAATTAGAAGTGTCCTAATAGAGAATGAACCAAGATATGATTCAGAAAAGACGGGGAGGACCCATGTTTCAGTGACCAAGCCTTCACAAATTTTCATCAGAACCGACCCAAATGACAAGAGCTTGGTGAGTCCTTTAATGGTTGTTCATGTATGACTGGACTCCAAACACTTGGTGATGACTAATATATATATGTGCTCCTAATTTCCTTATGATTTTAGATGGTGAACGATGGATTTCAATGGAGAAAATATGGCCAGAAGGTCACTAAAGATCATCCATCACCTCGAGCTTATTACAGATGCTCAACGGCCCCCTCTTGCCCGGTCAAGAAGAAGGTATATTCAAATCCTTTATTGTGATGAATGACTTTTATATTGTAGATAAATAATAATGTTGCACCCCCTCTAATAACTTAAAGATTTTATGTAAATTGGTGATTTATAATCCAATATTTGGAAGAAAAGCAATCAACTCATGCGCACGAGATTTTTATCCATCTTTTTCCCTTTTGAATTTCACTCCCTCGCCTTTCCTCTCTTTCCATCCCACCATTTGGAAAATTAGAAAGTTAAATAAAGAATTATGAAAAGTTAGTGTGTTTAGAATTGATTTTTTTTAACAAGTTTAAATGAGTAGTTATTATTGATTGGAAATGTTGTTTGGTCACATGATGTAATGTGAAAGAACTTTGGAATACATTTTCTGATGTACTAAAACGGTAGGCGGCATCTTAAGTAGCCTTCATGGAGAACAACTTCGTCAGTCAAGAGAGCCGTGAAATTTTGCTTTTCTGGATTTCCACTCATGTTGTGAAAAAATGATGAGATTAACGTGAAACAATCATATATACTACATCCTAAAATCAAACTTGTTATGTGTGTCACCACCCCTTCAAACTTATTTCTCAAAAATAAAAAAGGATTTCACCTTTATGGAGGTGACATTAATGTTTTTAAGCTTACCAAGCAAACTTATTCTTGAGTCGAAAGCAAGAAGCAACAGGGAAGCCTTTTTTTACTAAAAATAAATCAAAACCCTTTTCCCCAAGAAAAACGATGGCTTTGTACATATGTACTGATATGACACCACCCCTTGAAGCCCAGATGCATCTTAGTGTGGTTCTTAGTACACCATGCTATAAGGTTTGAAAATTTCATAAAAAAATCACATAATAAATTTCCAATTCCCAACCCCCCCCCCAAAAAAAAATATATA
>CM042186.1:35123537-35150783 GCA_023539305.1 Ilex asprella | reverse complement strand
GGTTTGACGGGGTTGAGAGTGGATGAGTTGGTGAGTCTTTGATATTCTATAGGCCTGGTCACGGCTTATACTTAGATACTCACCAATCTCCTCCCTAGCTTGCCCCGAATCAATCGTTCATTCATGCTCAATCAGAGGAAGACTTTGAGTTGATTTGATATTCCCATTGGAATGAACCCTTTGGATTAGCCAACACTTGTTTTCATTTTATTATCACAACTTAAACCACCACCAAATTCCAAAACAAAAAAAATAATTTTGCCCTTTTCTTTAATAAAAATCACTTTCATGATGGTTCACTTCCTTCCCTGAGGAGACGACCTTGGAATACTTTTTCAAGTAAAACACCGACACACAAAAGACTCCTTGCGATTGGGGAGCACTTTTGTTCACATTTCACATTCCACACATTTTGTTCATCCCATTCCATTTTCTCCTTGCCCTTTCTTTTGACATCGTCCCAAGGGAGAGTGACACTCCCCCTCACACATACATCAAGAGAGATGTTAGTAAGTTAGGAACTGCAGGAAAAATCGACAATCAGTATGAGATAGGATTTGTGACAAAAGACACTCAAACTCGAGTTAGATAAGTATAGAAGAACCAAGCTGTCCGGCAGACTACCTTTCACCAATTTGATCATAACTCTTTGTTGGAAAGTTCAAATTGCACACAGTTATTTTTGTTAGAACCCTAACTCTTATATCTTTCCAACCATATAGGTCACACATACTATAAATACCTGAGTCAAAACAGTTTAGTCTCCGAAGTTGACCAAAAATCTATACTTTGGTGTTCCTTGGATAGTAAAGTGTTGTATTTTTTTCTTAGACTTTGAAGGTGTAAACTCTCATATGTTTATATTAATATAGTAATTTACTTTTTTAGTGATTCTTATATATTTAATGACTAAAGAATAAATCATATGTATATTGAAACTGCAAGAATAACACCTATAGCGGTTTGGAAGAATAAAATAGTAATTTTAGTGTTTCGAGTGTAAATTTATTTTAATTTTGAAATAAATCATAAAACTAAATGTTTTTAGGTTAAAATAACATTAAAAATGAATCCGGAGCATCGAAAAACCTTAGGGTAGTCATATGGATCAAATTGGAGTTTTTTAGTGGCAAAATCATAAATTTAGAAAAAACCCAAATCAGCCCATGAACAGTAAAAAAAAACGGGACAGCTGGGTTTAAACCCAGATTTCAGCCCCTTTGCTTCCATTTTTTTCTTCACATTTCTCACCCCAAACCTCTTAGCACCCTAGGAGAAGATAGAGAAAAGGAGAAAATGGAGGAAGGAGGTCTCTAGAACTTGGATTTTGGTTTGAGACTTTGATTTAAGGTAGGAGTTTTTCTTCCATTCTTGTTCATTGATGTTAGGGTTAATTTATATGTATGTTTTGACTCTTAATGACATGTATTTGCTATGGGTTCCTTGTTTCTTAAAATTCTTGCAACCTTTATCATGTTTTGAGTAAAGTTATGGTGAGAGAACCATAAAAATCCTAGTTTTTTAGGAATGGAGATTTCTCTCTCTATATTCCCTTAATCTTAATTTTGAAAATTATAGTGCTTTGTGTTGAGTATTAAAATGAAATTGTTGATGATCTCTTGTATTTTTTTTATTATTAAATTTGTTCTATTGAGAATATCACTTGTGAGAATTGTGGATTGTTGTAATTTGCTAGTAAATTGGGGATTTTTCTTGGAAATTGCTTGTAAATAGGAGACTTGTGGAATTGTTGGGTATTTGAGAGAATAATTGGTATTATATTCTTGTATGGTTGTTTGGACAAACATGAGTGACAGGTTCCTTGTAAGGATGCTTATTCCTTCTCAAGAGGTTCCTTGTAAGGATGCTTAAGAAACCAAGCCTTGAGGGTGAGAGATTCCTTGTAAGGATACTCATGTCAAAATAGGACAGTATGTGATTTTCTCAAGAGGTTCCTTGTAAGGATGCTTGAGAAAACAAGTTTTGAGGGTGAGAGGTTATTTGTAAGGATGCTCATGCCAAAAAAGGATAGTATGTAATTTTCTCAAAAGGTTCCTTGTAAGGATGCTTGAGAAACCAAACTTTGAGGATGAAAGGTTCCTTGTAAGGATGCTCATGCCAGGGAGGACAATATTATATCATGTGTGAGAAATAGTTTATATTTTGGAAATGAATGTTTATTAGAACTTGGTTGTTATTGTTCATTTCTATTACTATTGCTACTTAAACTTGAGATCCATTGTAAAATGCCTTTGTTTTACTTCAAAGATTACATATGCTATTTGTGAAATAAGACCGGTCATTTTATATATTTTTTTTATAAACCTTGTTCGAGTTTGGGAGGAATATTGCTACGGAGCTTAGTGCTCACCCCTTACAAATTACTTTTTTCAAATACGGTGCTAGAGGAGAACCTTGGAGTTGATGAGCACGGGTGTTGGGAGGCCCCATCCGAGGGAAATCTAGATCTTGAGGTGGACATATAGATATATAGCTTCTTTTGCACTAGACTAGAGAATTTATTTTGAGATCAAGTATAGTCTAGTATTTTGTTTATTCCGCTGCTAAGTTTGAGTGTAATTCTTTTGGAATGTAATTGTCATAGCTTAGCCTATTCTTTTGAGATGATATTGTGGATATTACTTATGGTGAATGAAGTTTTATTTTGTGATGTGTAAATGGACCCGGTGTGGTCAATAGAGTATAATTGCACAGGTTGTGTTTTTGGGTAGAGCTCCCCATACAAAGGAGACTCTGCCCAAATTTTGTTAAATTAAGGACCCCCGATTTTGGAGAATTTATTTATTGATGGATTTATTTAGTGCTCTCATGATGTGGATGGTGATTAGCTAGTAATGCTTCCAAGGTGTATTTTGGGGCTTTACAATTACCATTATGCAACCACCATCATTGCTTCACCAACACCATTACTATTACGCAACTACCACTATTGTGTCGTTGCCACCACCACTAACATTGTGTTACCGTCACCACCATTATCATTGTGCTATTGCCACCACCACCATTAAGCCATCACCACCATCTCACCCCTAACAAACCTCACCACCACCATAACCACCACTGCCACCGCCACCACCATTATGTCGTTGTCACCACCATTATCTTTATGTCACTGCCATAACTATCGCCGCCGCCACCACCACAACTATTGTGTCGCCGTAATCACCACCACCACCATTGTGCCGCCGCCATCACCACCACCACTACTATTATGCAACCATCACCATTGTGTCGTCACCACCAGCACTGCCATTATGTCACCGCCACCACCATTATCATTGTGCCACCGCCACTACCACCATTATGACACCACCATCAAACCCCGCCGCCATCGCAACCCCCACTGCTACCACCATTGTTTTGCCACCACTACCATTGTATCGCTGCCATCACCACAACCATTGTGTTGTTGTCTTGTCGTCGCCATCACCACCCACCACTACCATTGTCGCCACCATTGTGTTGCCATCGTCGCCACCACTATCACCACCACCACCATTGTGATGGTGCTAGTAAGAATAAGGTAGTTGTGAAAAGATTGTTAAAAAGAAAGAAGAAAATTTGAATAATAATAATTTTCAGACTTCTACTTCTTATATTTGTCAAACAGTTTGATTTAATTTAATATTTAAATTTTAGTTGATATCAAACAGTCTATGAATTAAAATTTTCAGTATTTAACATTTAAAGTTTAGCATTCAATTTTCAGTGTTCAACTTTCAGTTTTATCAAACACCAGTTACCTCTTTGCACCCCGCAAACATATGTAATTTAAGATACAAATACACAATACCATGTTTTTCCTTAATTTGATTTTCCCATTTTCTCCCTCTTCCTCTTAGTGTGGATTTTCTGGTGGTTCCACTCCGGCCACATTTCATGCATTAACCCTTTTTATTTCCTTTTATGAACCTTAGTTGACCTCTAATATGTAGGCATGCTCCTTTAAGCTAGATCACTTAAAACGGTAGCAAAGGAAGGAACGAGAGTTAGAGTGGGAGCACAAAAGTGACAAAATTCAAAAATATTTGAGAGCGAAACTACATTGAGATCTTTATATTATATGCATCAAGATAAACATTCACCTATAAAAATTAATAAAAATAACATACAAAAAATTAAATGTCATTCACAACTATGTGGGAAACTATTTAATTTTTAAATATATATTGATTATAAGGTCCTAAAATAACAAGTATATGATATAAATATTATTCTAGTTTGATATTTATCTTTATGTATGGGTCAATACTTTTCAAATAAAAATTTAAGTAATAATAAGTAAGCATATAAGCAAGAGCGCGAATTTACGAATTTTGTGAAGTGAGAGCGTAAATTAACGGAGAATTCACTCTTAAAACGTGAATTTGCGCAGAACATCGGTTATTTTGAAGGATTATGTGACTAATCCTTTTAGGGCATGTCCCACCCCGATCAAACGAGAAAACATTTAATAAAACATTAACACCACATCAATAATTGACCTCTTTTTTATAGTTTTTTGTTTGCATGAATTATATATACTAAGTTTTTAGTTTTTTTATGTTTAATGAATTTTTAAGTATCAAATATGAATGTTAAAAACACAAATATATATACTATTTTATTTTTATCTATTATGATACAAATTAAAATTTGTAATTAAAGTATTCCCACCCTTGAATAAATTCTTGATTCCGCCCCCTAATAAGCGCCAAGGCTAGCTAGTATTCCTTGTCTAGTTTGTGGTGGGACCTTTGCAATGGACCAGTAACACTCAGTAGTCTTCATTTCAGGTATTCTGATTAATATTTGGGACAGGTGTTCCTGAATTCTACTGGAACGTATTGACTTTATCCGCGTTGAAACTGCTTTACAAGCCGTCTCAAAAGAAAACAATTGAACGTAGATTATAATAGTCAGAGAAAATCTGATTTTGGACCAAGAAAATCATCCAAGTGGAGCGCACGTGTTGGGCCAAAGATGCTTGGAATCAATTTAATGGGAGTCTTACCTACCCCTCCGGTAGTAATGTTATTTGGATGTATCGATTTAATGATGTGATTTTATTGTAATTATTAAATTAATATTAAATTTTAATATTTGATAAGAGTCACAATCAATCCAATAATTATAATGAATTAGATCAGTAAATTATGTCTCAATAACATTACTTCCTTATCCAGATGCCCATTCTACAACAACGGTATCAAAAAACGTATGATATCAAAAATTAAAATTAAATAAGAATTACTTATAGCTTATTTCAAATCTAGCTAATTACTATTCAACATGGCCAAGTTATAACAAAAATAAAAAAGTTGGGATTGATCCAAAAATATATAAATCGATGTTAAAAATAAAAGGATGGATTATAAATATTGAGATCCACACCAAAAAATCCTTTTTTTTTATAACACAAGTTTAGTTGTAAGTTTAATCTTATCTGTCAATTATTTCGGTATTCTATGGGTTTAGGAATATCGTAGCCGGGCTGTATACATATACATGTTAAAGACTGGAATTGTGGAACGGGCATTGAAAGCGATATTATACCTTTCTTATCTACCGCTCAATTTTGAGTAGAAAGACGGCCATAAAAATCATAGCAATTATGTGTAACATGCAGGCGAGTCATACTTAAAGGTATTATCCTTAGTTACTTATTTTTCATGTGTAAGCATGGTTCAACATTACAATATATTTTGACACGATGGCCACGTGGCACTGTTAACATGTGTTTGGATTTAAAATACGAAATTACAAGAATGTTCGATGCACACATATGGGGAATTGGAAGACAATAAAGAAATGTCATGTGACAGAAACTGAAAAGAGACAGGAGATGATTAACTACAACCTTATTTGAAAATGAGATAACTGTCTGTGAGTTACAAGTTAAATAACTGTCGACAGAGACAAATCGTCGAAGATAGTGGCTATAAAAGGCAGATAAAGAGGAAGTTGAAAGATACATTCAAACCCTCATATGACCCACGAATTGAGCTTTTTTAAGAGTAATGTTAACTTAGTTTTAGGAACTAGTTACTGTTGTAAACAAAGTTGTTAATTCAGTCTTTTTATAACTAAAATCTCTTTGATTAGATTAATAAAAGAGTACTCTTTTATTAGTTCACGGTTCTATGTGTTTATCGTTTTAAATTTCATTCAAAGAAGTCTTGAAATAAGGCAATTTAACCCATCACTAGCAATCGCCTGAAAAATGTATATCAATTGAGTCCCCTCTATAGATAACAACAAATTTTGGAGCAACAATCTTTTGGCACGCCCGGTGGGACAACCTTCCAAATTTGGATCAAAGAAAATGGTAAGAATAAGGAAACAAGATGAGATTGTACTTGGGACTAACAGAAATATGGAAATGACGCTAAAAAATGGCAATCATGAAGCAAGATCGAGTATCAATTCAATGGAGCCTACAAATCTAGGGAATGACCAATCCAATGGCCAAGGTAGTTTGCAAATGCAGAAGTTTGTGCAAAATTTAAAACATGTATTGTACAATTTCAATTCTGGCATTAGGCAAGAATTAGTTAATGTCATGCATGAGTTGATGAATGTCCAGACACCAATGTCAAGACCAATTAATAAAAAATCAAATACTACAATTAGGAACCAAGTGGTAGAGGAAGGAAATATTGGCCCTATGGTATTCCCTGTAGAAATCAAAGGCCACCACTAACAGTCATTAATGAAAGACCAAGCTTATCACACCAAAACCACTCTAACATGGTGTTTGATGGGGAGCCTATCAAAGTGTTCCCAAATTTCTTCCCATTGAGAAATCCTAGAGGAAGGACTGGTCCAAGGATAGCCCCTAAGTTTCTTAGAAGAAGCCATGAGAGGCATGACATGCTTCCAATAGAACTCATAAAGGAATTCAATCTAAGAACAAGGGACAATCCTTCGATCAAGTTGGGAACATTGAGAGCCACCAGAATATGGCTTTCAATAAAAACCAACTAGCATAAATGATTCAAGACCTTTATGGTCCAAGCCTACGAAAAACTTAGAGGCCCATGTTGATAAAACCTTACCCACCAGAGATTAACTAAGAGGAATTTCAAAGGGGATATAAGATCCCAGAGTTCTATCTCTTCTCTGGCGAAGAGAATCAATCTACGATAGAAAACGTAGGAAAGTTCACTTTTCAATGTGGAAAAGTCAGAAACAATGGGAATTTAAAAATTAAGTTATTCCCACAGTCACTAACAAGAACAACATTTGTTTGGTTCATAAACTTGACTACTAATTCAATCCAAACGTGACAAAAGATGGCAGAACAATTTCATTCTCAGTTCTTTAGATATCAACTAGAAGTGCCAATGGAAAATTTGTCAAGGCTAAGGCACATATTTAATGAATCTATAGAATAGTACATCGATAGATTCAAGAAGGCTAGAAACAAAGGTAATGTTTACTTGCCTGAAGTGGAGTTAGTAAAGTTGGCTCAAAATGGTTTAGACTTCGAATTAAGAAAGAAAATCAAAGAAATGGAGTTCAGATATCTTTTTAAACTCTCAGGCAAGGATACTAAATATGAAATGTTGTTTAGAGAAGAGCAATAGAGAAAAAATAATTCATTAGGAACTTATTTTCAATATTTCAATGGAGAAGTTGAGATAGATGTGACACAAAACATAGGGAAGACACCAATTATGTGTGATACCCTAGAAAAGATTAAAGATCCTTTCGACATGCCATTCAGTCATTCTTTCAAAAAGGATGCACCTTCAATCTCTAGACAATATTCATTTGACTTATCAATGGTTGATACACTCTTTGATGAGATGATCAACCAAAAATTCATGATCTTTTCTCAAGGACATGGTATCCTACCAAAAAAAGACAAAATGGAATGAATATTGCAAATGACATAATTCATTTAGGCATTCAACTAAAAAATGTGTCACCTTTAGAAATCATGTGCAAGACTTAATTCAAAAAAGGATGCTTAAATATGTCACAAAAGAAGAGGAAACTATGGGAGTAGATAAGGATCCTTTCCCCCTAGATATAAATGTTAATATGGTTTCTACTAATGTGTAGAGAGACGAGTCAGTTTGTTGGTTGGCACAAAAAGGATTGTCCCCCAGATGAGAGTGTCAGTTCACAGTAGGCTTGGTCATAAAGGGAAGAAGCCGCTAGTTATGCACTTCAAATATGCTAAAGAAATAGTCAAACCGAATACAATACCACTGGATGACGTGTTAAGAGAGTTCACTAACAAGGGACTCTAATTCAGCACCATAGGTGAAGGGATGTGTAGATCTACAATAGATATGAAAAGATATTCGATGGTGCAGACCCGAGCATCTTTCAGATGAAGGAAAGATATCGACCTGGTCCCCATTATTTCCCTGACACTACGAAAGATGTAAGGGGCACTAACTACCAAGGTCAAGCTAGGAGAGAAAGAATACAAGGAATGGACCATTCTGTTGGACCATTGATGGCCAAAGAAACTGTCTAGTCGAAAATCAAAACGCCAAGAGGAGCAAATTCATAAGAGGAAAGGAAGATTTAAAATCATCACAAAAGCTAGGTTTAGGACAATTAATCGCCCTGAAGTTTATAATGACAAATGGCACCATGGTCAACACCCAAAGTACCCATCTGGGACATGGTACCTGCCATTCAACAGGGCTCAAAAGAGAGAAGAGCAAAGGAAGTTTGCCGCCTGGATGAGCAGGCAAAATCCTACTCCCCTTGAGACCTATACAAAGTCAAGTCCATCGATGGGAAAGAAAAACCCCACATGGGAAAGAGAGCAACAAAAGGAGATCAAAGAGGTCCAAATTAAGCTAGACCTCCTAGATCAAAAGATTGTCTTCGAATTGATTTTTTTTACCGATAATCTTAACTCTGTTATATCATATTTCATAAGTTCCGTATTTATTCAATTACAAATATACTATAAATTATATTTGCATGTATATTTTTTTGGCAGAAGGGGGGAAGAGGGAGACTTGAACCCTTAACCTCAAGAAGACAAAACTTTCACAAGACAAATAGCACTATTAGACCAAAGGCCTATTGGTAATTTTCAAGTATATAAATCTACAATAAAATTGAATAATTATTTGATGAAACTAAATTAAAATTTAGATGTATAATGTTCAATTTTATTGAGGTCCGATTGGTTCAATTTTTTGGTTTAGATATGAATAGATTGGATTACCAATTTTGTAATAAGTTCGATTTTTTAAAATAAATTCATTAATTAACATCATCCTAAGAAAAGGTAACAAAAATTCGGATGTTTACTCTGTCTATACAAATAAATCATTACAATGAATACGAGAGAGTTCGCTATGGCATTACCTGTTCTATTAACCCAAGTGACAGTAAAGTTACTCAGTCGTTCAACATACTCAGGAATATGATCAATTGTTTTTCCAATATCCAACAAGTCTTGAGTATTTTTAGAAATTGAACTAATCACCATATTAGAATGGCCTTCCAGTTGTATGCTTTCATAACCCGACTCCACTGCAAATGTGATTAAAGTAGATGTTGCCGATGCTTCAACATGTCCCGGATCCAATAGTGAGCCAATTTTCTTACATAGTTCAGCAAGATAGTCCCCCTTATAATTTCTGATCCCAACTCTAACACCATAAGTTTTAAAGGAACTAAAAATTGCACCATCAAAATTCATCTTTTTAATTCCTAGTGAAGGAGGAGACCAATGCAAGCTTTCCTCTAGGCCAATCAAAAGTTGTCCCTTCTCATTTGCAATTGGTGCCGAGATGAAATGATCATAGTAAGATGTTGAGAATTCAAAATTTTGATAAGGATACTGGGTTTGTTTGCCAAATCTAGCATTATTGCAGTTGTAGAATGTTGTCCACATTTGTATCAAAATTAAGCCCCTATCTGAGTCCATTTTCTAAAAAATCTCCAAAAACCAAACTTGAAAATCAGGAAAATTCTCTTCAGGAATCTTGACTACCCTTACCAAAAACCTCACCATCATTTAGAGGTGTTAGCTCTGACCCGTTGACACAAACCCGACACAAACGATTATAAAATTGACACGATTATTAAATACGCATAATAAGTAGTATAGACTAATGTTTAATACTCAAAACACGCTAAATAGATTTTTTTGTGGGTCTTAATATGAACACGACACAAGTAACAATGACACGACATGAATAATACGACATGTGGGTCACACGAACACGACACGATTGACACCCCATCATTGATTGCATTTTTTAGCACGACACTGTAATTTATGACAACCAGTGCAACTAATCTAACTGATTAGGCTGTTGTAACTAAAATTGCCTTACTAATTAGTTGTAACTAATCGGTTGTTGTTTGCCATGTTGGCATTCTGTTAGATTCCAGTTGTACCCTCATTATCTTTATATAAATACTGAAGGCATACACTTGTATATGTGTGAAGGATTAACAACGTTAAATAAGATTTGCATTTCCTTCTCTCTATCTTCTTTGTGTTTCTCTCTAACTGTGAAACACTTCATAGTATCAGAGCCTTGAGGGACGAAGGTCTTCATCAATGGCAAACTCATCATCTTCAACTTCCATAACTTCACCAGTTTCTCCTAACACTTTGTCGAATCTTCCTTTTCAATCTCCCATATATCTTTTGTCTAATATTTGCAATTTGATTTCACTTCATTTAAATTCCACGAACTATATTTCTTAGAAATTTCATATCTCATCACTGTTACAAGCTCATTCTCTGCTAGGTTTTCTTGATTGATCAAATCCTTTCCCTAAGAAGTTTTTACCAGATGCAACTGGAGCTCTTACCACAAAGATTGATCCAAGCTATCAACAATGGTAGATTCAAGATCAGTCCTTAATAACATTGATCAATGCTACTTTGTCACCATCAGTAATTGCCCATGTTGTTGGTTATAATACAGCTCAAGATGTTTGGTTAGCTCTGGAAAGAAGATTCTCGTCACAATCTCGAGCAAATGTCCTTCAACTCAAAACCAATCTGCAGTGCATTACCAAAGGAACATACTTAGTTGATGATTATGTGCAGAAAATCAAAGTAATTTGTGATAAACTAGCAGCAATTTCAGTGTTTGTTGAAGAAGAAGATATCCTACTCTATACCTTGAATGGCTTGCCACAAGAGTACAACTCTTTCACGACAGCAATTAGGACTAGATCTCATCCTCTATCTCTTGAAGAGCTTCATGCTTTATTGAAAACAGAAGAAATTTTTGTTAATGTAGTTCAAAAAGCACAACATACTCAGTTCTCAACTACAGCAATGGTTGCTACACAGTATAAACCATAAAACAATCAACACAATCTGCGTAGGAATAATTTTAATCAAGGACAAAATGGTAATCGAGGTCGATATGGTAATAGAGGAGGAGGAGGCAGAAATCAGTATGGAGAAAGATCTAAGTTTCTGTATCAGGGTTCTCACTAGTAATTTTCTAATCAAGGCAAGAATTAGTCTTTCAACTACAACAAACAGCACAGAATTTGCCAAATCTGTAACAAATTTGGTCACAGTGCCACTAACTGTTATCATTGTATGAATTTTTCCTATCAAGGTAATCACAATCAGTATCAATCTTCCTCTTCTCCAAATTTTGCTATGATGGCCTTTTCAGATTCCTCTTCCTATTCTCCAATGGATCACCTATCTAATAATCAATTCCCTGTCTCTTTTGGTTCACAAAATCCAAATTCCTGGTTGACTGACTTAGGAGCATGGCATCATCTCACTTCAAATCTTGATAATCTCACTCTTGCTTCTCCTTATCAAGGAAATGCAAGTATTACTGTTGGTAATGGTCATGAACTTCCCAGTACTCTCTTAATTTACTCTATTCTTGTCACTCCTTATTGTTTTAAACTCAATAATGTACTCAGAGTTCCTACTATTTCTGCTAAATTGATTTCTGTTAAGAAGTTTTGTCAAGATAATCATTGTCTATTCATTTTTTATTCTAACTCCTTCATCATTTAGGACAAGGCCACTAGGCAAGTCTCCTATCAAGGCAAATGTAGCAATGACTTGTATCCAATCATTGGAGTTCAGCCTTCATCTTCATCCCCTATTGCTTTTCTTGGCACTAGAGTAACAGCTTATACAAGGCATGATCGATTAGGCCATCCATGTTCTCCAATTCTGCATCAAATTTTGTCCTAGTCTAATATTGCTTACAATAAATTTGGTTTTCATTGTTGTCAATGTACTCAATGTTTGTATGGAAAAATATTCAAATAACCTTTTCTTATTTCTACTACATTTTCAGCTTCTCCTTTACATATTTTGCATAGTGATGTTTGTGGTCCGACCCCTCATCCTTCTATTCATGGATATAAATACTATGTTTCATTTGTTGATGATTGTACTAGATTTACTTGGATATTTCTCTTGCTTGCCAAATCATATGTATATAGTGATTACTCAGTTCAAGCCCTATATTGAGAATAAACTGTCTCATACTCTTAAAACTTTGCACTCTAATGGAGGGGGTGAATACAGTAGTCTTCAACTCAAGCAGTATCTTACTCTTAATGGAATTCATCACATCAAATCCTATCCTCACACTCCTCAACCAAATGGCATCGTAGAAAGAAAACATAGGCACATTACAGAAATAGTCATTGCTCTTCTTACAAAAGCCATTTTACCCTACTGTTTCTGGTTTCATGCTTTTGGAGCAGCCACCTATCTTACTAATAGAATGCCTATGAAAGTCACTTCTCATAAATCACCTTAAGAACTTCTTTTTCATGAAGTTCCTGATTAATCTTCTCTCAAAGTGTTTGGTTGTGCCTGCTATCCCCTTTTTAAACCTCACAACAAACACAAGCTTGAACCCAAGACCACTTAGAGTATTTTCATTGGTTATTCTTTTGACTACAAGGGATACTTGTGCTATGATCCTCTCCATCATCGAATCTATACCTCTGCACATGTTTTTCATGAGAATGTTTTCCCTTATGCATCTCATTCTTAGCCATCTTCATTTGTTTCCCTCTTCTTTATCCTCTAGTTTTGTTTTTGTTTTGGGTTCTTCTTCTCCTACTTCTTCTGCACACACTCCATATATAAATCCTTTGTTTCTTCCTATGTCTTCTTATGTTTCTTCTTCTTTAGCCCCTCAATCTAAGTTATCTTCTTCTATGTTTCCCAATCCACATTTACCTGCTTCCACTCCTATAGTTTTTGGTCCAGTTTCAGTTCATCCTATGCAAACTAGATCCAAGTTAGGCATCTTCAAACCCAAAACATATATAGCTACTCCTTCTCCCTCTATCTTAGAACCTACCTCTTATACAGCTACTTCTAAATCCCCCGAATGGAGGAAAGCTATGGCAGAAAAGTTTACTACATTAAAGAAGCAGGGTACTTGGTATCTTATTCCACCTCCCACTCACAATGTAATTGACTACAAGTGGATTTATAGAATCAAACATAATTCAAATGGTTCTATCTCTAGATATAAAGCTCGTTTGGTGGCAAAGGGATTTCATCAAGAGAAAGGGATTGATTTTTCTAAAACCTTTAGTCCTGTGGTGAATCATGCCACTGTTAAACTCATTCTTGCTTTGGCCACTCAATTCAATTGGAAGCTGCATCAATTGGATGTTAAAAATGTCTTTTTACATGGTACACTCACTGAGTCTATTCACATGTCCCAACGTCCTAGCTTTATTGATCCACATTATCATAAACATGTGTGTCAATTACATAAATCTATCTATGGTTTGAAGCAAGCTCCTAGGGTCTGGTTTCAGAAGTTCACTTCTCAATTGGTCACATATGGTTTTGTTTCTTCTTCTTCAGATCCTTCTTTGTTTCTTAGAAAGGTCAATGGTTATCTTACTATACTTCTCTTGAATGTTGATGATATAATTCTCATAGGAAATGGTCCTCAATTCATTATCACTCTGAAATAATAACTGAACCTTCAATTTGAAATGAAAGATTTAGGAGCACTTCATTTCTTTCTTGGTCTTCAGATTCAATATACTTCCACTGGTCTATTTCTCAGTCAGAAAAAATACATTGTTGATCTTCTTTAGAAAGCCAAAATGACTGATGCAAACCTTGTCAAACTCCTTGTGTAGCCTCATCCAGATTGAGTAAGACTGCTGGTACACCTCTTGCAAATCCATCCTTTTACAAAAGTATTGTTGGTTCCCTTCAGAACCTGACATTTACTAGACCAGATATTAGTTTTTCAGTAAATTAGGTTTGTTAGCATATGCAACCTCCCACAGATGTTCACTTTGTTGCGTTGAAAAAGATCTCAAGATACCTTAAATGTACTTCTAAATTTGGTATTTCCTATAAAAAGGGAGGTTTGAATCTTTCTGCCTTCAGTGATACAGACTAGGCAGGAGATTCTAGTGACAAGAGATCTGCTATTGGGTTTATTTTTGCTTTGGGTGATAATCTCATTCACTAGGGCACTAAGAAACAAACTACTGTGTCTAGATCCTCCACAAAAACAGAATTCAAGGCTCTAGCACATACCACAGCAAAACTTACTTGGCTTCAACTATTGCTCAAGGATTTTTAAATGTTACTACCTCCAGCCCCCACTCTCTGGTGTGATAATGTTTCGACTCTGGCCTTAACATCAAATCCAGTGTTTCATGGTCGTATGAAGCACATAGCTATTAACTTTCATTTTATCAGAGAGAAGGTTCAAAGCAAAGATCTTTTGGTTCATTATATGTCTTCTACTGATCAGTTTGCTAATGTTTTTACCAAGGGCCTTGCTTCTTCTAGATTTCTTCAACTATGAAACAAACTTATGGTTGGATCACTACCCATTAGTTTGAGGGGGAATAATAACCAGTGCAACTAATCTAACTGATTTGGTTGTTGTAACTAAAATTGTCTTCCTAATTAGTTGTAACCAATCAGTTGTAATTTTCCATGTTGGTATTTTTTTAGATTCCAGCTGTTCCCTTAATGGCTTCATATAAATACTGAAGGCATACACTTGTATATATGTGAAGGATTTACAATAATAAATAAGATCTGCATTTCCTTCTCTCTGTCTTCTTTGTGTTTCTCTCTAACTGTGAAACATTTCAATTTAAAGCATGGCATGGCGTAAGTTGGGATTGATTGAACGACTGTGTTAATCAACACCTCTTTTCCTGCCCTCAACAACATTTTTGTATGCCACCCTTGCACCTTATTTCACACCCTTTCCCTTAAAGACCAAAAAACCTCCTTCTTAGACTTCCAAGTAACTAAAGACAGCCCTAGATATTTATCATGACTTGCAACTATCTGGACACCTAACATTCTTTAGATCCACTTCTAGCGAGGAGTTTCTGCTGAAGACTATTGCTGATTTACTAAGATTAATTTTTTTACCATAATCTATTTCATAAATTTGGAGACAATCTCTAATAGTTGAAGCATTGCCACTCGTCGCATATGCAAACAATATGCTATCATCTGTGAAGAATAAATGGGAGAAAGAAGGTCCACCCTTGCCTACTGAAAAGCCTTAGAGAACTCCTATGTTCTTTGCGTCCTTCATAATCCTTGAAAATCCTTCAACACAAATTAGAAACAAATACGATGATAATGGATCACCTTGCCTCAAACCCCACTTAATTCTAAAAAAACTCAAACTGCTCCTCATTCATACTCAAAGAGTAAGTAACAGTCCAGACACACATCATAATCAACTAGATCCACCAATCTGCAAAACCCATCTTTCACATCATGACATCTAAAAAATTCCATTCCACCATGTCATACACCTTGCTTATGGCTAGCTTTAGCGACATATATCCATGCTAACCTTGCCTTTTTCTTCGTAGAAAATGATTTAGTTCATAAGCAATTAAAATATTATTTGTAATTAAACGATCAATGAGGAATGCGCTTTGATACTCCAAAATAACATGTAATAACACTTTCTTTAGATGATTAGCTAGAACCTTTGCCATAAAGCTTGTACACCACATTGCATAAGCTTATCGGTTGAAATTGTGTTATATCTTCCACTAATTGTACTTGTGTTATCAACACAATATAGGTATAATTCGATTTTAAGCAAAACTTGTTTGAGTTTAGACATCCCAAGACCAATTATGTAACGTTTTTGGTGGTGGAGTGATATCAATATGATGAATTACTAATTGAGATTCTTGAATGATATTAAACTTCCAAATATACTAAATATAAAAACATAAATTTATTTATGTAATTAAGAGCAAAACAGTAACATATTAGAACAAACAAAAACACATAAACTACAATAAATAAAACTGACTCGTTTGCCAACTAGGAACAGAGATTAAATTTTATAGATCAATGCTAGTGTTTGACATTATGTCATTAAAACAAATTTTGCCTCCACATTAGTGCTAATGAAAATATTGACATATGTCTCCCAAGATACAATGATTTTCACACAATCAGAAGTAGCACTTCAATTTAATTAACTAGCAAACCAGAATTATGTTGTGTACTCTTAGAAATGTAGATTGTTAATCTACAAGAATGATGAATGCAATGGCTACCTTAATTCTAATTTGTAATGTTGTAAGTTCATAATGCAAAATGGTTCTGGGTTTATATAGACATAATGGTGATTATTCTAGATAACCATCATGCCAACTGATGCAACCCAGAAGACACCATTGATATATGCCAAGCAATGAACAGACACAAGTTTATATTTCAGACTTGAAGGAAGTTTAAATTCTAACTAGTGCGGATTTGAATTCTAACTGTGAGAAATTAAATTCGGGTTAAGAAATTAAGGACCCATTTCGTAAATGAATTTTCTCTGAAAATATAAAATTGGATCAAAACCACACCCGAGCCAGGGGCAAAAAGTGACAACGCACGCACGTGTGCAGTCGAACCCAAGCCTATGTAGGTCCTCACCTATCCACAAAAGTGTAGCACCTGTTGGGGCCTAATCCATAGAGCAAACTTGAAGTATAAATACTCATGAAAAATTTTCTTTCCCAAACAATTGGTGTCAAATCTCATATTATCACAACCTCTATTTTCACATTTAAAAGGGTCGCTTTGAGCTTATTTTTCTCATTCACCTTTTACTCAATTAAGCAATCTTCTCACGGAGTAGAATACGAATCCATAAAAGTTTACTTGAAATCATGAGTGGGTTCCACTTTAATTTAGGCTTAAAGTCGACCAAAAATATGTTTTTATTTTTACAAAACTGCGTTGGTCCAACAATCTCCACGTCCCAACAATTCTGATATAAAGTTGCGCCCATTCCGTCCGGGCCTGAGGATTTTGAGGGGTGGATTTTTGAGATAAAGCTTCAACCACTTCACAGGCCTAAACTCTCTAAGAAGCATATGGTTCATCAGGGGAGCTATTTTACTTTGCATGCAGCATGTCACGTTCTCAATTGCATCTTGAGTAGGATAATCAGATTCAAATAACTGCTGAAAGTAAGAGACTCCTATATGTTCCATTTGTCTCTTGTCAGTTGTCTATCTGCCTTGAACATCTCTCAACCCTCTGATCATATCTATTCAACATTTAAGACTTTGTCTGGGCATGAAAGTATCTAGTATTCTTATCTCCTTGCAACAAATGGGCCTTTTACCTTTGCTTGAGCATAAAAGTTGGAACCCCTCCCCCAACCATTAGAGTTCATCCCAAAAATTTATAATTCAATTTAAAAAAGTTGAAACACAAGCCCAAAAATTATAAACTAATGCATAAAATTTGAAACTCTATCCCTAAAAAGTTAGAACCCACCCCAAAAAAAGTTGGAATCCACTCCCAAAAAGTTGGAATCCCTACCAAAAAAGCTAGAACCCCTTCCCCCAAAGTTAGAACCCACCCCAAAAAGTTATAATTAAATTCAAAAAAGTTAAAACCTCAGCCAAAAATTGGAACCCAATCCAAAAAAGTTACACTCCTACTCAAAGAGTTGGAACCTCTCCCCAATAGTTAGAACCTACCCCAAAAAGTTATAATTCAATTAAAAAAAATTGAAACGTGAGCCAAAAATATAAACTAATGCATAAAAGTTGAAACTCTATCCCAAAAAGCTAGAACCACCCCAAAAAAACATAATTCAATCCTAAAAAATTAAACCTCATACCAAAAGGTTATAACCCAATCCAAAATAGCTGAAATCTCACCAAAACAATTTTAATCTAGCTAATCTGAGTCACCCCGAAAATTGAAACTCAACCCAAAAAAGTTATACCCTTACCCAAATAGTTGGAAGCATTATTGGCAATTCTTTTAACTATTTGATTTTATTCATTATTTATTTGTTGTTAATAAAAAATGGGACTATTCAAAAAATATGGAATATTTTTGGACTATAGTAGGATTTTTTTGATTATTTAAGAGATAAAAGTGTGATAGTTAACGGATAAAAGGGATAAAAGTGTGATAGTTAAGGGATAAAAGGGATAAAAATGTGATAATTAACGGATAAAAGAGATAAAAGTGTGATAGCTAATGGGTAAAAGTGTGATAGTTAACGGATAAAAGGGATAAAAGTGTGATAGTTAATGGACAAAAGTGTGATATTAACCCCCGATCGGTCTCCCATCTCTTCGGCCGGTCTTAATTCTTCTACATATAAATTACACTTACACCCCACAAATTATAATATATTATTATTTTTTATTTCCTAGTAAATATTGTAGTCCACAAATCAAAAAAACTTTTTCCTCTTCCTCTACCCACTTTCCCGCCCAAACGACTGGTTACTGGTATTGTCTTCCCTTCAACTCTTTCACCGTACAAAAAGTATTTGTTTGTTTGGTTTAGGTTTGTTGAGTCTCCGAGGATGAGGTAGTGTGAAACTCAATCACGTACTTTTTTTCGCACGACTTTGTCTTTGATAATCATCCATTGCTTACCTTGGTGATTCAAGTCTTGACTCGTTCTAATATAATGTAAGTGAACATTTTTTTTAGTTAATAACGTAAGTTATATGGTGATACCATTTTTGTGGTTAATGGTTTATTTTATGCTTGGAGTGAAGAAGGAACATGAAGTTAAAGCTATTAAGCCATCTCGCCCAACAACCTCCTGGTTCTTTTATTAATGGGAGATTTTTTTTAATCTAAATGCTAAATTATTTGTCTTAATCTTATTTTTTATTCAATCTTATTGACACTTGTTTTCACTATAGCAAGGATTGTCTGAAGACAATCAAAGGGAAGGAAATAAAAAAATTGGACCATGGGTATAAATGATATTATGTTGATCTTTATTTTTTATTCCAATGATCTTATTCATGCTTATTTCCACTTTACCAAGGACTATTTGTCTTCATCTCATGTTGTACAACTTTTTGCTACTCAATCATCAAGCGATGAAAGAACTTGGGATCCAATGGAAGAATTTGAAACATGGCGAGAAAGAAAAACATTTAGAGATGGTGAAGTCCTCAAAAAAGAGTATTATAGTCTCAAAGAGAACTCTAACAAAAAAGAAAAGGTTCAAAACCATAATATTAAATGGTTTATCTATTTTTTTTCTTATACAACTGTTTGAAATTGCAGCTCAGAACAAGATGTTCTCCCGGAATGATTGTGAGAGCAATACAAAAGTTAAGTAAAGCAAAAAAAAAATGTCATTGAAGATATTAGATTTGGAGGCTTGTTACGGCTCAAATGCAAAGTACTGTGAAGATATTTGTGCGCTTGGTTGGTTGAACAGTTTGACCCGATATCATGTGTTTTGAACATTTAAGAAAAATCCCTTAAGTTCTCTCTCATGGATATGGAATATATATTGGGGTTGAGATATGGAGGGATAGACATGGGCACGAGTGGCCCAGCCGAAAAAATAAATAGGTTGTGTAAGTCAATATTCACTGGAATGAAGGATATTCCTTTGAAATATTTGAACGAAAAATTACAGGAAATGAAATAAGATTCACAGGACTTTCTCAGTGTCTTTGTGTTCAAGAACACATTGAATTGGGTTATAGAGATTTGAATTAAAGGCGGTCAATTTAGATTGTTGGAAATTTTGGGAATTGTTTGATTTGTTGATTTAGATTGAATTTTGGTGGTGATTTATTGTTTTGATTGATATGTGTTCAGGAATTTGAGAAGGGATCTAAGAGATGGCTAAGGAAGTTGCCAATGGAGAGAATCATGCAACTACAAAACCACCTCTAGAGCCGTCGCCATTGAGACACGCCAAATTCTTTCAAGTACAGAATGCGGTGTCTTTGATATTAAAAGCCACTGTGGTGTTTGTTCATGAGCATATTTTGTTGGCATCTTTCTCTTTGATTTTCATATGGATTTAATTGCTATTCGTTTAGATTGGTTTACAATTACATCGAAAGGAAGAAAGGAAAAGGTGAAAAAAACAGTTGATTTGCAGATTAATTCATCTTGAATGGGAGGTAATGGTAACATGCAGAATTCTCTGCACAGTTATTGTCATGGACCATATGATTTGGGTGTTCAAATAATTAGTTTCCAATTAATAACTATAATTATCAATATTTTGAAAAAAAAAATTGATTTTCCTGAGTCTAAACAATTGGATCTAGCTTTTAGCTCCTGAGTGAAGGCTCACTGACTTATGTTTCCCCATGTGATTTCTGTCAATGCCATCTCTTCTTATTATAAGAGAATTTCTCGTGGTTGATGACAGGTGAACATGAGAATTTTGATTACTAGAGGAGATGGGTTTATTGGTTCTCACCTTCTGGACAAACTGATGGAAAATGAGAAGAATGAGGTGAACTCTTTTGGGCTGAACTTTATATCATGTGTTTTAGTCGTGCAAAAATATATATAGCTCAAGTCATTCGGTAACTTCTATTTCCACACCCACTCTACTAGGTTTCTGCAGATTTATTTAATTGTTCGATTTCTTTATCTGCACTCTCTTTTCATGTACATAATCTCAACATGCTCCTTTGTATACTCCAGCACCATCCATTACTTGAGCAGTTGAGAGTTGTAGTTAAATTTTTAACTGTCTCTACTTGTTCTTGTTGATTCATACAGGGATGAACCCTTGACTGTTCAATTGTCTGGAACAAAAACTCAGAGCTTTTGCTATGTCACTGACATGATATGAAGAGCATTGTGTATTTGGCCTTTCAAACTGAATTTCAAGTGTGTTAGAACTACAGAATTATATGTTGCCTTACTCTTCTTTACAAATGTTGAAGATTGATGGTCTGCTCCGACTTAAGGAATGAGGTAATACTGGGCCAATCAACTTTGGGAACCCAAGTTAGTTTGATTGACTTGATGCACAATAATATTTGTGCTTAAATACAATCTTTTAGTCTTTTTCCTTTTCTTTCTTAGCAGAAATTATGATCTTGTAGCTATTACTAATCAATTTTTTTTAACTATCAGGTGAATTTACAACGCTTGAACTGTGGAGAACACACCAGATGATCCCCTCTAGAGAAAACCAGACATCACAAAGGCAAAGGAGTTGCTAGGTTAGGAACCAAAGATCAAGTTGCACGAGGGCCTTCCCCTCATGGAGGAAGATTTCTGCAACATGAACGTGTGGTGCCAGACGGTGGTGATTGAGGGCGCAACATGAACGTGTGGTGGCAGACGGTGGTGATTGGCGTTGGGATGGGGCTGAAGGATTACCAGGGGGTGTCACTGGCTTGACATACTGGCGGTCGTCAGTGGTGGTGGTAGTCACTGGCAAAATGACTAAAATACCTGAGAAGTCCTAGTAGAAATCAAAAATAAAAAAGTCTAAATTTTGCAAAATAAACCCTAAATCTGAGAGAGGCTGGATGGGGTGGTGGCTATGATAGCAGTGTGGGGCTGTGGTGATGGCAAATCATGGAGAGAGAGATATATATATATACATGGAGGGGCGATGATGGAGAGATAGAAGTCTTAACACGCAGAGAGAGAGAGAGAGAGAAAGAAAGCGTGAAAGTGTCTGGCATTGAGTGAGGGTGAGAGATAAAATTGGATGAATTGGAGGGGGATATTAAGTGAAAATATGGATGAATTGAATTTTAATTTGGTGTTAATATAATGAAATTGAATATTTATTTGGTATAAATTTGATGAATTGAATATTAAATGTTATTAGATGAAATTGAATGTTAATTTGTTGAATTGAATATTAATTTAGTATTGATTTGATGAATTAAATGTTTATTGGATGAAATTGTATGTTACTTTGATGTTGATTTGTTAAATTGAACCTTTGATGATTTTCGATGCTAATTTGATAAATTGAGTGTTAATTTAATGAATTTGAATATAAATTAGATGAATTGAATGTTAATTTTGTGTTAATTTTATGAATTGAATATTAATTGGATGTGATTGAATGTTAAGTTGATAAATTAAATGTTTATGAGGTGAAATTAAATGTTGATTTGAAGAATTGAATGTTAATTTGTTATTTATATAATCTTTATTGGATGAAACTGTGTTACTTTTGTGTTAAGTTGTTAAATTGAATCTTTTTTGGAGGATTTTCGATCTTAATTTTATGAATTGAATGAATTTGAATACAAATTGGAAGAGATTGAATGTTACGTTGATGAAATATATGTTTATTAGTTGAATTTTAATGTTAATTTAATGAATTAAATGTTTATTAAGTGAAATTAAATGTTGATTTGAAGAATTAAATGTTAATTTGATGTAAATTTGATGAATTGAGTGTTAATTGGATGAAATTGCAAGTTACTTTGATGTTGATTTGATAAATAGAATATTTATTGGATGATTTTAAATGTTAATTTGATGAATTATAATATCAAAAGGTTAAAAGTGTAATATCAAAATGTTAAAAGTATAATATCAAATGATAAAAGTGGGATATCAAAGGATTAAAGTGTAACATTACACTAGGATCTGTCGCTCATTCCAACCGCCGATCTTAATTCATCTATAACTAAATTACACTTAACCCCTGAAATATAACTAAGTTTATTTATCCAGTTATTTATTTATTCATTTATTTTGGATATATGTGGTCCACAATAACATTATCTCTCTACCCCGCTCCCGCATTTTTTTGCCTTTCCCGCCTTTTTCTTCTTTTCTCGCTCAAAGTATTTCTCTTACCTTCCATTCATTCCTTTACTGGTATCTATAACTTGTTTGAGAATAAAAAATATTTTTGTGATGCAAATTATTTTTTTGAAAAAAAATTTGGGCGGGATGTTTCCTTAGGAAACAGTTGATTTTTTTGAAAAAATTCAATTCCCACTTTTATTGGATTCATCATCCACATCTGTCGCAACTCCAAAAAGGTGTAGCCCAACACAAAATACTATCGAAACAACATCAAATTAACATTCAATTTCATCTAATTAATATTTAATTCATCAAATTAATACCAAATTAACATTTAATTCATCCAATTAATATTCAATTCATCAAATTAACACTAAATCGACATTCAATTCATCCGATTAACATTCAATTTAAAATTAACATCCAAAATCATCTAATAAAAATTCAATTTATCAAATCAACACCAAAGTAATATGAAAATTAGTCAAATAAACATTTAATTCATTAACTCAACGCTAAATTAACATTACATTTCATCTAATAAATATTCAATTAATAAAAGAATCATTTAAATTCAACTATTAACATTAAATTTATCCAATACATATTCATTTGTCAAATTAACACCAAATTTATGTTCAATTGATGAAATCAATACCAAATATATATTCAATTCATACAATTTATATTAATTTGGTGTAAGTTTGATGAATTGAATGTTAATTTGGTGTTAATTTAATGAATTAAATGTTTATTATATGAAATGAAATGTTAATTTGGTGTAGATTTGATGAATTAAATGTTTATTCGATAAATTTCTATATTACATTGGTGTTGGTTTAATAAATTGAATTTTATTAGATGATTTTGGATGTTAATTTGATGAATTGAGTGTTAATTGAATGATTTTGAATATAAATTGGATGAATTAAATGGTAATTTAGTATTAATTTGATGAGTTGAATATTAATTTGATGAAACTGAATATTAAGTTAATTTGATGAATTAATTATTTATTAGATAGAATTAAATGTGAATTCGATGAATTGAATATTAATTTTGTGTTAATTTGATGAATTGAAAGTTAATTTAGTGTTAATTTGAAGAATTGAATATTAATTTGGTGTTAATTTAATGAATTGAATATTAATTGGATGAAATTGAATCTTAATTATAAATTTAATTTTAAATAGTTAATTTAAATGTTAATTTAATGAATTAAATATTTATTATACAAAATAGAATTTTAATTTGTTGAATTGAATGTTAATTTGATGTTGATTTAATGAATTAAATATTTATTCAATGAATTTTTATATTACATTGGTGTTGGTTTGATAAATTGAATTTTTATTAGATAATTTTGGATGTTAATTTGATGGATTGAGTGTAAATTGGATGAATTTGAATATATATTGCATGAATTGAATGTTAATTTAGTGTTAATTTGATAATTTAAAATTTTATTAGATGGAATTGAATGTTAGGTTAATTTGATGAATTAAATGTTTATTAGATTGAATTAAATGCAAATTTAATGAATTGAATATTAATTTTGTGTTAACTTGATGAATTGAATGTTAGTTTGATGTTGATTTGAATAATTTAATATTAATTTGATGAATTAAATGTTAAATAGTTAATTTAAATGTTAATTTGGTGTTGATTTGATAAATTAAATCTTTATTAGATATTTTTTATTTTAATTTGATGAATTGAATTTTATTTTGGTGTTAATATGATGAATTGAATGTTTATTTGGTATAATTTTGATGAATTGTATATTAAATGTTATTAGATGAAATTGATTTTTAATTTGTTGAATTAAATATAAATTTGGTATTGATTTGATGAAGTAAATGTTTATTGGATAAAATTGTATGTTACTTTGATGTTGATTTATTAAATTGAACCTTTATTGGCTGATTTTCGATGCTAATTTGATAAATTGAGTATTAATTTAATGAATTTGAATATAAATTCGATGAATTAAATGCTAATTTTTGTGTAAATTTTATGAATTGAATATTAATTGGATGTGATTGAATATTAAGTTGAAAAATTAAATGTTTATTAGATGAAATTGAATGTTAATTTGAAGAATTGAATGTTAATTTGTTATTTATATAATGTTGATTGGATGAAATTGTGTTACTTTGGTGTTAATTGATTAAATTGAATCTTTTTTGGAGGATTTTCGATATTAATTGTATGAATTGAATAATTGAATGAATTTGAATATAAATTGGATGAGATTGAATGTTACATTGATGAATTAAATGTTTATTAGTTGAATTTTAATGTTAATTTAATGAATTAAATGTTTATTAGGTAAACTTAAATGTTGATTTGAAGAATTGAATGTTAATTTGGTGGAAATTTGATAAATTGAAATCGGTGAAATCGATCGAAGGCGTAAAATCAGTAAAATCGAATTGTCTGTGGTTGAAGACGATGAACTTCTTCTCTGCTTCTTCCCCTCCAAATCTACTTGAGACACTCGCAGGTCTTATGTATGGAATGGTCCGATCGACTTCTTATTTAGGATTAGGATAAAAGTGTAATTTGAATTGTAATATGAAAGGGATAAAAATGTAATATGATAGGATAAGTAAATGTAATTATACACTAAGATCGATTGCCCATTCCAACTGTAGGTCTTAATTTATCATAAGTAAATTACACTTGCACCCCTAAACTATAAAAATATTTTCATTTTGTTTCTTATATTTCACCTTCAAGTAATATTTTTATTCGACATTACTTAATTAGAAATGTCTATTATTTTTTTGCATTGAAAATGCATAGGGGCAAAGTAAAATAATTTTTCCTTAAATATATAACTGATCTTAATAATTGATATTAATAATTGGGTTAAAACTAATCAAATAGCTGAGGGTTACAAATTTATTGGTAGGATTACAACTCTTTTGGATAGCTACACCTTTAATGGATAGGGTATAACTTTCATTGAAGAATTACAACTCTTTTGGATGTGGGTGCACCTTTAATGAATAAGGTACAACTTTAATTAAAGAACTACAACTCTTTTGGATGTAGGTACACCTTTAATGGATAGGGTACAACTTTAAAGGTATGATTACAATTCTTTTAGATGTGAGTACACCTTTAATGGATAGGGTTCAACTCTATTTGATGTGATACAACTTTAATGGATAGTTACAATTTTTTTGGATGTGAGTACAATTCTATTAGATGAGGTACAACTCCATTGGATGTGATACAATTTTAATGGAGGGTTCAACTCTATTGAATGGGATACAATTTTTGGACTAATTATTTGGTAACAACTTTTATAGTTCAACAATATACCAGTGAAATTGGTTTTAAAGAGCCACGTCTAACACAAAAAATCCTTTTTCCACGTGTAACACAGAAAACTTAATTCTCAGTTGCTCATGAATATATTCCCAATCGACTCCTTTTTCCACTTTAGAAGACCTACACTACAAGCTTTGATCTTATCCGTAAATTGTTGAAATCTAGAACCATTGATTGTCAGATAACATCAACTCAAGCGTTCACATGACCACATTTGTTCAAAATGAAATCTTTTTTTGCGAGCATCTATCCACCTCTCATCTTCAATCTTAGCTACTTTTAAGTGTCAAATAATGTTCGGTTTAAAGTCTAGACTTTTTCTAGAGTTCAAGATCTTCTGAGTTGACAAGAAGCGGCCCAAGAAACCCATTTAGACAATATTTTTTTGGCGCGAATTGGGCTACAGCCCAGTTTCAGGGAAGCTCTATATTAACGGACTCGGTACGGGTACTAGCTCGAGAAATGGGAGCCCAGTGCAAGCTCAACCTAAAAAAGTACAACACAACACGTGGATAGGGGACAAGGTAACACTATCTAGCGGCTCTGATAAACTAAAATCCATAGATACTGGAGACGGATTAAGTATAACAGACTGCGAGTAATGGACATAGAAACGTTATGAGGACCACAACACCAAGATGAAGACAGAGACAAAGAAGATCACAAGATCAACTAAGAAGGACAAATGTGAAACCCTAGCAATTAGTAGTATAAATAATTAAGGATGCTACAATACACCATAGAGGCAACCAATACACTAACAAAAAAGAGAGAATCAAGTAATACCTTGTAACGGCTTCGAGCCTAACTCTTTGTAACATTCATCGCCTTCTCTAAGTTAATACAATCCTCAAAGAGTAGGAGTCTCTCTTACAGTAGATGAAAGTTTAGTCC
>CM042186.1:35112127-35123437 GCA_023539305.1 Ilex asprella | reverse complement strand
CCAGGTAACAAGCATCATTGTTTTGTATATTTCTCAATGTGCTTCTTGATCTAATTATTAGTGTTTAATATTAAAAGCTTTTGTATTACGTGTTTTTTACGGAGAAAATGTATTAAATTTCTTTAAGATTAAATACAATTTTGGTCCCTAAAGTATGCATTTTTGTCAATTTGGTCCCTCGAGTATAAATTTTACCAATTTAATCTTTAATGTTTGAAATTTGTGTCTAATCAGTCCAATCGATGACATCCACCTAAATTGGCAACAAAATCAAAGGATGTGTTGCTCAAGGTTTTGGGGGCAATTTGGGGAAAAAAGGCACCTCGATCTGGACCAACCCAAACAACCACTCTTTTCCTTCCCCATTTCTCTTCTATTTGTCAGCAATCAACACACAAAACCACTATGACAGGGAGAGGGCGCGTTGGGGATGGTGGTGGGAGGAGAACTGTGCTGGTTGTGAGGGAGGGGAAAGGGAGGTTGCTGGGGGTGGGGGAGGAAAAGTAAGATAAAACAAAAATACTGGACAATGTTTTTTATTTTCATTCTTAAATTATAAACACTCTTCACCGGTGTTTTTCTTTCTAGTTTTGGATCTGAAACCCTACAATTCAAAGTATGACAACTGAAAATTAGGGAAACTGTGAAGTGAAGGTACCTACCATAGTAAACGGGCAAAAACGAAGGACTAGGCACAACCTGTTTGTAGTAGAGATAAAGTGAAGGGTAGAGATTGGAGTGTCCCAACCTCAGCACAAAAAATGCACCAGCAGACCACTATAGAGGAGATGATTGATGAGAGTTTTAATCAATACCATCAAGTTGCTGGGAGGATTTTGGGGGTGGTGGGGAGTGGGGGGAGGGTTGGTAGGAAAAAATTTGACCCGTTTTGTTGACCTGACATTGACCCAATTTTATTTGGCTTTTTTAAAAAATTCCAACATAAACCTGTCATGTGAGTAGCACATGGTGTGATTCTGTTATAAAATAGACGGACATCAATGATCAGACTAGTTAAACATGATTTTCAAATATTAAGGATCCAATTGATAAAATTGATACGTAATGGATCAAATTCACAAAGAGCGCATACTTAAGATAACTTATGATTTGAGAAGTTAAAATTGATATTGTCAATTTATCCAAAATATATGACAGATATCAAGGCTGAAAATTGTTTTTCCCAGCATATGTAAAATTTTTACTTTTTGAATGACCCCACTGAAAAAATTCCACAAGGGGCCACTAAACCATTTATAATATTTTTTGACTACCCAACACATTAATGTACAAACTAGATCATTATATTTTAAAACCATCCAGAACATGAAAGGAACTAATAACGGGATGCATTTCGAACAAGAATGGATTCCTCTCGATTACACATGTGTGTGTGTGTGTGTGTGAGAGAGAGAGAGAGAGAGAGCTAAGAATTGAAGATCTTGGTCACTCAGAACAAAAGGATAGAGGTTCATTGATTGATGGACAGGCAGGCCCATGTAAGGCATGTAACATTTCCAACTTAAAAAAGCAAGAAGTGAATCTCGCTATCCAACAGGGTAGAAACTATACTAAATTGCATCTCTTCCAAAAGTCAGAGATAAAGATATCGCGAAATAAATTAATAAGAATGCATTCTAGAATAAAGATTATATCAGAGATAAAATTCCTCCTACATGGATGGAAGGAGAAACCAAGAAAAAAGGGAGGGGAAGGGTAAGGCCCAAATACTGCCACATGTAATATTTGAGAACACTGTAATTTACCTGGCTTAGCAGATTCTCATCAGTTGGAAGCCTCAGGTCATCTTTGGTGTTACCATTTTCAGTTAAAAGACTCACCTACAAGACAGTCAAAAGTTTAATTTACATAATACAAAAAATTGATTCATGTGCAGGCAACCTATACACCTGACTCTAATGAAAGTGCTTTTGGTGCCAGAACCTCTGACTAAAACCATAAAATCTGATGCACTACCAAATTACACATGGATAATTGTCATAAGGGTCAAATGACTCAAATTACACACGAACTTTTGTCTTGTGATGGCACTGAGATCCTACACTCGGTCTCAACCAAACCACCCAAGAGGCTCACAGAAACAGTTTATTGGACAAGTAACACGCTACACTAGTTACAAGACAATGTCCCAACCTTTTACTTTCTCCGCACAAAGTATATAATGAGTCCCGTTAAGAGTCGATTACAAAACTTCTCCCTTCTCTTTCTGGCACCAATCATATTTGCCCGGAAGGGTCGGGAGTGATTTTCCCACAAACTACTAGGTTGTCTGAACCATGGTTACCACAATTCACTAAACCCTTAACGACCCACGATCTGCGTACGTCGATCCTAGACGAGGTGGGTTCGCGATCCAGATCACCAAAATGGACGACCCCAAATTATAAGACTAACTCTAAATCAATTCGTTTTACAGCATGTAACACAAATATAAAATATATATTAACTGACTAATTGTATATAAATTTATAATTATATATTATTTTAGATAATAGAAAACCAAGTACAATTATAAGATAAATGATAACTGACTTAATATTTATGAATATTCTGTAATATATAATGTTGTATAGTAGTGAAAACGATCTACATAAGAGTTTCAAAACGAATTACGACTCAAAACATCGTACCAGCTAAACCTACCCCCATCGTACTGCGTACCTAAGAAAATATCATACCGTATACCCCTACCATGTACCAAAGTGACCCACGATTTGGGTAACATTGGTCTAAACCAATCATAAATGCACTTGTATTGCTGCATGAATCAATCATTGATGGCTCAAAACCGCCCACAGAGTCAGCATATGCATCCCTTGTCATCCCATAGAGTGAACAATAAAAAATTAAGTTCGGTAAACTTGAGATAATATTTAATTTAGGCATATATATACCTAATAACTTTTATTATTTTTTTATGTACAAAAACCTTCACGAGCAACGCACTAGTTTGAACAAAAATGGGGATAAAGAATCAACTTATCTCAACCCTCTAGATGCCTTAATTTTTTCCCTCAATCTCCAATTAAAATGACTGAGGAATGCATAAACTCTAAGCAACCCCTAATCCAATTATTCCATCTTTCTCCGAACTCCTTTGCCCCTAAAACAAAATCAAAAAAACTCCTATTCATATGATCATAAATTTATAAATATATATATATGTCACTAGTTTAGCGGGCGAACAAATGCGGGGCGAGAATGAGTTTTAATCCATCCCCGCATGGATTTATACAAATATCCTCATATACGTTTACCATCCAATACGTATGGTATATCCTCAGTCCAAATGGGGTGAATTTGGACGAATACTAGTTTTTCCTCGTTCCGCTACCATCGCTAAGTCCCACTAATGCCTCAGTCCCACATTTCTCGATTCTCGAACTTTTACATGCCTTGCCTCACACATGGTAAGCATTCTTGGCATTGTGCCAAAGCACTGGTGCCAAGGTTAAGGGGTTATAAGGGTTTCTAGCCGGGTAGCCCCTCCTCCTCCTCCTCTTCTTATAATAGCATTATGAAGATTTTCCAATAATGTCCTATTGACAAAGCTACCACTGCCGCACAAACCACTCATTCCCGACACTTTTGCCATCAAGTACGCCACGCAACCAAGTCCTTTGGGTCTATCTTGCACAAAGGGAGTGTTTAGCCAAGCACACACCTTGGCTTTGGGCATGGGGTGCCATTGGCAAGTCACCCGCATGCCTTAGCCATGCCCATGAGCCAGGGGCTAACAATAGTCTTCAATGGCTTGAACGTGTCACTAGGGATACTACAGAAATTATCAACGGTCACAATAAAGCATTGTACGATATCTTGTGGTGTAGGTCCAAAACAAAAGGGAACTAATTATTTCCATCACAATATCTACTCTAAAAACCCAAGTTGTTTAGTCGCAAAGACGGCAACATCAGGGTAAATTCATACGTGACCCAAATTTATACTATGTGATCATCAAGGGAGACATAATGATTACAAAACACATCTACTTGACCAAATTGTCTTCACTAAGAAAATCACTTACAAAACCATCTTCAGAGATGTCAATCAGCTGATAGTCAGTACGATTAACATGAGGAACCTACAAAGAAATGAGCCAAAAAAGAATATTACATATACAACACTTTAGCATTTTGAACTAAGTCATAGAGTAAAGGAGGTTACATCAGAGTTGTGAGATGATGGGACAATATCTTCGAGCTTCTTGCCATTAAAAATATCAATTGCCACAAAGTGACACTTGGCATGTCCATGCTTGCCTGTTTTGGAAGTAGAGACCTCAACAACCTGTTCGACAATAACATCAAAAAAATTGAAATAATTTATTTTTTCATGTTCAAATAATTTTTACATAAGTGCATAAAAACTACACATGGGAATGCTTAATGAACAATAAGTGAGCATAAAAAACCTCATATGAGGTCTCCACATTGGATAAGCCACTATTTTATTATAATTAGTTATGATTTTGTCTGACATAAGCAATTGCTTCCTACTCCAATAAATCTAACACAGTAGCCTCTCATTGTTAGCAAACAAGCGTCGTGACTCTTCAAGGGTATACTTGACTAAGAAGACCTCATTAAATGTTGACTATGTTTACAGCCATTGAAATACAATGAAGCATTCATTGATAGATTTTACAATTTTTTGCAGAAAAAATTTAAAAAATATATTTTAGATTTCTTTTCATCATTAATTTGCAATTATCTTTTTGTCTCCAACAAATGTCAACTAAATAAAGGCATAGATATTACTAAACTCCCTAACACTTTTTCCCATGCCTTCTTCTCCTTGAACATAACCAAGTGAAACAACACTTAAGAGTTAAGGGTCCACCTATTGATTTAGACACACACACACACAAAAGAGAGAGAGTACTTACGCCATATTCTTCTAGTTCTTAGTGATTTAGACATTTATTGTCTAATCAAAAGTGTTACCACCAAAGACCAAGGATGAAAATTTTGTTATATTGTATTGTTTTGATCATTTAGGAAACGGAAACGGAAACGGAAACGGAAACGTTTCGAAAATGTTTCAGAAATATTTCATATACATAATAGAAACAAAGATTACAAATTTATTTTCCAAAACATTGGTCAAAATGCATCAAAACAACTCGAAACATAAGAATTTCAATATTTAATGATTGATTCGTTTTTGGTTTCCACAAGCATGAAAACGTTTCAATTGTTTCGATCGTTTCAAAATGAAATTTAAATCATTGCAAAGAACATAGATAAAGAATGTCTAATAAGCCAATCTAAAATTTGCATTTTGAGAGAACTAATTCATTAAGCCATCTCGATAGATGACTTAGGCCATAAAGAAAACACGTCCAACTATATTCCCTATCATAAGGCCCTTGCCTTGGCTTCAACATTGTTAGACCATCCTCATATTCCATTCTAAATAATACAATTACTCACAAAAAAAAAAACAACAAATATTAAATAGGGAGAAATAGGGGAACACTTTTGGACAAGCATCATCACTAGTAAACAAAATCTTGGGACTTCTTGTGCTTCCAACCAAATTCTTTTGAAATTTAGAACTAGATAACGTATTTGAAAAGGCAAGCTAGCTTGGACAAAGCATGAAAAAAAAAAAACAATTCGAAGACATTCACAGTTTATTTGCGAGAATGGGATTTGGGCCTTGGAAATGTATTTGAGACAAAAGTAGTTCAAATATCTAAATTCCAAGTCCAACGCCTCAATTTCATATCACCAAACATAGCATTAGTATTTTCACATAGACCCAAAGAAATAAGTTGCAACTATCAACCAAATGATTACAGTATCTTTCATGCAATACTCTTAACAATGAAAGAACTCTTGCACCAGAATCATCTATTGATAAAAGCTACAAGTTCCTGAAAACACGCTGAGAGTTCCAGCAGTTTCTCTAGTGCCTCTTGACTATTATCCTTTCAAATATCAATTCTTGTTAAATTTTCTCTAATATGGATAAACTTGATTGGGAAAAATACCAATCCAGACAATTGTAGGGATGAAAACAAGTAGAGTCAAGGCGAATAGCAGGTTGCTCAAGCTCTGCAACATATTTTATTGAGCTCATTTATCTCATGAGTCAATCTCAAGCAGGCCCTAAACCAAACCCAAATTCTCAATACTCCAAATGTGCCCAAGTTTTGGTGTGCTTATTTCACCTGGGCCTCCATTAAAAACAAGATCTAGATCCTCTGAAATTTCAGTCATCCACAATAAAATTCAATTGGTCCCAATAGTGAGTTTCTATAGGTCCTATTATTACCTAGAGGGAACCACAACATCTAATTGATTGAACCCAACTGAAAATACTGATGAAAAAATAAACCCAACTGAATTTGACAAATTTTGAAATTGAGATGATCCAATTCCAATTGAACATCAAAATTAACTACACTGGTCATAAAAAATAACTGTATCTGCTCCCAACCTTCATCTAAGCCAACAAAATAGCCTTCAAGAGATTTTACAGTGAAAAGGGTAGTCTTTTTGAAGGTTCTCCACCGAGGTGCAGTCAATAGTAACAACCAAGATTTCATGAAAACATAGGCTCCAAAACATAACAGGAATAATGAGTATATAGATGAGTTAAGTAAAACACATATCAGAAGTTACAGTCTTCAGAAACGCAAATAAGGCGACTGTTAATTTCAACACGCATATCGATATACACACATCACAAACTTTACAGAATTCACATAGATCCAAATCTAAACACAAACTCCAACATGACAGACCGCAAAAATTCACAAATTGCATTTACTGTAGAGCAAGAAAGATTGACAATACAAACAACACATATAAACATAAGATATACCTTGCAGGGACGGCCTTTAATGACGATGTAACCGTTCTTTCGGACAGTACCAGCTTGTTGGGGATAGGTCTTGGAGGCTCCAGCGTCGGCCTTTGATTCGAAGTGATGCTCCTCGTCAGACATAACTACAATTTTCTCTCTCCAGCAATCAGAGAAAACAGAAGAGGATAGGAAAACGATGAGGAAGACGAGGATGAATTTATCTTAGTTAGAACCGGGCTCAACTAGGGTTTCACAGTGGCTAAGCTCAGCTGGCCCGCTAAAAATCCTACAGCCACTACTCGTCGGGTAATTCTAATACTCGACACCTTCCAATTCTCAAGGAATCACAATTTATACCCTAAAATATTTTAAACAATTTATTTTGAACCCTTAAAAATTAAATTTTTATATTATATCTTTAATCTATTAAAAATATAATAATGTGTCATTTATGTTAGTTTTAGGGCCTGTTTGATTTGCATCTCAAACAACAATATCCGAAAATAATTTTTGAGAAGAATTTTAAGAAAGTGTTTTTGAAAATTTTTAAATTGCAAAACCTGTTTGGTTATATATTTTTTAAAATAGTTTTAAAGAACAAAAAATGTAAAATTTGTTTGGACAATAATCCATAAAACTCACACTATCTCTGTCTTTCTTAATTGTCCCTTTCACTGTCTTCACAAAACCCACACACACGCACACACAAACATAACACATACACACACACGCATACACAAACATAAACACACACACACACAGAGATACGTACACATACACACACAGTGCAATCTACATAGATCTATGCGAGAGAGAGAAAGAGAGAGGGGGGCTCTATCTTTGTTGCTTCAGATTTGTGCTTCGATGTTCCACCTCGTTACTGATAGAGAGAGAGGAGATGGAAATGCTGGATGGAGAAAGAGAGAGAGAGGAAGGGGAAAAAAAGGAATGAAGACTTTTGCTGCTAAGGGGACTCGAAGGGAAAACCTCATTAAAGCCCCAAAACTGTTCTCCGTGTTTCCAAAATTTTTAAAGAAAATTCTGAAAAGAAGCTATACTTGTTTTCTGTTTCTTTGTTCCAAATCTCATTTTTTTTTCCAAAAATTTGAGAACAAAAATACTAAAGCAAACAGGTTTTGGGTACTTTTGAAATTTTGAGAACAAAAAACTGTTTTCTAGAACATAACCAAACACGCCCTTAGTATTTTGGATATAAATTTCCCCCTCCCCCTATGTCCAATTGATCTGATTCTTATGGCATTGGAAACAAGACTTCAAGCTCTATAAAACAAAATCATGACAATTTTGTGAATCGACAAAAGAATTGATCTGTTTAGTTTTGTTCTTCAATGGGTAAAAGAATTGGAGTTGGTTGAATATATTTCAATAATGATAAGTCGTCTTTTGAATTACTAAATATTTTTATTTTTCATTATTACAATCAGATCCATTCTTAAGATTTGAAATCACAAAAAAAAAAATGAAAAAAGCAAGTGGACTTGACTCATTGAATCATGTGATATTCTAAAATTAAAAGTTGAAATTGGAATAGCTGAATTCCTTTTACAAAAACATTCTAGAACTACAAAGATAGTTATTAAATCATTAGTATCACATAAAAACATTCCTCTTATCTGAGCCATAGAATTTCTCAATTCTGACACTAAGTATCACACAAAATCTCATCAATTGAATCACTTTTTTGAGAAAATACAAGACAACATTTTTTTTCTTGAACTTTCTTCAGTTTATACTATTTGTTCGATGCGATGCGATGCTCCATGAAGGATAGGCCAATGGTTTTGTGTTTGATTAGGATTTAAACATTGCAAAACTAGAATGCATTCTTGCATGGTGACTTGGCTGAGGAATTCTGCATGGAGCAATCACCTTGGTTTAGTGCTCAGGGGAATGTGTGTCAACTCAAGAAATCTATGTACGGTTTGAAGCTATCACCAAGAACACGGTTTTGTAAATTTTTCGATGCATTATTAGAATTTGGCTTTCTTCGATATCAGATAAATAATTTTATTTTTCACAGGCAGACAGATACAGGGTATACTTTATTGGTGGTTTATGTTGATGATATCATAATCACCGGTAATAATTTTGAGGGTAGTACTAAGTTAAAAGTATTTCTACAAGACAAATTTTATACGAAGGATTTGAAAAACTTAGGTACTTCTTGGGTATTGAAGTTGTCAGATCTAAGTAGAGTATCTGTCTATCTCAGAGTAAATATGTAATTAACATGCTAGAAGAGACATGTTTACTGGATAGTAGTCCTATGGAACCAAATCAGAAGTTGTTAATGGATGATGATGCTATTTTTGATAACCCAGGTTGGTATCGCAAGTTGGTTGGGAAGCTTAATTATCTCACTATTACCTGACTAGATATTGCATATGCAGTCAGTACGATAAGTCAGTTTGCGGGATGTCCTAGAGTACCACATTGGGATGCAGTCATTCGTATTCTTCGATATCTCAAAAGTGCTCCTGGTCTTGGATTATTACTTCGATCTAATGAATATCTTTAAGTGGAAGGTTTTTCTGATGCTGGTTGAGCTGGTTCTCCATCTGATCGATGATCAACTACTGGTTATTGCACCTTCTTAGGAGGTAATGTTGTTTCATTGAAAAGTAAAAAACAAACAGTGGTAGCATGATTCAGGACCGAGGCTGAGTACAGAGCAATGACTTATACGACTAGTGAGTTGACATGTTTACTACACATTATTCAAAAATTGGTTTTCAAGTTCAGCTACCGTTACAACTATTCTGCGATAATCAGACAACCATTCATATTGCTGTCAATCTAGTGTTCTATGAGAGAACTAAATATATTAAAGTTGACTGTCATTTTATTTGGGACAAGATACTAAGTGGAGATATTGTAACTTCATTTTTGAAATCTGAGGATCAACTTGTAGACATGTTCATCAAAACATTGAGTCGTACTCGTCTTACAGATTTTTGTTTATAGTCCAACTTGAGGAGGAGTGTTGAGAAAGTTACTATAATACAATTAGGAAAGTTTCTATAATGTAATTAGGGTTTACGTTTATTGTAATGTGTATACCAAACAAAGGGTAAACTCGTATTTTATTTCTTTGTTCAATGACTATAAATACAAGACCAATCATGAGAGGTAGGCTAAGCCAAAACCTTTCTTTGTCTTTCTCATATTGTGTTAAGCACCTCTCTAAGCTTAACAGTTGCAAAATGTAATTGAGTTAATTTACATTTATACCCTTATTAATTCCATATTCTTTATAACTATCACGTTAAGTACCATTTGTATAAGGGGCACAATTTTAAAATCTATATAATAAAGTACAATACAATTCAAAATTCAAAAGATAAACAAAATGACTTTTGCCATTCTAAGATTGTTTTAAATTTTAATTTGAAGTTAATCTAACGGCTACTATTAACACCCCAAATTTAATAGAAAAAATAGGCTCCTAAGGATGTGTTATGAGTGACTTTTTTAAAAAACTTCTAATAAAATTATTTCTCATAAGTACTTTGGTATTTATATTTCATAAAAGTGCATATTTATCTTTCACAGTGACTTGGTGCACAAGCAGGGTTCTAAATTTCGTACAAGTATAAATTGACTCTTCCCCAAATCTATGACTCATATACCAAATCAGCCCTAAATTGGTACGAATGAGGGTTAACTATCCACCAAGTCAGAACAATTTTGTAATGGAATCGAGAAGATTCGCAAAAAATGACAAAAACTAGCTAAAACCATAAAACCGTACTCTGAAAAGCTACCACAAATCCGTACTCTAAAATATTCAAATCTCAAATCTAGATATCTAAATCTCAGACCCATATTGAGATTAATAAATTTCATATTATTTTGGATTAGATACAAACCGAAAACAAAGCTCATCCCAAAATAAAGAATGTTCCAAATCGAAACCAAGACTTACAAATAGAATAACTATTCAAGTTCACATGTTGGCTGACCTTTTATGATGTAATCAACTGTTGAAAATTTTCATCTATCTCTAGGTTTTGAAGGGTGAACGACGAGGATAATGGGTAAAAGTTAAAGAGCATCATGTTTGAGAGTATATGAGGAAGAATCTTGTATAGTGGGCAAATCATAGAGGAAGAGGAACTAATGAGAGGGAGAACAGAATACAGAAGAACATAGGCACACAGTGGTAAGATTTGGGTCTTACTACTATGTTCTGGGTAACCATTCTGATTCATTCATGTGCGAGAGGGAGTGTTGTTGGGAAAAAAGAGAAGGGAAAGTAGTCATTCATGCCCTACTTGGTAAGAGGGCAAAACAGGTGAATGAATAAGGTGAGGATGGAAAATGAGAGGGAAGGAAGCATTTTGTCATTGTTTGGTGAGAAAGGAAAAGTGGATGGAAAGGAAAAATGGAAGGAAAGAGTTTCCTTTGGGCCCACCATTTTTGATTTACCCAAATATGGGTGGAAAATGAGAG
>CM042186.1:35092915-35112027 GCA_023539305.1 Ilex asprella | reverse complement strand
GGAGGATTTTTTCTATCACCCGGGTATCATCATAGTGATCATCACCAGAAGTTCTCAAATTATTCACAACCACCAAGATTCTTGTGAAATAATGTGAAACTAATTCGGATTCCTTCATACGTAAAGCCTCAAATTCACCTCGTAGAGTTTGGAGGCGAACTTTCTTGACTTTTTCCACTCCACTATGAGCTGTCTTCAAAACATCCCATGTTTGCTTGGATGTGATTGCACTAGCAACCTTCTGTAACATAGCATCATCCAAACATTGATGGATGAGTGAAAGAGCGTTTTGATCCTTCTTCTTTGTAGCTTGCAAGACTTTCTTTTGGGCATGACTTAAGGAAGCTTCATCTTGCGGTGCCGTATAACCAGTTATTACAATCTCCCATAAGTCTTGAGATCCAAGAATTACCTTCATGCGGATACACCAATTCTCATAGTTATCTTTGGTGAATCGAGGCATTTGAAATGAAAGATTTCCATTCGCCATCTCTATCTCACTCTCTCTTTTTCAACACTCAAGCCTATTGGAATCTACAGGACTATTACACACTCACAAAATATAATATTTTGAAGAGACTATTGAAGATAAGGAAGAACTCTTGTTATTCACTCATACTCAAATTGATGACCCACTAATACTCAAGAACTCCTCCATTACTTGGAGAATTAAAATACCACAATTACTTTATCCCTCACTACTACCAAATTAATGACCCACTAATACAAAAAACTAAATGCACAAAAATAACTCCTAGAACATGAAAAGTCATGTTTAATATTATTTTTCAACAGTCGGTTGATGAGATAGCATGTCGTGGAGAAGGAATCAACCCAAAGATGAAGACGTACATGTGAATGAAACATCATAGTGAGACTGGTTTCTGTGATGTGACAATGTTTTCTCTCCACAATACCATTCTGATTGTGTGTATAAGGACAAGCTATGCGTTGCACAATACCACACTTACGAAGAAAAAAGTAAAACTGTGTTTGGTGAATTCCTTTCCTCCATCACATTAAAAAGATTTGATTTACAGTCAAATTGATTAATGACATATTGGTGAAATTGGACAAAAATGTCAAAAAAATTTGACTTAAGCTTTAAAGGGAAGAACCAATTAAAGCAAGAGAAATCATCTATCAAGACACAATAATATCTATAACCAGATGGAGAGGGAATTGGCGAGAGGCCCCATAAATCGCAGTGAATCCGTTCAAATAAAAAAAAACAATGTTGATTTAAATTTGGAAAAGGCAAGCGGTGACTTTTTCCTAATTGACAACCAAAACACGGTTTTGAATCAAAATTGCCTTTATCAAAAAATGTGATTCCACCATGCTTATTCAAAGAGGAAACAATGTGAAAAGAAGGGTGTCCTAATTGTTCATGCCAAATGACAGAAGATGCACGAGAATTACATATAGAAAGACTGGAAAAAAAACTTGCATGGCCACAATCAAGAATATAAAGCCCTTTCTCACAATGCCCGACTCCCACCATCGTTCTTGTTGCTAGATCCTGTATGGTAAAACAAAAAGAAGAAAATGTCACTAAATAATTGTTCTCACGAGTTACCTTACTAATGGACAATAGTTTTTTAGTAATGTGAGGAGCAAGAAGAACATCATACATTTTTAAAGAATGAGAAGCAACAAGAACGGAGATAGAACCAAAATGAGAAATGGGAAAAGATTGACTGTTACCCACAAAGACTCGTTGATTACTAATGTAAGGAACAAATTTATCAAGCGCAGTAGCTAGGGATGTTTAATCGAACGAGTCTGAGCCAAGTTCGAGCCACACTTGAAAAGTTTGATTCTTAATCGAGCTTAAAAAATTGTTCAAGCTTGGCTCGTTTAAGAAACGAGCCGAGCCTGAACGAGTCGAACTCAAGCCAAGCCCAAGTATTTGCACATAAACGAGTCGAGCCTGTCGAGTTTGAACCAAGTTTGTAGGGCCTGTTTTTTAAACGATCTTAAAAACTTGTTCAAGTTTGAGCTCGTTTAGAAAACGAGCCGAGCCTGAACGAGCTAAATTCGAGCCGAACTCAAGTCAAACTCGAGTAGCTCAGTTTGATTAACAACCCTCGCAGCAGCATCATTAGTCATGTGAGAAGTTGCGCCCGTGTCTGTGTACCACTCAGTACCTTGAGAATCATCAAGGGAGGTGACAACAAATGCTTCAATTAGAGACAGACAATACATGATAGCTGTACAACTACAAATATGGAAACAAATATACAAGAAAAACAAACTGCTACAATTGTGGAGAATCACTGATATCTTGGTCATAATCATTGGAGTCAGGTTGTCCTCTAATATCTTTGTTGGTCTTTGTGTCCTACACGTGAAGGACTTTTGCACTTTAAGAGCATGTTTGGTATATTTTTTGGGATGGGTTTGGATTGACTTGATGAAACTTGGGTTTGATTCAAAGATGAGATTCAAAGATGAGATTCAACTTTTAATGCTGTCCATCCCCATGCTTGGTATGCGCAGGGATATATGATTATTATGATAATATATGTGTATATAAATGACTATTTTGTCCTTTACCTAATTTGTATATATGAGGTATATAGGATATATAGGGATATAAATGTCATTGATATGTTAAACCCCCAAACCCACATATGAAACCGTCCCCTCCCTTGGGTTTCATGAAACCCATGAATGAGGGTTTCATGACCGGGCCAAGACCGGACCGGGTTTGAAATCCTATCCCTACTTGAGACATATCAAACATGGGTTTAAGGGGGTTTACTTCTTAACCCATGTTCCCAAACCCCCATACCAAACACACCCTAAGAAGTCTTTGACTTTGTGGTGTATTGCCAAGGGATTTTAGATGAAATCCAGAAGCTTCATAAATTTGAGGTGGTCTTCGGTGATTGATGACATCGACGATTTCTCTTCAAGGAAAATTGGGTTTTCTTCAAGAATGAAATAAGAGAAAGATGAGAGACAAAGAGAGTTCTTACGAGTAGATCGTGAGATAGGATTTGGTAGTCACACAAAAGTTTATAAATACTTGTGGATGTAATCTGGACCCTTCTTGAGGGCTTGTAACTTCATACGAAGTTGAAGAATACGCACTCAAGAATGAGCAGCGTAGGATGCTTCAAGCGTTGTCTAAACAATAATAGTTGATCTTGTCACTGCAATGCTACGCATTCAGGATTGAGAGTTTTGGTTGAACCAGTCATGATAAACTGGGTAAGACATGAAATTGATCCATCAACATAGCTGAGCATTTGATGACCTCTAAGATTGGGTAGAAATTGCGAGATCCATATTGGGTAGTTGTTTTTTGGAGAGTTTTGTGGTGAGTTCGACAGTATTGGTAGAGGAAAAGGCTGAGAAGTTTGTTCAATGGTGGAGGAAGTGATTCTCATCGTGAAAAAAGAAATGTTGCAAGATTATGGCTCTGATACAATAACATGACTCCAACACTCTTTTGACTTATTATTATTGACTGATTGACAAATATTTACAGTCTAACGATACAATTGGATGTGTATTAACTACTTAATAAGATATGACAGAGTTTTCAAAATGAGTTTTAGTTTGTGTGAGTTTCTTCCATAAAGAGTTGGTGTTGTTAATGTGCATTGAAGAGATAAGATTAGTGCGGTGATGGATCACAAAATAAAAGGTATTATTGTTTGGTGTTACGTCAATTCTCAGTATTATTCCGACCTTTAATGATGCTTAAATTTTTTGAAGTCAATGAGTCATGATAAGTCAATATTGTTGTATGAGGACAAATTTAAATTTAAGTCTAAATTAGAGTCAGAGTTGAAAATGTTTTAAGGGAATGGATAAGATAAAAACAAAATAATTATCTATAACTATTCAAATACTATTTGATTTTTATGTTACTTATCATATCTCTTATAAATCAATTCATGATATATCTCAACACTTTTCCTATTGACTTTGAGATTCTCAAATATGATTATTTGACACAACTACCTATCGAGATGAGAGGTTGGCCTAATAATCACCATTCCTGCTATTAAATTTTAAGATCGCAAGTTGAAACTTTGTTGTCCTCTCATTGTAATTGTGACTGAGCAAAAAAGAAAAGAAGACAACCACCTATTCATCCACCGATCGAACCACGGCCCCCAATTTACCAATGTGCATATAATAAGGTAAATTTAATACATTCTTGGGAGAGAGAGAGAGAGATTTTGTCTCTCATGCATCCACACTTTGTCTAAATTGGCGTTAGTTTTTGGGCCAAATTGTTACCATTTAATGACATTGCAATGTGAGACTTTTAGTTTTCTAATTTTTTATGATATAATTAAGAGTAATGAAAATTTCCATTTTTTTTAATTAGTTGATACACATGTACGTTGTATAAGAACTATTTTTAAATTCTTCTAGAGCCACCCATTGTCATACCTACATCATTGTATTGAGAGCAACCAAGAATCCAATCACATTTTTCACATGTATTGTTAAGTAGATGATAGCCGACTGTTAAGTAGATGATAGAAAGAGAGAGATGAAAGGGTGCATTTTCAGTAATAAAAAACAAAGGGAGATAGAAAGAAGATGAATCGGTGCGTTTTTGGTTGTAGCATCTATTGAGGTTTAGTTAACTACAGTGAATCATTTATCCATAAAAAATTCGTCAATGGCTAAATTTAAGATCATCTAGTTCTCGAAACTGTTTTCTATTCTCTTTGAATAAAACTTCAATAAACAAACCAAATGATCTTTATTTGAAAAATCAACTGAAATTAATTCACAACACAGAATTAAAAAGTAAACCGGCAATGTGCTCTAAATAGATACCTGAAAATGTGGAATTTTTACTATATGGATACAAGAAAGAGAAAATTTGGAAAATAAGTACATAATCAAACCCCATTAAATATACATTGAGAGAGATGAAGGGATGTTGCATTATTATTGTAGAGGGATTAAAATTACCTAATCATATTATTGGTAATTACGTAAGGTAATTAATCTAGAAATTGATGTATTTACTATTATTCATTGAAAAAATAACAATTTGAACAGTTAAACTTGATTTTAGATTATCATTGAAAAAAGATTAAATATCAATAAAAAAATAAGAATGTAATACTTTCATTATTGGAGAGTACAATTGGAAAAAATGTTTTTAAAGTAGAGTGACATTTTAAAGTAATATAGATATAGATTTGAATTAGGGTAAGGTTCATTAAACAGGAAGGATAAAGGGGAAATTGCATCAAAATAAACAAAAAAATAGTAGTACCACCATGAAACAAAACCAATTCGAGTCAAAATAAGCTCTACAATGACAATTTCAAAAGGAAATGCAGACAAGCCAATGAATAAAGAAATTCAGTCTCTGAAACAAGAAATAAATAAGGAAATTGGGTTGATTAATTGACAATCCAACACCACAACACCAAGTGATGGTACAAGTTACTTCCCTGTGGGAGTGAATTCCATAATGTCAGGATCACGTTCAAATTCAAGCATGTCCACTTCATTCAAGCTCAAAGAGGCACCAGTAAAACTTACCCAAGAAATCTTTCTCCAACCAAAACTGGCCTCTTATAGAGGGAACCTGTGCAAGGTTGAAAACACATCAACATTGTCATTGTACATTGCTTCTTATATTTTTCTTTCAGGATTATTTACCAAAGCCACAACTTCATCTGCATTTGATGCATTTCCGCAAAGTGCAAGAGTGTTCTGTATTGTATCCAGGGCCGGCTCGACACAAATGGGAGCCTAAAGCGACAAATAAGAATGAGGCCTTCTATTTTTTGAAAATTATTTTAAAATTATTATTATTATTATTATTATTTTGCCTTTTGAGATGAAAATTTCTTATTGCATTTTTGTTTTAAGTTTCCCTGATATATATTTTTTGATTCATATAATCAATAGTCGGCTTAGTATTTCTTATATATTATTGAACTTACAAAAGATTTTATTAATTTTTAATTTTAAGAAGTTTCTTTTTATAGAGTCAAATTGTTGTAGAATGTCAACAATATTCCATAAAAAGAATGCATTCGAAAAAAATTTAATATTTTTATATAATTTAGTATTTCAAATAAGATGTTTTTTTTTCTGTTCATAAAATTTGTGTTAAAATACAACGTACACCATTAATACTAGAGAAAATTTCATATTTGGTTAACAATCGAGATTAAGACAAGATTGTTAACGTCTAATGAGTTTAAGATTTTAAATTAAATAGAAAATCACAAAAAATTAAATGCAATATTATCTACTAGATTTGTCTTGGCCTTAATTTTTTATGGAATAAAAATGAGGAGAGGGAGAGGGAGAGGGAGAGGGAGAGAGAAAGATTTGACGGGTAATTTGAATGGAAGAGTTAAAATTTTTAATCGTTGTTATTTTATATTTTATTTAAATGTTATTGTCTGACATTAATGAGTTAAACTTTTGACTCATATTAATCTAATATTTTTTTCTTTGTTAGACCTATAATGGGCCATTTTAAGGGCTTCTTTTTATCAAATAAAATCTGTGACTTGACTCACATTTAGAGACTTGTATAATTTAGGGCCTTTTTCATGAGTTGTGCGTGCCTTTGTGGTGCCTAAAACACCCACGGCAATTCCTACACTCTTCGGCCGGCCTTGAAAATATCCCTTATTAGTCCAATGAAGTCATGCAACTCCTCTGTCTTGCTCACATCCGCCACAAATTTAATAGGAATATGAATGAAGATGTTCCCAGTTGCCACCCGAATCCTTCGGTACTGTAAGAGCCGTTTGTCCTTTCAAGTTAACAGTGAGAATCATCGTAGAAGGCCTTAGATGTCCATGTCTCGCATGAGCAACGAAAATAAGAGCCCTTTATATTAATTTTATGACCACATGAAACCTTGACGGTTGGTTTTGGATGTGTGAAATACTTGGTCTACTTCCTTTATGCCCTGTTTGGTAAAAGGAAAAACAGGTGGATGGAAAATGGAAGAGAAAGAAGCATTTTCCATTGCTTGGTGAGAAAGGAAAAGTGGATGAAAAGGAAGAAGGGAAGAAAAGAGTTTCTTTTGCACCCACCATTTTTTATCCACCCAAGTATGGGTAGAAAATGGGAGATGATTGTTGGTTGCAAAAGGTAATTGAGTTAACTTACATTTATACCCTTATTAATTGCATATTCTCAATAACTATCATGTTAAGTACAATTTGTATATGGGGCACAATTTTAAAAACTATGTAATAAAGTATAATATAATTCAAATCTCAAAAGATAAACAAAATGACTTTTGCTATTCACAGTTAAGATTGCTTTAAATTTTAATTTAAAATCTCAAATTTAATAGAAAAAATAGACTCCTAAGGATGTGTTTGGAGTGACTTTTTAAAAAAACTTCTAAGAATTATTTCTCATAAGTACTTTAAAAAAAATAGTGGTTGGAACTTCATTGTTTTTTGGAAGCAATGAAGAAAAGATGGAAGGAAGAAAAAGATTAGCTTATATTGGTATTTATATTTTATACAAGAGCCTGTTTGTCTATCACAGTGACTTGGTGCACAAGCAGAGTACAAAATTTTGTATGAGTTCAAGTCGACTCTACCCAAATCTATGACTCATATAGAATTAACCCATAATCGGTACAACTCAAGATTAACTATCCACCGAGTCGAAACAATTTTGTAATAGAATCAAGAAGATTTGAAAAAAAATGACAAAAACCAGCAAAAAACATATAGCCGTTCTCTGAAAAGCCACCACAACTCCGTACTCTACAATATTCAAATCTCAAACCCACAAACCAAAATCTCACCTATAATGAGATTAAAAATTTCATATGATCGAAAACAAAGCTCATCCCAAAAAAAGAATGTTCCAAATCGAAATAAAAACTTACAAATAGAATAACTATTCAAGTTTACATGTTGGATGACCTTTCATGATGTAATCAACAATTGAAAATTTTCTTCTCTTTCTTGGTTTTGACGGGTAAAGGTGTCGATGATGGGTAAAAGCTGGGGAGTAGCATGTTAGAGTGTATATGAATAAGAATCTTGTGTAGTGGGCGAACCATAGAGGAGAAGGAACGAATGAGAGGAAGAACAAAATGTAGGACAACATAGGCACACAGGGTAGGATTTGGGTCTTACTATTGTGTTGTGGGTAGTCATTTTGATTCATTCACGAGGGAAAGGGAGAGTTACTGGGAAGAGAGAGAAGGAAAATCATTTATTCATGCCCTGTTTGATAAGAGGGAAAAACAAGTGGATGAATAAAGTGATAATGGAAAATGGGAGGAAATGAAGCATTTTCCATTGTTTGGTGATAAAGGAAAGTGGATGAAATGGAAAAAGGGAAGGACAAAGTTTCCTTTGTGCCCACCATTTTTGATCCACCAAAATATGGGTGGAAAATGGGAGAGGATTATTGGCTACAAAATGTAATTGAGTTAATTTACATTTATACCCTTATTAATTGCATATTCTCTATAACTATCATGTTAAGTACCATTTGTATAATGGGCACAATTTCAAAATCTATATAATAAAATACAATATAATTCAAATCTCAAAAGATAAACAAAATGACTTTTATCATTCGCGGTTGACATTGTTTTAAATTTTACTTTAAAGTTAATCTAATGACTAATATTAATACCCCAAATTTAATAAAAAAAATAGGCCCCTAAGGATGTGTTTGGAGTAAATTTTTAAAAGTACTTCTAAGAATTATTTCTCATAAGTAGTTTAAAAAAATAGTGTTTGGGACTTCATTGCTTTTTGGAAGCAATGAAGAAAAGATGAGAAGAAAAATAAAATTAGCTTACATTGGTGTTTATGTTTCAAACAAGAGCCTTTTGTCTATCACAATGACTTGGTGTGCAAGCAGAGTTCAAATTTTAGTACGAGTTTGAGTCGACTCTGCCCCAAATCTATGACTTATATACTGAATCGACCCTGAATCGATACGACTCAGGGTTAACTATCCACCTTGTTATAACGATTTCGGAATGGAATTGAGAAGATTCACAAAAAATGACAAAAATCAGCCAAAACCATATATCCTTATTATGAAAAACTATCACAAATCCGTACTCTACAATATTCAAATTTCAAATCTCAAATCCACAAACCAAAATCTCAGACTCATATTGAGATTAATAAATTTCATTTGATTTTGGATTAGATGCAAACCAAAAACAAAGCTCATCCAAAAAAAAAAAGAATGTTTCAAATCGAAACCAAAACTTACAAATAGAATAACTATTCAAGTTCACATGGTGGATGACCTTTGATGATGCAGTCAATTATTAAAAGTTTTCATCTCTTTTTGGGTTTTTGAAGGGTGAATGGCAGGGATGATGGGTAAAAGCTGGAGTGGAGCATGTTTGAGAGTATATGAGGAAGAATCTTGTTAAGTGGGCAAACCATGGAGGAGGAACGAATGAGAGGAAGAACATAATGTAGGAAAACATAGGCACACAGTGGTAGGATTTGGGTCTTACTATAGTGTTGTGAGTAGTCATTCTGATTCATTCATGTGGGAGAGGGAAAGTTGTTGGGAATAGAGAGAAGGGAAAGTAATCATTCATACCTTTTTTGGTAAGAGGGAAAAACAGGTGGATGAAAAAGGTGAGGATTGAAAATGGTAAGGAAAGTAGCATTTTCCTTTGTTTGGTGAGAAAGGAAAAGCGGATGGAAAGGAAAAAGGGAAGGAAAGAGTTTCCTTTGGGCCCACCATTTTTTAACCATTCAAATATGGGTGGAAAATTGGAGAGAATTGTTGGCTGGAAAGGGTAATTGAATTAATTTACATGTATACCCTTATTAATTGTATATTCTCTATAACTATCAAGTTAAGTACCATTTTTATATGGGACACAATTTTAAAATCTATAAAATAAAGTACAATACAATTCAAATATCAAAAGATAAAAAAAAATGACTTTTGTTATCCGTGATTGAGATTGCTTTAAGTTTTTTTTTTAAAATTAATCTAACGGCTAATACTAAAACTCAAAGTTAATAGAAAAAATTGGTCCCTACGAATGTGTTTGGACTAATTTTTTAAAAGTACTTCTAAGAATTATTTCTCATAAATAGTTTTTAAAAAATAGTGTTTGGAACTTCAATGTTTTCTGGAAGAAGCGATGAAAAGATGGAGGGAATAAGAAGATTAGGTCACATTGATATTTATATTTTATACAAGAGCCTCTTTGTCTATCACAGTGACTTGGTGCGCAAGCAAAGCACAAAATTTTGTACGAGTTCGAGTCGACTTTGTCCTAAATCTATGAATCATATACCGAATCGGCCCTGAATTAGTATGACTCAGGGTTAACCCTTCACCAAGTCAAAACGATTTCGTAATGGAATCGAGAAGATTCGTAAAAAACGACCAAAATCAGCCAAAGCTATAAAACCGTACTACGAAAATCTACCACAAATCTGTACTCTTTAATATTCAAATCTCAAACCCATACTAAGATTAATAAATTTCATATAATTTTGGATTTGATACAAACCGAAAACAAAGTTCATCCCAAAAAAAAGAATGTTCCAAATCGAAACCATAACTTACAAATAGAATAACTATTCAAGTTCACATGTTGGATGACCTTTGATGATGTAGTCAACTATTGAAAGTTTTCATCTCTTTCTTGATTTTGAAGGGTGAAAGGCGAGGATGATGGGTAAAAGCTGGAGAGGGGCATGTTAGAGAGTATATGAAGAGGAATCTTGTTTAGTAGGCAAACCATGGAGGCGGAGGAAATAATGAGAGGAAGAACAGAATATAGGAGAACATAGGCACACAGTGGTAAGATGTGGGTTTTACTATTGTGCTGTGGGTAGTCATTCTGATTCATTCACGTGAGAGAGGGAGAGTTGTTGAGAAGAGAAAGAAGGGGAAGCAGTCATTCATGCCCTGTTTTGTAAAAGGGAAAAACAAGTGGATGAAAAAGGTGAGGATGGAAAACGGGAGGGCAAAAAGCATTTTCCTTTTTTTGGTGAGAAAGGAAAAGTGGATGGAAAGGAAGAAGGGAAGGAAAGACTTTCCTTTGGGCCCACCATTTTTTATCCACCCAAATATTGTTGAAAAATAGGAGAGGATTGTTGGCTACAAAATGTAATTGAGTAAATTTACATTTATACACATATTAATTGCATATTCTCTATAACTATCACGTTAAGTACTATTTGTATAAGGGGCTCAATTTTAAAATATATATAATAAAGTACAATACAATTCAAATATCAAAAGATAAGCAAAATAATTTCTGATATTCGGGGTTTAGATTACTTTAAATTTTAATTTAAAGTTAACCTAATGGCTAATATTAACACCCAAAATTTAATAGAAAAAATAGGCGTCTAAGGATGTGGTTGGAGTGACTTTTTAAAAAAACTTCAAAAAAAATTATTTCTCATAAGTACTTTTTTAAAAAAATTGCATTTGAAACTTCATTGTTTTCTAGAAGCAGTGAAGAAATGATACAAGGAGGAAGAAGATTAGCTTACATTGGTATTTTTTTGGTACAATAGCCTTTTTGTTTATCACAATGACTTGGTGTGCAAGTAGGGTTCAAAATTTCATACAAGTTTGGGCCAACTCTGCCCAAATCTATGACTCATATACCGAATCAGCCCTTAATCAGTATGACTCAGGGTTAATCCTCCACTGAGTCAGAACGATTTCGTAATGGAATCGAGAAGATTCGCAAAAAAAGACAAAAACCATGCAAAACCATAAAACGGTACTCTAAAAAGCTACAACAAATCCGTACTCTACAATTTTCAAATCTCAAATCCATAAACCAAAATCTCAGGCCCAAATTGACATTAATAAATTTCATAAGATTTTAGATTAGATACAAACTGAAAAAAAAAAACTCATCCCCCAAAAAAAAGAATATTCTAAATCGAAACCAAAACTTACAAATAGATTAACTATACAAGTTCACATGCTAAATGACCTTTGATGATGTAATCAACTATTGAAAGTTTTCATCTCTTCCTGGGTTTTAAAGGGTGAATAGCGGGGATGATGGGTAAAAGCTAGAGAGGAGTAGAGAGGAAAATATGCGGCAGAATCTTGTGTAGTGAGCAAACCATGGGGGGTGGAGGAACAAAAGAGAGGAAGAACAAAATATAGGAGAACATAGGCACACAATGGTAGGATTTGGGTCTTACTACTGTGTTGTGGGTAGTCATTCTGATTCATTCAGGTAGGAGAGGGACAGTTGTTGGGAAGAAAGAGAAGGAAAGCAATCATTCATGCCCTATTTGGTAAGAGGGAAAAACATGTGGATGAAAACGGTGAGGATGGAAAATGGGAGGGAATGAAGCATTTTTCATTGTTTGGTGAGAAAGGAAAAGTGGATGGAAAGTAAAAAGGAAAGGAAAGTGTTTCCTTCGGGCTCACCATTTTTGATCCACCCAAATATGGGTGGAAAGTGGGAGAGAATTGTTGGCTACTGTTGAGAAAATTACTATAATACAATTAGGAAAGTTTCTATAATGTAATTAGGGTTTACGTTTATTGTAATATGTATACCACACAAAAGGGTATACTCGTATTTTATTTCTTTGTTTAGTGACTATAAATACAAGACCAATAGTGAGAGGTGGGTTTAAGCCAAAACCTCTATTTGTCTTTCTCATACTGTGTTAAGCTCATCTCTAATCTTAATATGGTAACAGAGCAAGACTCCTATTAATCTTCTTTTCTTTCTTCTCTTTTATTTTCTCTTCCATTTTTTCCTTGTTTTCTTCTGATTCGCGTCTTCACTGAGTCCGGGTGTTGAATGAATCTGCACTGAATCTATGCATTCCCACCAGTGAAGCTTCTGCTTGAAATCAAGGTTCTAATGGTTCTCTGTTGAGTTGCTCTTGGTGTTGTTCATGGTGGTGGTGATATGGTATCGTTGTGGATGTTTCTCGTCGCTGTGGTAGCGTCGTCGGTGCTCGGGGTGTGAGGCACCGTCGACTGGTGTGGCCTCTGGTGGCTTCTGTGGTGGTGTGGCTGCTAGGGTTTCTTAGTAATGTCATTTGGTGTGAGCCCTGCCGATGAATAGGGTTTGGTTGAAACCCTAGCTCGTGGAGAAGATAACCCTCATAGATCGGTTACGGGTTTGGGTAATAGGCCAAAGTCCACAGGTTTTAAATCCAGATTCTGATCCAGACCCAAACCTAGATTTAGGTTCAGACCCAAATCTAGATTCAAACCGGTTCAATCCCAGTTCGGTCATTTTTCCTCCTGTTCTTCCAGTTTTTCTTCTAGTTCAGTAGTTCTGTGAACTTTGCCTGTCTGGTTTACCTGCTCAGTTCAGTGGTACAACGAAGGTTTTGTCCCCAGTTTAGTGGTCTGGTGAGCCTTTACTTTCCGGTTCAAAGATCTAGTGTGTCTTTATTGTCCAGTTCAACAGTCCAACGAACCTTTCTTGGCCGGTTCAGCGATCCAACAAGCTTCCTTGTTCTGTTCAACTCCGGATTATTACTACCCAGTACTGTTCACCACTAAGCAGTCTCCTTATGTCTATGGAATCCAAGAATGATGAAACATCTATTTATACTTCAGTTGCTCTATTTAATGGTCCTATGACGTTAATCAAACTTAATGGGGCAAATTATGTTTTATGGTCATGATCAATCCAAGTATTTTTGAAAGGGAAAGGCCTCAAGAAATATTTAGTAAATCCTAAACACAAAGAAGGTACGTCTGGTTATGACGAGTGGGAATAGGCAGATGCTCAAATTATTTTTTTATTATTGAATAGTATTAAGGCTAATATTAGCTCCACTTTACTTTATCTGGACACGGCCAAAGAAATTTGGGACCACTTGGCCATTATGAATTCGGGCACACGTGATTTTACTCGTGCCTATGAGGTTTGTCAACAATACTTTTGTTTAGAACAAGGCAATCTGAGCTTTGTAGATTATTATTCCCATGTCACAGGAGTCTATGAGGCAGTGAAACTTTACAACCCATTTACCACTGATGCTGCAGTGTGGTAGAAACATCATGAAGATATGAATGTTGTTCGTTTTTTGATGGGTTTGAGACCTGAGTATGAGGCTGTTCTTTCTCAAATTTTGTGCATTTCTAGTCTCCCATCTTTGCTTGAGGTTTTCTCTCGTTTATAACGTGTTACATTGTCTACAGAGACTTATGGTGTTGATTGTAGTTTATCTTATGACCGCTTAGCACTTGTTGGTCCTACTAGCCATAATGATAATTATCGAGGTGGTCGTGGGGATGTGAAGGTCGCACTGGATGTCGTGGTGGTTGATCTAGTCCTCGCTTGTGCACTCATTGTGGTCGTGGATGACACACCATTGATTATTGTTGGGATTTACATGGCAAGCCTTCAGGTGTTGCTAATCAGGCCTCCTATCAGTATGATAATTCACATCCTACTCCACCTAACTCTGGGTCGGTTACATTTACACGTGAGGAGTATACTCAACTTATGTCCCAACAACAGGTTGTTCCATCCTCCTCCATTGACATATTTGTCCAGTCAGGTACCACTCCCACTTGTTAATTGTCCTTCACTCGCAGTCAATGGATCATATAGACTCTGGAGCCTTATACCATATGACCGATTCGTCTAGTGTCTTTTCTACTTATCAATCTGTCAATTCTCAACGTAGTGTTACTCTTGTTAATGACACTTCATCTAAAGTTTCAGATGTAGGGACTACTCAATTGAGTACTGATATCTCGTTGTCAGTAGTATTAATTGTTCCCCAGTTTTCCTTTAGCTTACTTTTCATTAAAAAGATTACTCGTTTTCTTAATTGTTCGGTAATATTTTTCCCTTCCTACTGTGTGTTTTAGGATTCTAGAAGAAGAGGAAGATTGGTACGGGGAATGAAGCTGGTGGTCTTTATTATTTTGATTTTGATACATCTCCTCGAGCGTTTTAGACCTCATCATCTCCCTTTCAGTGGCACAGTAGGCTTAGCCATCCTTCGCTCCAGAATCTAAAGTGCCAAGTTCCTAGTCTAAGTCATGTATCATCTGTGTTTTGTGAAACCTGTCAACTTAGTAAGCATCAACATGTTTTCTTCAAGTCTAGAATCAATAATCGTGTATCGAGTCCATTTGTTTTAGTTCATTCTGATGTATAGGGCCCAATAAAGAATATTGCATCTAAAAAATTTCTTTATTTTGTGTCATTTGTGGATGATTATTCTCGAGTGACCTAGTTATTTCTTATGAAAGCCTGTTCTGAGTTATGCTCTATATTTGAGACTTTTCATTAAGAAATAAAAACACAATATGGTTGTAACATTCGTATTCTCTATTTTGATAATGCTAGAGAATATGAATTTGATCTTTTATCCTCTTATCTTCGTAAGGCTGGTATTATTCATCAAACCTTCGTAAGACTGGTATTATTCATCAAACCTCTGGTGCCAATACTTCTCAGCAGAATGGGGTTGCTGAGTGTAAGAATCGACATTTGTTGGAAGTTACTCGTGCATTATTATTTCAAATGCATGTACCTCGTGCTTTTTGGAGTGATGATGTTCTTACAGTCTGTCACTTCATTAACCGTATGTCGTAGTCAGTATTAAATAGGAAAAGTCCATACTCCGTTCTTATACCTCATACCTCCTCATTCTCCTTACCTCCTACAGTGTTTGGATGTGTTTGTTATGTTCATAACTTATGGCATGGGTTTGATAAACTTGACCCTCGTGCTACCAAGTGTGTCTTCCTTAGATACTTTTGTACACAAAAAGGGTATCGATGTTGTAGTCACACTCTTCGTTGGTACCTCATTAGTGTTGATGTTAACTTTAATGAGGACATTTCGTATTTCTCGGCACCTGAGCAGCGTTTGGATCTTGATTTTGGGCAGTCTCTTGAGCCACCTCTTCCCTTACCGTTACGTTCTCCACTCTCTATTGTGTACCCATCCCCTGTTCCACTCCGTGTATATTCCCGTCGTGCACAATTATCAACTGAAGTGCCCTTGCCACCCTCATTTCTATCTCCTGATCCGAATCCCTTAGGTAATTCTGATTCTTTACCAATTGCTCTTAGGAAATGTAGTCGATCATGTGTTACTAAACATCCCATTGGTAATTTTATTTCCTATGATTCCTTATCACCTGGTTTTTCCTGCTTTACCACACAATTCTATATTGTCTCTATTCCTAAGACTCTATAGGGTGTCTTGTCTAATCTGGGTTGGAGAAAAGTTATGGAAGTTGAATTGAATGTCTTACATCATAATGGGACTTGAGATCTAGTTACCTTACCACCGGGAAAACGGATGGTTGGTTGCCAATGAGTGTATACTATTAAGTTTAATCCAGATGGTTTTGTTAAGCATCTCAAAGCTTGACTTATTACTAAAGGTTTCACTCAAACATATGTGGTTAATTATGCGGAGAAATTTTCTCCATTGCCAAGATCACCTCTATGTGTGTTTTAATTTCTTTGACTGCTAACCTTGATTGACCTCTGTTTCAGTTAGATGTTAAGAATGCATTCTTGCATGGTGACTTGGCTGAGGAATTCTACATGGAGCAATCACCTGGTTTACTGCTCAGGGGAGTGTGTGTCAACTCAAGAAATCTATGTACGGTTTGAAGCAATCACCAAGAACACGGTTTGGTAAATTCTCCGATGCATTATTAGAATTTGGCTTTCTTCGATATCAGATAAATAATTTTATTTTTCACAGGCAGACAGATATAGGGTATACTTTATTGGTGGTTTATGTTGATGATATCATAATCACCGGTTATAATTTTGAGGGTAGTACTAAGTTAAAAGTATTTCTGCAAGACAAATTTTATACGAAGGATTTTAAAAAACTTAGGTACTTCTTGGGTATTGAAGTTGTCAGATCTAAGTAGAGTATCTGTCTATCTCAGAGGAAATATGTAATTAACATGCTAGAAGAGACATGTTTACTGGATAGTAGACCAATTGATAGTCCTATGGAACCAAATCAGAAGTTGTCAATGGATGATGATGCTATATTTGATAACCCAGGTTGGTATCGCAAGTTGGTTGGGAAGCTTAATTATCTCACTATTACCTGACTAGATATTGCATATGCAGTCAGTACGGTAAGTCAATTTGCGGGATGTCCTAGAATACCACATTGGGATGCAGTCATTCGTATTCTTCGATATCTCAAAAGTGCTCCTGGTCTTGGATTGTTACATCAATCTAATGAATATCTTTAAGTGGAAGGTTTTTTCGATGCTGGTTGGGCTGGTTCTCCATCTGATCGATGATCAACTACTGGTTATTGCACCTTCTTGGGAGGTAATGTTGTTTCATTGAAAAGTAAAAAACAAATAGTGGTAGCATGATTCAGGACCGAGGCCGAGTACAGAGTAATGACTTATACGACTAGTGAGTTGACATGGTTACTACACATTATTCAAAAATTGGTTTTCAAGTTCAACTACTGTTACAACTATTTTGTGATAATCAGACAACCATTCATATTGCTACCAATCAAGTATTCTATGAGAGAACTAAATATATTAAAGTTGACTGTCATTTTATTCGGGACAAGATACTAAGTGGAGATATTGTAACTTCATTTTTGAAATCTGAGGATCAACTTATAGACATGTTCATCAAAACATTGAGTCGTACTCGTCTTACAGATTTTTGTTTATAGTCCAACTTGAGGAGGAGTGTTGAGAAAGTTACTATAATACAATTAGGAAAGTTTCTATAATTTAATTAGGGTTTATGTTTATTGTAATGTGTATACCACACAAAGGGTAAACTCGTATTTTATTTCTTTGGTCAATGACTATAAATACAAGACCAATCATGAGAGGTAGGCTAAGCCAAAACCTTTCTTTGTCTTTCTCATATTGTGTTAAGCACCTCTCTAAGCTTAACAGTTGTAAAATGTAATTGAGTTAATTTACATTTATACCCTTATTAATTCCATATTCTCTATAACTATCACGTTAAGTACCATTTGTATAAGGGGCATAATTTTAAAATCTATATAATAAAGTACAATACAATTCAAAATTCAAAAGATAAACAAAATGACTTTTGTTATTTTAAGATTGTTTTAAATTTTAATTTAAAGTTAATCTAACGGCTAATATTAACACCCCAAATTTAATAGAACAAATAGCCTCTTAAGAATGTGTTATGAGTGAATTTTTAAAAAAACTTCTAAGAAAATTATTTCTCATAAGTACTTTGGTATTTATATTTCATAAAAGTGCATATTTATCTTTCACAGTGACTTGGTGCACAAGCAGGGTTCTAAATTTCGTACAAGTATAAATTGACTCTTCCCCAAATCTATGACTCATAAACCAAATCAGCCCTAAATTGGTACAAATGAGGGTTAACTATCCACCAAGTCAGAACGATTTCGTAATGGAATCGAGAAGATTCGCACAAAATGACAAAAACTAGCTAAAACCGTAGGCTGAAAAGCTACCACAAATCCGTACTCTAAAATATTCAAATCTCAAATCTAGATACCTAAATCTCAGACCCATATTGAGATTAATAAATTTCATATTATTTTGGATTAGATACAAACCGAAAACAAAGCTCATCCCAAAATAAAGAATGTTCCAAATCGAAATCAAAACTTACAAATAGAATAACTATTCAAGTTCACATGTTGGCTGACCTTTTATAATGTAATCAACTGTTGAAAATTTTCATCTATCTCTAGGTTTTGAAGGGTGAACGACGAGGATAATGGGTAAAAGTTAAAGAGCATCATGTTTGAGAGTATATGAGGAAGAATCTTGTGTAGTGGGCAAATCATGGAGGAAGAGGAACTAATGAGAGGGAGAACAGAATATAGAAGAACATAGGCACACAGTGGTAAGATTTGGGTCTTACTACTATGTTCTGGGTAACCATTCTGATTCATTCACGTGCGAGAGGGAGTGTTGTTGGGAAAAAAGAGAAGGGAAAGTAGTCATTCATGCCCTACTTGGTAAGAGGGCAAAATAGGTGAATGAATAAGGTGAGGATGGAAAATGAGAGGGAAGGAAGCATTTTGTCATTGTTTGGTGAGAAAGGAAAAGTGGATGGAAAGAAAAAATGGAAGGAAATAGTTTCCTCTGGGCCCACCATTTTTGATTTACCCAAATATGGGTGGAAAATGAGAG
>CM042186.1:35073869-35085711 GCA_023539305.1 Ilex asprella | reverse complement strand
AAAATTGGATTCAAAGCAAACAAAGGCTAGTGATAGTGAATTACCTTCTTCTTTTTTCTTCTTTTCTAACCAAGACATGAATCGAGTGCACTCACTTTTCTTATGACCTCTTTTCTTGCAAAAATAACACTTGACATATTTAATGGCAGCCTTAGGAACTCTCACATTTTGACCAGTACCATGCCTTTTAAAATTCCGACAATTCTTTGGAGCATGATGCTTAGATTTTCTATTATTTCCTTGATACCGACCTTTGAAACTAGATTTAGGCTGAGAAACAAATAAGGCAGTTTCACTCTTTTCTTTTCTAAGTTTTTCTTCCTCAGAATCACACTTGGAGATAAGGTCGTTTATTGTCCAGGACTCATTTTGGGTATTGTAGGCAGTTTTGATTTGACTAAACTCATGAGGCAAATAGTTAAGAGTGTGATGAACAATGAAATTACCAGGAATAACAATTTTGAAGGCTTTAAGTTTGGTTTGAACATGGACCATTCTAAGGATATATTCCCTAACACTACCTACATTGTCATATTTCATACTCGTTAATTCATTCATTAGACCCTCAGCTTCAGTTTTATTGGTTACCTTGTATCTCTCTCGTACAGCAATGAAGAACTCCTTAGCATTCTTGGTTTCAGGCAAGCCACTCATCAAGTGTTCAGAGAAAGACCTCTTCATGGCAATCATACTCAACCTATTAGATTTCTCTCACTTTGCATAAAGTTCTTTTTCATCAGGGAAACTCTCACTAGTAGGTTTAGCAGGTTCATTCTCTTTCAAGGCAAAGTCTATGTCAGCAATTCCCAGGGCAAACTCAATATCTTGCTTCCATCTCTTATAATTAGAACCAGTCAAGACTTCAATGTTGGCATTATTACTATTCATAGCAAAAGAGACTGTACAAGGCAACGAGAATATAAACAGTTAGCAAAATTGGGCAATAAATATATAAAATATGCTTTGAACATAATAAGTCATATTTTATTAAGAGAATCCAAATACATCCCTACAAACTCCCCTTTGGGCAGAAAATGCAATATGCTATAGGTCTTCTCTTTCATGAAACTAACCAATGAGAATGCTCAAATTTTGAAAAATTTATCCCATTTGGGCAGATAAACCTTCTAGACTATCGCACCTTTACCACAATGTTTCATGACATCTCTAAATTACAATACACAACAACCCCCTTTGGGCAGGTAATTGTATATTATAATTTAGAGATAATCCCGTAACAAAAGCATGAGAAAAATCTACAAATTTCAATAAATGGACCACTTTGGTGGCAACCATCCATCTTAACTTATAGAATTTCTCAAACGGGGATATTTTAATAAATTGTCCATAATTAAATATCATGTGATCAATCAATATGAGGGATTAACCAATATATACCTCTATAGATCACCTATCATTAATCGTTGCATTCAAGTTTCAATTCTATTTTTACTATTAAAATTAAATAATTTAAATTCACATCAACCAACATTGAATGAATAATATGTAGATCATTAAAAAATTTCCTCGTACAAATCACTGAGGACTAAAATTAGAATTGTACAAACATCTTCTACAAATTATAACAATTCAATCAATATTACATCAACATGATAAAATAATTTGTATAGATAAAACATATATTTATTCGTCAACAAAATCCACAAGAAACTAAAAAATAAATTTAATAGGTTGAACGAATATGACATAATCAAATAAAATAAATGCATGTGTATTATCATAAAAATCCTAACAATTCAAGAAGCAATAAACAAAAAAAAAAAAACTCATGGCAAAGGCAAGAATCTTTTTGCTTTTCTTCCTTGTGACATACGGTCACCATCCATGGTTTCACTCTTTATTTTTTTTTTATTTATCTTGTAACCTCCTGGCTGCCTAAACTTAAACATGTTTATATATATATATAGCCGCCAACAGTATGACGGCTTGAAAATTCTCCACCATGCAATTGCTTTGAAGAAAAAAAGTAAACTTTGAATTTTCCACCATGCAATTGATTTGAAGAAAAAACAGTAAACTTTGATCAAAGTTTTAACCAAAAAAAAAAAAAAAACGTTGACTGCGATTATAATTTAATGTCGTGCGGTCACAAAATATTTTGTGATACAAAATTATTTGAAACAAAATAATAATAAAATAAATTAGGTTCTAAATTCATATACGATAGGCTCTGATACCGCATGTAAGAAATTTTAATGATTCGTACATGAAATTTAGAACACCTAAATTATAAGATTTAAATTCTAAATTCAAGATTTAGAACATACCTGTATGAGTCATGATACTCAATCTCTTGATTGCTTTTTTGAAAGGGCAAGGTCTTCCTCTCCTTCTTCAAGATCAATAGGCGGCTATCAATGGGACAAGCCAATTTAGGATTATGAAGTGGAGAGGGGACCTAACTTGTATTTATAATGAAATCTAATGTGCTCTCCCATTACGAGCCACAATTAGATTAAGGCCTACACTTAACCGCCTCAACCACATCAATTAAAAGATGTACATAAGCCCATCAAAATAGAACACTTAATAATATTGGGCTCATCTGATTGGACCATAAATTCAGCCCGTTTTTCACAAACTAAAAATTAAATATTAATTAGTGGAAGTCCAATATAGAAAAAATTCTAACAAGATAGTCTAACAGGGGATCTGGGAAGTGAACCCCTCCATGACGTGAAAAGGGGCCTTCATTAGCTCGAGTGCCAGCTCCACCAGCACCCTCACGCATAAGTAACACGAACATAGACAAGTCAAAGCCAATACGATGATCTAGACGCCGACGCCGACGATGGAGATGAGATGGAAAGGATGGCGAAGGGAAGGCCCAATAGGAAGCCCAAAGGTCGGCAATCTTTGTCTCCACAGCACATGATGATGACGGCGGTGGTGTTGTTTACGGGTCATCCCCTCTCTAATGGCATACACAGTGCATGAGGTTCTCGTCATTGTAGAGTCTAGGGAGGATTAAATGTACACAATTTTACCGTTGCATCTAGACCAACCCTCTCTCTTTAATTGCTAAATATTATGGACGATTAGATATACACAATTTTACCGTTTACTGTAGTGAGATACATATTTCATTGTCTATTCATTGTTATGATTTAGACAACAAAATTGTGCAAATAGTTGTGAGATTTGTGTAGTCTTGTGATGTTGTGGAATTTTGGTTAGTGTTAGTTAAATGTCAGAAATAAAAAATTGAGTTTGACGTAGAGCTCCGTGCGAAGAAAGATGGTATTTCACTGTCCAAATTTAAATGTCACAAGTAAAACAATGAAATTGCACAGTTTATTAAGAGGAGTTGTATTATTTGGTGATTGAATGACATATTGACAGTGAAATTTGTAGTCTATATATATTGTGACACTCCAAAATTCAGAGGTCCGTTGATTGCCTATCAACCCACGGAATACCCGTGTATACCAAGTAACTCGACATCGTTCCGTTATGCCCCTCTTATCGAGGTGTTACAGCTTAGTATCAGAGTTTAGGTATACGATTTATCTAGGGCTTAATGGGCATGGGTATAGACCATTGCATGCATTGTACATTTTATGTTATGTGCTTAATTTGCTACATGCTATGTGTTACTTGTTATGTGGATTGTATACATTGTAGGATGTATATGGAAATGAACACATTAGGGTTAGAAAACATAACCTTGAGAATGAAAAAATAAATGAACGAGATGGTTCATGACGAAATTGTCTAATAGTGAGTGGTATACGCATTACTAGGCAGACAATTAGAAGAATTCTCAACGTTTCAATTTTGATCCCTACTTTGGGATACTAAGTTATTACTCTATTACTATTTGACATGTGTGTAGATGGAAACTAGAGAAATGAGATGTCGGGGTGGACGAAACAACAACCAACCACCACTGACTCTTGACCAACAAGTCATCGTGGAGGCTATTGGTATTGTGACTGCTACTATTGCACAAGCTAGTGCTACAGTTGCTACTATCGCACAGACCGGTGTAAATGTGGGTCAAGGAGGATCAACTAACCTCCATAAATTCAAGGCCCACAATCTTCCGTTCTTTCTGGGAGGGGAAGATCCGATGGTAGCTGATCATTGGTTCCGACAGGTTGACAAGATCTTAAGAGCTATGGAGATCACCTCCGATGCCACTAAGATAACATTAGCTATGTTCCAGCTAGAGGAAGAATCCCAAGTATGGTGGAATTGGGTTAAAGACTCCAAGAACTTGGAGGCAATAACTTGACCAAAGTTCAAGGAACTCTTTATGGGTAAGTACTTCCCGGCGGCTGCTCAACATGCAAAAGGCCTGGGAGTTCTTAGACTTGAGGCAAGGAATGATGATGATGCTCGAATACGTGGCTAAGTTCACAGAATTAGCCTGTTTCGCTGATGATTATGTGGCTACAAACATGGCCTAAGTGAGGAAGTTTGAGGATGGCTTGTAGTTGTCCATCCGGGGTAAAATTGTGGGTCTTCTTCTGCAAGACTTGGACACGATGGTCACGACAGCTATGACCATTGAGAGAGAGGTTGATGATGCAAGGAACATGCAGGAAGTGGATGGAAAAGACAAGAAGAAGGAGGGTTAATCCTCTTCTTCTGGTGTGAGGAAGAAGCAGAGGACTTCTGCTCCACATAAGCATCAAGGGCAAGGCCGCGACTATCAAGGCCAAGGTCAGTCCTCCCAAGGCAGGGAAAATCAGAGGCCTCCTTTTCAGGAAGGCCAACGGACTTGTTATCATTGCCACCAGTTGAGGCATATGAAGCAGGATTGTCCTCAGAGGCATGGATCCCAGGGCCAGGGGGCGTCTCAGTCCCAGTCATCAGTGGGATATTCACAGTCTCACTACACTCCTTCCTACCCCACCACGGGCCAAGGAAGTCAGTATCCATTCCAGAGTGCCGCACAAGGCCCCACTACTTCACGTGTGAGGTTTTCGCAAGCAGGTCAGATGGGACAGGACATGGGTCGAGGCCGAGGATAAGGCTCTCAGGCCAGGACTTCAGGGACCCAAGGGCGTGTCTACGTCATTACACCTCACACAAAGCCGACAGATCAGTCGGTTTTCTAGGGAACATTTTTACTCTCTCGCTTATGGGTAAGAGTGTTATTTGATTCTGGTGCATCTCATTCCTTTATTGCTGCATCATATGTGAAAGACTTGGGCTTAGAGGTTGAAACCTTGGAAGAGCCACTGTATGTGAGTTCTCCCCTAGGAGCTAGGGTGAGCGTTGGTCAGATATGTCAGGGTTGTGAGTTAGAGATCTCAGGAATTCTACTCACTGTGGATCTAAGACTCATGGACATGTCGGAGTTTGATGCCATCCTAGGGATGGACTGGTTAACAACACATCGAGTCGTTATTGATGGTGATCGTAAGAAGGTCGTTGCCTACACACCAGACGGTATTTGTTTCATGTTTCAGGGGGATAAGCATGATACTTTACCTCAAGCTGTATACGACTCTAGATGGCACGGGCAGTTGATGAGTTGGCTAACAAGCCTTACCCTGAAAAATGAGACGAGACTTTATCATTGAGTTACATCCTAGTACATCGCCCATTTCTAAGACTCCACATAGGATGGCTCCTGTTGAGTTGCAAGAACTCAAGGTCCAATTGCAAGAATTGTTGGACAGAGGATTCATTAGATCGAGTACCTCACCTTGGGGCGTTTCGGTGTTATTTTCAAAGAAAAAGGAGAAAACCATTCGACTAGGCATAGATTATTGGCAGTTGAATAGGGTTACTATCAAGAATAGGTACCCTTTGTCGAGAATTGATGAATTATTCGATCAGCTGAGGGGGTGCGGGTCTTCTCCAAGATAGATTTATGCACTAGTTACCATCAGTTGAGAGTTAGGGAGGAGGATATCCCTAAGACGGTGTTTAGGACGCGGTATGGACATTACGAGTTCACAGTCATGCCTTTTGGATTGACGAACGCTTCAGCGGCATTTATGGATCTCATGTATAGGGTGTTCTAACCCTACCTAGATCAGTTTGTCGTGGTCTTTGTTGACGACATTTTGGTCTATTTCAAGTCTGAGGAGGATCATGAGGGTCACTTGAGGATTGTTCTTCAAGCCTTGAGAAACCATTAGTTGTACGCCAAGTTCAGCAAGTGTGAAATTTGGCTGACTGAGGTGAAATTCTTAGGGCATGTGGTGTCGGCTTTGGGTGTATCCGTGGACCTGAAAAAGGTTGAGGCAGTCATGAATTGGAAGAGACCAAAGTCAGTCTTCGAGATATGCAGTTTCTTGGGATTTACAGGGTATTACAAGAGATTCATTGAGGACTTTTCCCAACTGGCTGCACCTATGACGAGATTGACCAGGAAATAGGTCAAGTTCGAGTGGAATGATTCTTATGAGAAGGCATTCCAGGAGTTAGAGAGAAGGCTTACTTCAACTCCTATTTTGATAGTCCCAGAAAGAGGACAGAGGTACACAGTATATTGTGATGCCTCTAAAGACAGACTTGGTTGTGTGTTGATGCAATCCGGGAGGATAATGGCTTATGGTTCTCGACAGTTAAAGAGTTACGAGCAGAATTACCCTACGCTCGGCATGGAGTTGGCAACCATTGTCTTTGCCTTAAAGGTCTAGCGCCACTATCTATACGGTGAGCAGTTCGAGATATTTTTGGACCACAAAAGTCTAAAATACATCTTTACACAGCGGAACCTCAACATGAGGCAACTCAGGTGGATGGAGTATCTAGAGGACTATGACTTCACTTTGTATTACCATCCAGATAAGGCAAATGTGGTGGCCGATGCACTTAGCCGGAAGTCACGGGGAGACCTGGCTAGTGTGGCTTCTCGGGAGTGGTAGATGCTTGAGACTGTGGGACAGTTCAGGTTACACTACATGGGGCTGGCTCAGGGTACTTTGGTGGCTACGCCCTCCCTACTAAGCAGAGTGATTGAGTCTCAAGGGCATGAACCGAAGATATTATTCATTAAGGACCGAGTACGATTAGGGACAGGTGATGAGGGATAAACTATTCACTTAGATGGTAGTTTTCAGTGTAGGAGAAAGATTGTGGTTCCCCAGTCTGCAGAGTTGAGAGAGAAAATCCTTAGAGAGTTCCATTGCTCTCGTTTTTCTGTGCATCCTGGTGGCACGAAGATTTATCAAGATCTTCGTCGCCAGTATAATTGGAGTGGGATGAAAAAATACGTTGGAGATTTTGTTAGTAAATGTCTCACGTGTCAGCAAGTAAAGACTGAACACCAAAGACCAGCGGGATTACTCTAGCCTTTAGAGGTAGCTGAGTGGAAGTGGGAGCATGTCACAATGAATTTTGTGACTCACTTGTCACCGACATCGCAGGGTCATGACGCGATGTGGGTAATAATGGACCGGCTTACTAAGTCAGCACACTTTTTGGCAGTGCAGATAACCTTCAAACTGGAGGAATTCTTCAAGTTGTATATACGGGAGATTGTCTGGTTACATGGGCTACTCGTATCTATAGTATTGGATCGAGATTCCAGATTTATAGCTCATTTTTTAGAGAGTTTTCAATGATCCATGGGGATGCAGCAGATAATAAGCACTGCTTTTCATCCCCAGACAGACAGTTAGTCTGAGAAGACCATCCAGACATTAGAGGACATGTTACAGGCATACGTCCAAGATCTCAAGGATAGTTGGGAAGATCATTTACCCTTAGTAGAGTTCGCCCATAATAACAGTTATCAGGCGAGCATACAGATAGCACCCTATGAGGAACTATATGAGAGGCCTTGTCGTTCTCCGATTTGTTGGACGGAGGTAGGTGAAAGACCTTCAACTGGTTCAAATTTGGTTGAAGACACCTCTGAGAAGGTGGACTTGATACGGAAGCGCCTTCTCACGGCTCAGAGTCGGCAGAAGAACTATGTCGACAAACGGCGGCAATCTCTAGAGTTTGAGGTGGGAGGTCATGTCTTCTTGAAGGTGATGCCTAAAAGAGGAGTCGTCAGGTTCAACAAGCGGAGAAAGCTACCACCGAAGTATATCGGGCGCTTTGAGGCACTCGAGAGGGTGGGTATAGTTGCTTACCAATTGGCATTACTGCCAAATCTGTCTGGTGTTCATGCGGTATTCCATGTCTCCATGCTCCGATAATACACCCAGATCCGACTCATGTGATGGATTGGGGTGAGCTTATTGTTGATGCGAATGGGACCTTCGAGCAGGGACCAGTGCGTATCATAGACAGTCGGGAACAGATTTTGCGAGGCAAGACTGTGAGACTAGTGAAGGTATTGTGACAGCACCAAGGAGTAGAGGAGGCGACATGAGAGCGTGAGGACACTATTCGTACCAATTACCCTTTCCTCTTCCAAGATGGAGGTACATTTTTATAGTCATTTAGTGTTAGATGACTGTTGCATATACATGTGATTATATGTGCATGAGTATGTGAATTTCCGGGACAAAATTCTTTTAAGGGGAGAAGAATGTGAAACCCAGATAAATTTGACCTTTTTCGAAAAAGGCCAAAATAGTAATTTGTCACTATAATACGTATTTAAAATACTCATATTCTAGACCTCGAATGAGAAAATGGAGTTCGCCGTTAGACTCGTGTCGTAAAATCTAGTCACCCTGTCGAATTTCGTTGAATTCTGAGATAGTAAATTTTTTTTGCACGTCGTTCGAGACAACTGGATGACGGATGACCTCTCAGTGATCCCAAAAAATAAATATTTTAAAATTTAAGTATGATTAGACTAAAGTACCAATAAAATTAATTTGGACTAAACATGGAATGTAATAAATCATTTCGGGACGAAAAACGGACCCGAAAGTCAAAAAATATGCGGTGCGATGTGGACCGCTCCTTTGCGACTATAAATATCGACCTAAATCAGATATTTAGGCACAAATATATCTATTGTTCAGCCTCCACACGTTTTTTAAGAGAGAAGAGAGAAAAGAAGAGAAAAGGTGAGATTTTCAAACTTCCTTCATCGATTCTCAGAATTCCGTCGGTCGGAATCCGTCGAGCCAAGAACTAAAGTCGATCACCGCGACGAGGGCTACGTCTACATACCAAGAAAAGTGGATTTTACCAAATATCCAAAGAATTTTTTTTAGATAAATCAAGTTCTTGGGCTATTGTTGGTGTTCTTGGGCTATTGTTGGTGTTCTTGAAAGTTCTATCACTTCCTCCACGCTACAAGAGGTAGGGTTCTTCCTACTTGGGTTTTATTCTCACCCTAAGGGGTTGTTTTGTGCACTCCCTTGTGGCTGAATTTAGGAACTAATTTAGGACCGTTTAGGAGCTGTTTTGTGCACTTCCTTGTGGTTAAAAATATAGATTGTTATGTGGTTATATTTTGAACTGAATTTGAGGCTGTTTAATGGGCTGTCTAGAGGCTGTTTTTGGACTGTTTTATTCCTATCCTAAGGGGCTAAAATTGTGGCTTCAAGGGGCTGTTTATGGGATGCATAGAGGCTGTCCAAATGGCCTTTTTTGGACTGTTTTAGTGGCAGAAATGGAACTGATTTTAGGCCACTTTTTGGACTATTTTTAGGCCACTTTACGAACTAATTTTGTGGGCTGTGTTGTGTTGATTTTTGTGGACTTTTATGTGTTATCATGTGTCTTGTGATTTAAGTGTGTTATTGACATAGGTTATGTAATAACATGCTTGTCAATTGTGTTGAATATAAATGTTGATACATGCTAGTTAATGTTTTGACATTGTGATAAAATTATGGAGATTATATGTATATGATATAATTGTCCTTGATACATGTTGATATGTTATTTAAGTTGTCCATTTGACATTCATTGCATGTTGGGCATGACTTTAGCATCACATTCATGGGCATAAGTCATGAGTGTGGGTGTGTGGTATGCATGGTTAATCAAACACCTTGTTTGATGGTTGGTATGTAAGCTCGAAAAAAAGTAGATTGAAGATCCCCTTTGAATTGCACTGTTGCATGGAAAAAAACTTGTGTCGGGTATAGAAAGTAGAGTTAGACTCTCTCTCGGGTGCAAAACCCGGTCACATGGTTCAGGCACTTTTCAACGGTGAAATTCCAGAAAAGTGCTGGTGTTTACGAAATCGGTGGTTGAGATACCAAAATTCGTTGTCCAACAAGACACAAGATTTTGATTTATAAAGTACTCATTCAATAAGTAACACCCATCAATGATTTGGCTTTATAATAAAACAAGTTTTATTTCAAACAATCATTGGATGGATTTTTCGTCCAATGAAGGTTCATTTCACAAGTGCATTGCATTGTATTGTGGGAGTCAGTGAGGACTCGCGTTAAAGTTGCATGAGTGAGTTTCATTTCATTTCATAGCATGACATGGTAAATTTCAATATAGAGTTGCATATTCTTACTTGGAATGTTAAAGAGAATAAATGTTGTATGTAAACAATGCATGTGCACTTAGGTGTGGAGTAGCCTTTGTAGAAATTACTTTACTGGGCGTGACTCACCCTATACAGGAAAACAATTTCAGGTACGGGTTATGCGCCGATGGACGGCACTCACTCGGGAACTTAAGGAAGAAAAGCCAACTTGTGGCTTTCAATCCATTTCTTTTGTAAAATTAGACTTGTAATTAAATTTTGGCATGTAATGTGTAAAAGAAATTGTAACAAAGTTTATATGGACTGTTTTAATATAACTGTGTATGTTTTATATGAGTATGAATAAATGGACCCGATTTGGTCTATATTTACTCATAAATAGACTCGGTGTGGTCATAGTTGAATATTGGACCTCGGATGACTCTTGTTATTATATGATGCACAGGTTATATTTTGGGTAGAGCTTCCCATACAAAAGAGACTCTGTCCAATTTTTGTTCAATTATGGACCCCAATAAGAAGGGCATAATGGCACGATGTCGAGTTACTCGGTATCCACGGGTATTCCGCGAATTGATGGGTAATCAACGGACCCCCGAATTTTGGGATGCCACATATATTCTAAAAGGAGAAATTGGAGGTGGACATTGCAGTTAGTGTGACAGAATATGGAAGTTCACTTTTCAAATTTGATAGTGAAATGTATAATTCACAGTCCAATGTTAATATTCTTCCCACTAGGTGTTTTAATTCTAGGAAAAATTACCAATATTTTTTTTAGGATAAATTACATTGACAGCCTATAACTTTAGTTTTATTACACGAACACCACTTCACATTTCTAAAATTATATTGAGACCCCCACAAAATGAAGGTCGTTAACGGCACAAACAAAAAAGACCATTTTACCCTCACATTCCTCACATTAACTACTCATCAAGACCCAAGATCCAAGACCCTTTGCCCCTAAATTCTCATCGTCTCTTTTGCCCTCAAAAAGTTGAACCCACACCCCTCTCTTTCTCTCTAAAATAAGAAGGAAGACAACACAGTCTAACTCCACGACCTCCCTGTCCAAGGCCGATACATCTATCTCTCTATCTCAAGATGTATCAGACCCCCTAACAACTGGCGCCAACACCCAATGGCACAACCACAACCGTCTATTTTCACCAGCACCCACCACCGCTAGGAATTTAATAAAGACCTCCACCAGCTGACATCCCATAGGAGACAAATAGATCCATCAACATTTGATCTTCGATTGGTGCACAAACGAATCTTTACCTAGGGAGATGCAGTGTGGAGGTGGTGGTTGAAAGTGGATTTTGAAACCCTAACCTCTACGATGTAGTGATGTTGGTTGATGATGGTTTTTGTCTAAATGGTGATTTTAGTGGTAATGGAGGCAGAGGTAATTTCAATTGGTTGTGGTTTTAGTATGTCATCTCTCTCTCTATGCTAGTGTTGTTGGGTTGCAGATGCACTATTGCA
>CM042186.1:35027646-35073769 GCA_023539305.1 Ilex asprella | reverse complement strand
CCCCTTCACTTGGCCTCCGTTTGCATGTGAATCCCTGCAGAGTCATGGCAACATGAACAGAAACCCCACTATCAATCCACCAAGAATTTAATGGGACATTAACAAAATTGGATTCAAAGCAAACAAAGGCTAGTGATAGTGAATTACTGTCTTCTTTATTCTTCTTTTCTAACCAAGACTTGAATCGAGTGCACTCACTTTTCTTATGACCTCTTTTCTTGCAAAAATAACACTTGACATCTTTAATGGCAGCCTTAGGAACTCCCACATTTTGACCAGTACCATGCCTTTTAAAATTCTGACAATTCTTTGGAGCATGATGTTTAGATTTTCTATTATTTCCCTGATACCGACCTTTGAAACTAGATTTAGGCTGAAAAAAAAATAAGGCAGTTTCACTCTTTTCTTTTCTAAGTTTTTCTTCCTCAGAATCACACTTGGAGATAAGGTCGTTTATTGTCTAGGCAGTTTTTATTTGACTAAACTCAGGAGGCAAAGAGTTAAGAGTGTGATGAACAATGAAATCATCAGGAATAACAATTTTGAAGGCTTTGAGTTTGGTTTGAACATGGACCATTCTAAGGATATATTCCATAACACCACCTACATTGTCATATTTCATACTCGTTAATTCATTCATTAGACCCTCAGCTTCAGTCTTATTGGATACCTTGTATCTCTCTCGTACAGCAGTGAAGAACTCCTTAGCATTCTTGGTTTCAGGCAAACTACTCATCAGCTGTTCAGAGAAAGACCTCTTCATGGCAATCATACTCAACCTATTAGATTTCTTCCACTTTGCATAAAGTTCTTTTTCATCAGGGGAACTCTCATTAGTAGGTTTAGCAGGTTCATTCTCTTTCAAGGCAAAGTCTATATCAGCAATTCCCAGGGCAAACTCAATATCTTGCTTCCATCTCTTATAATTAGAACAAGTCAAGACTTCAATGTTGGCATTATTACTATTCACAGCAAAAGAGACTGTACAAGGCAACGAAAATATAAACAGTTAGCAAAATTTGGTAATAAATATATAAAATATGATTTGAACATAATAAGTCATATTTTATTAAGAGAGTCCAAATACATCACTACAAACTCCCCTTTGGGCAGAGAATGCAATATATTATAGGTCCTCTCTTTCATGAAACTAACCAATGAGAATACTTAAGTTTTGAAAAATTTATCCCCTTTGGGCGGATAAACCTTCTAGACTATCGCACTTTTACCACAATGTTTCATGACATCTCTAAATTACAATACACAACAATCCCCTTTGGGCAGGTAATTGTATATTATAATTTAGAGATAATCACGTAACAAAAGCATGAGAAAAATCTACAAATTTCAATAAATAGACCACTTTGGTGGCAACCATCCATCTTAACTTATAGAATTTTCCAAACTTGGATATTTTAATAAATTGTCCATAATTAAATATCATGTGATCAATCAATATGAGAGATTAACCAATATATACCTCTATAGATCACCTATCATTAATCGTTGCATTCAAGTCTCAATTCTATTTTTATTATTAAAATTAAATAATTTAAATTCACATCAACCAACATTGAATGAATAATATGTAGATCATTAAAAAATTTCCTCGTACAAATCACTGGGGACTAAAATTAGAATTGTTCAAACATCTTCTACAAATTATAACAATTCAATCAATATTACATCAACATGATAAAATAATTTGTATAGATAAAACATATATCTATTCATCAACAAAATCCACAAAAAATTAAAAAATAAATTTAATAGGTTGAACGAATATGACATAATCAAATAAAATAAATACATGTGTATTATCATAAAAATCCTAACAATTCAAGAAGCAATAAACAAAAAAAAAACTCATGGCAAAGGCAAGAATCTTTTTGTTTTTCTTCCTTGTGACATACTGTCACCATCCATGGTTTCACTCTTTATTTATTTATTTTTATTTATCTTGTAACCTTCTGGCTGCCTAAACTTAAACATGTTTATATATATATAGCCGCCAATAGTTTGACGGCTTGGAAATTCTCCTTCATGCAATTGCTTTGAAGAAAAATAGTAAACTTTGAATTTTCCACCATGCAATTGATTTGAAGAAAAAACAGTAAACTTTGATCAAAGTTTTAACCAAAAAAAAAAACGTTGACTGCGATTATAATTTAATGTCGTGCGGTCACAAAATATTTTGTGATACAAAATTATTTGAAACAAAATAATAATAAAATAAATTAGGTTCTAAATTCATATACGATAGGCTCTGATACCACATGTAAGAAATTTTAATGATTCGTACATGAAATTTAGAACACCTAATATTCAAGATTTATGTCATATACAAGATTTAGAACATACCTGTATGAGTCATGATACTTGATCTCTTGATTGCTTTCTTGAAAGGGCAAGGTCTTCCTCTCCTTCTTCAAGATCAATAGGCGGCTATCAATGGGACAAGCCAATTTAGGATTATGAAGTGGAGAGGGGACCTAGCCTGTATTTATAATGAAATCTAATGGGCTCTCCCATTACGAGCCACAATTAGATTAAGACCTACACTTAACCGCCTCAACCACGTCAATTAAAATATGTATATAAGCCCATCAAAATAGAACACTTGATAATATTGGGCTCATCTCATTGGACCATAAATTCAGCCCGTTTTTCACAAACAAAAAATTAACTATTAATTAATGGAAGTCCAATATAGAAAAAATTCTAACAAGATAGTCTAACAGGAGATCTGGGAAGTGAACCCCTCCATGACGTGAAAAGGGGCCTTCATTAGCTCGAGTGCCAGCCCCACCAGCACCCTCACGCATAAGCAACACGAACATAGACAAGTCAAAGCCAATACGATGATCCAGACACCGACGCTGACGATGGAGATGAGATGGAAAGGATGGCGAAGGGAAGGCCCAATAGGAAGCCCAAAGGTCGGCAATCTCTGTCTCCACAGCACATGATGATGACGGTGGTGGTGTTGTTGTTTACGGGTCATCCCCTCTCTAATGGCATACACAGTGCATGAGGTTCTCGTCATTGTAGAGTCTAGGGAGGATTAAATGTACACAATTTTACCGTTGCATCAAGACCAACCTTCTCTCTTTAATTGCTAAATATTATTGACGATTAGATATACACAATTTTACCGTTTACTGTAGTGAGATACATATTTCATTGTCTATTCATTGTTATGATTTAGACAACAAAATTGTGCAAACGGTTGTGAGATTTGTGTAGTCTTGTGATGTTGTGGAATTTTGGTTAGTGTTAGTTAAATGTCAGAAAGAAAAAATTGAGTTTGAGGTAGAGCTTCGTGCGAAGAAAGATGGTATTTCACTGTCCAAATTTAAATGTCACAAGTAAAACAATGAAATTGCACAGTTTATTAAGAGGAGTTGTATTATTTGGTGATTGAATGACATATTGACAGTGAAATTTGTAGTCTATATATATTGTGACACCCCAAAATTCAGAGGTCCGTTGATTGCCTATCAACCCACGGAATACCCGTGTATACCAAGTAACTCGACATCGTTCCGTTATGCCCCTCTTATCGGGGTGTTACAGCTTAGTATCAGAGTTTAGGTATACGATTTACCTAGGGCTTAATGGGCATGGGTTTAGACCATTGCATGTATTGTACATTTTATGTTATGTGCTTAATTTGCTACATGCTATGTGCTACTTGTTATGTGGATTGTATACATTGTAGGATGTATATGGAAATGAACACACTAGGGTTAGAAAACATAACCTTGGGAATGGAAAAATAAATGAACGAGATGGTTCATGACGAAATTGTCTAGTAGTGAGTGGTATACGCATTACTAGGCATACAATTAGAAGAATTCTCAACGTTTCAATTTTGATCTCTACTTTGGGATACTAAGTTATTACTCTATTACTATTTGACATGTGTGTAGATGGCAACTAGAGAAATGAGATGTCGGGGTGGACGAAACAACAACCAACCACCACCGACTCTTGACCAACAAGCCATCGTGGAGGCTATTGGTATTGTGACTGCTACTATTGCACAAGCTAGTGCTACAGTTGCTACTATCGCACAAACCGGTGAAAATGTGGGTCAAGGAGGATCAAGTAACCTCCAAAAATTCAAGGCCCACAATCTTCCGTTCTTTTTGGGAGGGGAGGATCCGATGCTAGCTGATCATTGGTTCCGACAGGTTGACAAGATCTTAAGAGCTATGGAGATCACCTCCGATGCCACTAAGATAACACTAGCTACGTTCCAGCTAGAGGAAGAATCCCAAGTATGGTGGGATTGAGTTAAAGACTCTAAGAACTTGGAGGCAATGACTTGACCAAAGTTCAAGGAACTCTTCATTGGTAAGTACTTCCCGGCGGCTGCTCAACATGTAAAGGCCTGGGAGTTCTTAGACTTGAGGCAAGGAATGATGATGATGCTCGAATACGTGGCTAAGTTCACAGAATTAGCCTATTTCGCTGATGATTATGTGGCTACAAACATGGCCAAAGTGAGGAAGTTTGAGGATGGCTTGTAGTTGTCCATCCGAGGTAAAATTGTGGGTCTTCTTCTGCAAGACTTGGACACGATGGTCACGACAGCTATGACCATTGAGAGAGAGGTTGATGATGCAAGGAACATGCGGGAAGTGGATGGAAAAGACAAGAAGAATGAGGGTTAATGCTCTTCTTCTGGTGTGAGGAAGAAGCAGAGGACTTCTGCTCCATATAGGCATCAAGGGCAAGGCCGCGACTATCAAGGTCAAGGTCAGTCCTCCCGAGGTAGGGGAAATCAGAGGCCTCCTTTTCAGGAAGGCCAACGGACTTGTTATCATTGCCACCAGTCGAGGCATATGAAGAAGGATTGTCCTCAGAGGCATGGATCCCAGGGCCAGGGGGCGTCTCAGTCCCAGTCATCAGTGGGATATTCACAGTCTCACTACACTCCTTCCTACTCCACCATGGGCCAAGGAAGTCAATATCCATTCCAGGGTGTCGCACAAGGCCCCACTACTTCACGTGCTAGGTTTTCGCAAGTAGGTCAGATGGGATAGGGCATGGGTCGAGGTCGAGGATAAGACTCTCAGGCCGGGACTTCAGGGACCCAAGGGCGTGTCTACGCCATTACACCTCACACAGAGCCGACAGATCAGTCAGTTTTTCAGGGTACATTTTTACTCTCTCGCTTATGGGTAAGAGTGTTATTTGATTCTAGTGCATCTCATTCCTTTATTGCTGCATCATATGTGAAAGACTTGGGCTTAGAGGTTGAAACCTTGGAAGAGCCACTGTATGTGAGTTCTCCCCTAGGAGCTAGGTGAGTGTTGGTCAGATATGTCAGGGTTATGAGTTAGAGATCTCAAAAATTCTACTCACCATGGACCTAAGACTCATGGACATGTCGGAGTTTGATGTCATCTTGGGGATGGACTGGTTGACAACACACCGAGTCGTCATTGATTGTGATCGTAAGAAGGTCGCTACATACACACTAGACAGTATTTGTTTCATGCTTCAGGGGGATAAGTACGATGCTTTACCTCAAGCCGTATACGACTCTAGATGGCACAGGTGGTTGATGAGTTGGCTAACAAGCCTTACCCTGAAAAACGAGACGATACAGAAGTTGGGTTTACCTCGGGTTGTGCGTGATTATGAAGGTATTTTTTCGGATAAACTATCAAGATTACCTCCACAGAGGGATGTAGACTTTATCATTGAGTTACATCCTAGTACATCTCTCATTTCTATGACTCCACATAGGATGGCTCCTGCTGATTTACAAGAACTCAAGGTCCAATTGCAAGAATTGTTGGACAGAGGATTCATTAGACCGAGTACCTCACCTTGGGGCATTTCGGTGTTATTTGCAAAGAAAAAGGAGAAAACCATTCGACTAGGCATAGATTATCAGCAGTTGAATAGGGTTACTATCAAGAATAGGTACCCTTTGTCGAGAATTGATGAATTGTTCGATCAGCTGAGGGGGCCGGGTCTTCTCCAAGATAGATTTCTGCACTAGTTACCATCAGTTGAGAGTTAGGGAGGAGGATATCCCTAAGACGGTGTTTAGGACGCGGTATGGATATTACGAGTTCACAGTCATGCCTTTTGGATTGACGAACGCTCCAGCGGCATTTATGGATCTCATGTATAGGGTGTTCTAACCCTACCTAGATCAGTTTGTCGTGGTCTTCGTTGACGACATTTTGGTCTACTCCAAGTCTGAGGAGGATCATGAGGGTCACTTGAGGATTGTTCTCCAGGCCTTGAGAAACCATTAGTTGTACGCCAAGTTCAACAAGTGTGAAATTTGGCTGACTGAGGTGAAATTCTTAGGGCATGTGGTGTCGGTTTCGGGTGTATCCGTGGACCTGAAAAAGGTTAACGCAGTCATGAATTGGAAGAGACCAAAGTCAGTCTTCTAGATACGCAGTTTCTTGGGATTTACAGGGTATTACAAGAGATTCATTGAGGAGTTCTCCCAACTGGCTGCACCTATGACGAGATTGACCAGGAAATATGTCAAGTTCGAGTGGAATGATTCTTATGAGAAGGCATTCCAGGAGTTAAAGAGGAGGCTTACTTCAACTCCTATTTTGATAGTCCCAGAAAGAGGACAGAGGTACACAGTATATTGTGATGCCTCTAAAGACAGACTCGGCTGTGTGTTGATGCAGTCCAGGAGGGTAATGGTTTATGGTTCTCGGCAGTTAAAGAGTCACGAGCAGAATTACCCTACGCACGGCATGGAGTTGGCAACCATTGTCTTTGCCTTAAAGGTCTAGCGCCACTATTTATACGGTGAGTAGTTCGAGGTATTTATGGACCACAAAAGTCTAAAATACATCTTTACACAGCGGGACCTCAACATGAGGCAACTCAGGTGGATAGAGTATCTAGAGGACTATGACTTTACTTTGTATTACCATCCTGATAAGGCAAATGTGGTGGCCGATGCACTTAGCTAGAAGTCACAGGGAGACGTGGCTAGTGTGGCTTCTCGGGAGTGGCAAATGCTTGAGACTGTGGGACAGTTCAGGTTACACTACATAAGGCTGGCTCAGGGTACTTTGGTGGCTACGCCCTCCCTACTGAGCAGAGTGATTGAGTCTCAAGGGCATGAACGGAAGATATTATTCATTAAGGACCGAGTACGATCAGGGACAGGTGATGAGGGATAAACTATTCACTTAGATGGTAGTCTTCAGTGTAGGAGAAAGATTGTGGTTCCCCAGTCTGCAGAGTTGAGAGAGAAAATCCTTAGAGAGTTCCATTGCTCTCGTTTTTCTGTGCATCCTGGTGGCACGAAGATTTATCAAGATCTTCGTCGTTAGTATAATTGGAGTGGGATGAAAAAATACGTTGGAGATTTTGTTAGTAAATGTCTCACGTGTCAGAAAGTGAAGACTGAGCACCAAAGACCAACGAGATTACACCAGCCTTTAGAGGTAGCTGAGTGGAAGTGGGAGCATGTCACGATGAATTTTGTGACTCACTTGTCACCGACATCGCGGGGTCATGACGCAATGTGGGTAATAATGAACCGGCTTACTAAGTCAGCACACTTTTTGGCAGTGCGGATGACCTTCAAACTGGAGGAATTCTACAAGTTGTATATACGGGAGATTTTCCGGTTACATGGGGTACCCGTATCTATAGTATTGGATCGAGATTCCAGATTTACAGCTCATTTTTGGGAGAGTTTCCAATGATCCATGGGGATTCAGCTGATAATGAGCACTGCTTTTTATCCCCAGACAGACGGTTAGTCTTTGAAGACCATCCAGACATTAGAGGACATGTTACAAGCATACGTCCAAGATCTCAATGATAGTTGGGAAAATCATTTACCCTTAATAGAGTTCGCCCATAACAACAGTTATCAGGCGAGCATACAGATAGCACCCTATGAAGAACTATATAAGAGACCTTGTCGTTCTCCGATTTGTTGGACGAAGGTAGGTGAAAGACCTTCAACTGGTTCGAATTTGGTTGAAGACACCTCTGAGAAAGTGGACTTGATACGAAAGCATCTTCTCATGGCTCAGAGTCGGTAGAAGAACTATGTCGATAGACGGCGACAACCTCTAGAGTTCGAGGTGGGAGGTCATGTCTTCTTGAAGGTGATGCCTAAGAGAGGAGTTGTCAGGTTCAACAAGCAGAGAAAGCTGTCACCGAAGTATATCGGGCCCTTTGAGGTACTCGAGAGGGTGGGTATAATTGTTTACCAATTGGCATTACTGTCAAATCTATCTGGTGTTCATGCGGTATTCTATGTCTCCATGCTCCGAAAATACACCCCAGATCCGACTCATGTGATGGATAGGGGTGAGCTTATTGTTGATGCGGATGGGACCTTCGAGCAAGGACCGGTGCGTATCATAGACAGTCGGGAGCAGGTTTTGCGAGGCAAGACTGTGAGACTAGTGAAGGTGTTGTGACAGCACCAAAGAGTAGAGGAGGCGACATGAGAGCGTGAGGACACTATTTGTACCAATTACCCTTTCCTCTTCCAAGATGGAGGTACATTTTTATAGTCATTTAGTGTTAGATGTGCATGAGTATGTGAATTTCGGGGACAAAATTCTTTTAAGGGGAGAAGAATGTGAAACCCGGATAAATTTGACCTTTTTCGAAAAAGGCCAAAATAGTAATTTGTCACTATAATACGTATTTAAAATACTCATATTCTAAACCTCGAATGAGAAAATAGAGTTCGCCGTTAGACTCGTGTCGCAAAATCTAGTCACCCTGTCGAATTTCGTTGAATTCTGAGATAATCAAATTTTTTTGCACATCGTTCGAGATAACTGGATGACGGATGACCTCTCAGTGGTCCCAAAAAATAAATATTTTAAAATTTAAGTATGATTAGACTAAAGTACCATTAAAATTAATTTGAACTAAACACGGAATGTAATAAATCATTTCGGGGCGAAAAACGGACCCAAAAGTCAAAAAATATGCGGTGCGATGTAGACCGTTCCTTTGCGACTATGAATATCGACCTAAATCAGATATTTAGGCACAAATATCTCTATTGTTCAGCCTCCACACGTTTTTTAAGAGAGAAGAGAGAAAAGAAGAGAAAAAGTGAGATTTTCAAACTTCCTTCAACGATTCTCAGAGTTCCGTTGGTCGAAATCCGTCGAGCCAAGAACTAAAGTCGATCACCGCGACGAGGGCTACGTCTACATACCAAGAAAAGTGGATTTTACCAAATATCCAAAGAATTTTTTTTAGATAAATTAAGTTCTTGGGCTACTGTTGGTGTTCTTGAAAGTTCTATCACTTCCTCCACGCTACAAGAGGTAGGGTTCTTCCTACTTGGGTTTTATTCTCACCCTAAGGGGTTTTTTTGTGCACTCCCTTGTGGCTGAATTTAGGAACTAATTTAGGACCGTTTAGGAGCTGTTTTGTGCACTTCCTTGTGGTTAAAAATATGGATTGTTATGTGGTTATATTTTGAACTGAATTTGAGGCTGTTTAATGGGCTGTCTAGAGGCTGTTTTTGGACTGTTTTATTCCTATCCTAAGGGGCTAAAATTGTGGCTTCAAGGGGCTGTTTATGGGATGCATAGAGGCTGTCCAAATGGCCTTTTTTTGGACTGTTTTAGTAGCAGAAATGGAACTGATTTTAGGCCACTTTTTGGACTATTTTTAAGCCACTTTACGGACTAATTTTGTGGGTTGTGTTGTGTTGATTTTTGTGGGCTTTTATGTGGTATCATGTGCCTTGTGATTTAAGTGTGTTATTGACATAGGTTATGTAATAACATGCTTGTCAATTGTGTTGAATATAAATATTGATACATGCTAGTTAATGTTTTGACATTGTGATAAAATTATGGAGATTATATGTATATGATATAATTGTCTTTGATACATGTTGATATATTATTTAAGTTGTCCATTTGACATTCATTGCATGTTGGGCATGACTTTAGCATCACATTCATGGGCATAATTCATGAGTGTGGGTGTGTGGTATGCATGGTTAATCAAACACCTTGTTTGATGGTTGGTATGTAAGCTCGAAAAAAAGAAGATTGAAGATCCCCTTTGAATTGCACTGTTGCGTGGAAGAAAACTTGTGTCGGGTATAGAAAGTAGAGTTAGACTCTCCCTCGGGTGCAAAACCCGGTCACATGGTTCAGACACTTTTCAACGGTGAAATTCCAGAAAAGTGCTGGTGTTTACGAAATCGGTGGTTGAGATACCAAAATTCGTTGTCCAACAAGACACAAGATTTTGATTTATAAAGTACTCATTCAATAAGTAACACCCATCAATGATTTGGCTTTATAATAAAACAAGTTTTATTTCAAACAATCATTGGATGGATTTTTCGTCAAATGACGGTTCATTTCACGAGTGCATTGCATTGTGTTGTGGGAGTCAGTGAGGACTCGCGTTAAAGTTGCATGAGTGAGTCTCATTTCATTTCATAGCATGACATGGTAAATTCCAATATAGAGTTGCATATTCTTACTCAGAATGTTGAAGAGAATAAATGTTGTATGTAAACAATGCATGTGCACTTAGGTGGGGAGTAGCTTCTGTAGAAATTACTTTACTGGGCATGACTCACCCTATACAGGAAAACAATTTCAGGTACGGGTTATGCGCCGATGGACGGCACTCACTCGGGAACTTAAGGAAAAAAAGCCAACTTGTGGCTTTCAATCCATTTCTTTTGTAAAATTAGACTTGTAATTAAATTTTGGCATGTAATGTGTAAAAGAAATTGTAACAGAATTTATATGGACTGTTTTAATATAACTGTGTATGTTTTATATGAGTATGAATAAATGGACCCGGTTTGGTCTATATTTACTCATAAATGGACTCGGTGTGGTCATAGTTGAATATTGGACCTCGGATGAGTCTTCTTATTATATGATGCACCTGTTATATTTTGGGTAGAGCTTCCCTTACAAAAGAGACTCTGCCCAATTTTTGTTCAATTATGGACCCCGATAAGAAGGGCATAATGGCACGATGTCGAGTTACTCGGTATCCACGGGTATTCCGCGAGTTGATGAGTAATCAACGGACCCCCGAATTTTGGGGTGCCACATATATTCTAAAGGAGAAATTGGAGGTGGACATTGCAGTTAGTGTGACAGAATATGGAAGTTCACTTTTCAAATTTGATAGTGAAATGTATAATTCACAGTCCAATGTTAATATTCTTCCCACTAGGTGTTTTAATTCTAGGAAAAATTACCAATATTTTTTTTAGGATAAATTACATTGACACCCTATAACGTTAGTTTTATTACACGAACACCATTTCACATTTCTAAAATTATATTGAGACCCCCACAAAATGAAGGTCGTTAACGGCACAAACAAAAAGACCATTTTACCCTCACATTAACTACTCATCAAGACCCAAGGTCCAAGACCCTTTGCCCCTAAATTCTCATCATCTCTTTTGCCCTCAAAATGTTGAACCCACACCCCTCTCTCTCTCTATAAATTAAGAAGGAAGACAACACAGTCTAACTCCACGACCTCCCTGTGCAAGGCCGATACATCTATCTCTCTATCTCAAGATGTATCAGACCCCCTAACAACCGACGCCAACACCCAACGGCACAACCACAACCGTCTATTTTCACCAGCACCCACCACCGCCAGGAATTTAATTAAGACCTCCACCAGCTGACATCCCATCGGAGACAAACAGATCCATCAACATTTGATCTTCGATTGGTGCACAAACGAATATTTACCTAGGGAGATGCAGTGTGGAGGTGGTGGTTGAAAGTGGATTTTGAAACCCTAACCTCTACGATGTAGTGGTGTTGGTTTCTGATGGTTTTTGTCTAAATGGTGATTTTAGTGGTAATGGAGGCAGAGGTAATTTCAATTGGTTGTGGTTTTAGTATGTCATCTCTCTCTCTCTATGCTAGTGTTGTTGGGTTGCAGATGCACTATTGCAATAGGGTTCATGACGGTGGTGGTGGAGGGTCTAGCTGGGTTTGGAAGTTTGGGCGAGTCTAATTTGGTTTGGAAGCTTTGGTGGGTTTAGGTGGTGGAACCATTGGTGATGTGTGGGTTGAGGTGGTGGAACAAGTGATGGACCGGTGGTAATAGGTGGTAGGAGTAAGCATTTATGTAATTAGAAAAATAACAAATAAAAATAAAATTCATATGGTATAATAGATAGGTAATTATTAAGATTTTAAAAAAATTGATTAATTTTTAAACTGTACTAATAATCCCAAATTGATTAAAAATTAACTTACTAATGTAATAGGTTGGGTAAATTTGTAGGGTAAGAAAAATATTTATTTGAATTCTTAAACTTAATTTTGGAGGGTATTTTTGGTATTTAAGGAATCATTGTTGATGACATCAGCTTTGACTGTTAATAATTCTAACATCTGTTAATTAGAGGGTGGTATGATTGTTACAAGTATTAAATGTCAAGGGAGTTCAATGTTATTTTTAAAATGTGAGAGAGGAGTCCGTGTAATAAAATCAAATGTTAGGGGATGTCAATGTAATTTACCCTTTGTTTTATATCAATAAAGTTCTATTCTTGATATTTAATTTTAATTAAGTCCTAAATTCCATTATATTTCAATTTTATCCTTATATTTTAGTTACCAAAATCTTTTTATTCTATTGCATTCTTAGAATCAATTAAGAGGACAAAAATTTCTTACTTACAAAATTAATATCAAAATCTATTTAAAAAAGCTCAGCAAACGTAAATTTCATGCTATGACTCAAAGAAATGCCACTTTTTTCTTATTTTCTTATTTCATTGGGATATCCAATCTTAAAACCCAAGACAATATTTTTCAATTATTTAATAAACAAGAAAAAGTAAAAAAAAACTACATTTATATTGTTTGTCGATTAATTCTACTTTAATATCATTTTTTATTCAAATACAATAACTAAAATAAATCCCTAATTTAATCATTTTAAATCAAATAGAAATTAATAGAATAATCTAAAACCACATAAATAATATATCAATAGAATCTACAATATAATAATATTACTTTAATCGAAGTAAGAATTAGATTATTGCGATGAAGAAATCACATCACATGGCAATAAAAAAGTAACTTAAGTGTGCCACTGAAGTTGACATACCAGAAAAAATGCAAAGTAACATACCAATTGAAATGCTCCAAGAGTGTGCACTTGAGTTGACATAAGAATGCAAAAGAATGAAAGAATTTCAGTAATTAAAGTGTAGAGATAAAATTGAAATATAATGAAATTAAGACTTAATTAAAATAAAATATTAAAAATAGAACTTCATTGATATAAAACAAAAATGATACGACTTAAATGGATGTTTATGGGAAAAAAGTAATACTTATTTGTAATTTTTCCTTTATTCTATTAAAGTTTAATGTTTGTAAAAATTTTGGACAATAATGTAGAAATTTCATTTCAATTATAGTTTACGCATTTGAAGGGAAATGAAAAATATTCCAATCCACAGACGATACTAAACCAAATCTATTACCAAAATAGGGTAAATTATATACTTAATTACCAATCAACCGCCTTTTTGAACTTATTTACCAAAATACGGCTGTTTTAAAAGAGTAATTAGGAATTCCGATTTCATATAAAAAACGGAATTGAGAAACCCGTCTTCTTTGTGAAGCAGACTTACCAAGTCCAACTTTAATGAAAAGTGGACTTACCAAGTCCGACTTCAATTAAAAGTGGACTTGGTAAGTCCGCTTTTCATTGAAAAACTATGCATAGTTCTAAAACAAGCGTATTTGGTATACTCGAATTCAGTATGAAAGCGGATTTACCAAATCCGACTTCAGCGTGAAAGAGGATTTACCAAATCCGAATTTAGTGTAAAAGTGGAATTACCAAATCCGTTTTTATTGAAAAACTATACTTATAAATACATTGGAATAAAAACAAATTTGGTGTAAGGCGGAGTTAATAAAAAACGCTTTCCGTTGTTTGATAGAAATCACGTTTAAATTAAAAATTAATAACTACCCCCCAATCCCAACCAACAAAACCTGAAGTAGGGGGAAACATATTTTAGAACGTATGCCATTTCATGAAACCTGAAATCACGTTGGAAATCACGTTTCATGAAAAACATTAAAAAATGAAGAGACGTATGCCATTTCATGAAACATATGAATAAGATTTTGTTTCGTCATAAACAGACAAAGTAGTAAAAATATTTCTAATGACGATCATATTTCTAACAACATAGTGGTTTGTCATGTAAGCAAAGAGTAGAAGAGAGAAATTTTGCACAATGATCATTATCACTTGATTCTTCAAAATCAGAAAGTTCATTGTCAGAAGTCAAGGATTGATCAGAAAGTATTGCATTAATAGGCTCTACAGGGTCTGAATATTCAATCTTTGTCTTTGTAATAAGGTGGAATCGATGTAGCCGTCGTTCCATCTAATCATTCTCAAGAGCCAGTGTTGCAATGATATCGTGATAGTTATCTGTGCACCATTCCACATACATTTCAGCTGAACGTGCATGTGGCACTCGTAATCCATGCCAACGACAATATACTTCAAGCTCGCAACGCTTGAAATAAGATTTCAACCAACTTGGTCCTGGTAGGTGATAATAAAACTCTAGAGGCGAGACAAAGGTTGCATATCCAATCATCACATGACCGACTTCTGTGAAAGGGTTATGAATGTTGATTGGCTCATTCTTAAAGGAACGTAAATTTTCATACCATGTTACACTAGTGGGATCTGTGCAATTATCGGGTTTTGGTGAACTGAATGAAGAAAATATTTCATGATGCCAGTGGTTGGTTGAGAAAGAGTCGTCGTTAGGTTGGCTAGAGGACCCATTTGGTGATGTTGACATTGTAGTGTACGTATGGTTTATACTGCCGTGTGGGACACCTATCCTCTAACTGTGTCGGCTCTGCATCGATCACCTGTGAATCCTGATCTCCGACTGGCATAGTATCTCCGCCTTTGGCTGCACCTCTCCCTCGAACACCCCGTACTCTACCACCGCAATCTCAGCCACCTCGACCTCGACCTCGACCACGACCACGACCTGGAACTAAGGATATTAAATAGGCAAGTGGAGTCGTAGCACGGTGATGTGACCTATGTACTCCTGCAGGCGTCGATGCAAGTCCTATACCATGACCCTGCGTGACCTTATCTGCTGGCTGTGAAATCTGAACATCTACCGGAGGTGACGCCATCAATGCATCATGACATATAGGGTGGTTGGGCAATATGACTCCTGAACCATCTGATATGTATGTGTCTAGTCCTGGTATGGGGGAAACATGCTCTGCGGGAGGCTCAGATGGTATAGAGGTCTTGGTTAATGGTGGTGAATAAGGTGTAGTATGTGCAGATGTATGGTGGGGACTCGATGTGGATGGTGTCTCTGCATCTATTACGGACGGTGGATGTGGACAATGCGTGCCACTAGGTCCTGCTGTAGACTCTGGTACTGTGTCGACACCAGCATCAACCCGAATATTCGGTCTGTGACGTGGAGGTCTTTGGCGTCGTATAACAATACCATGAGGGCACAGATGATCATCGGATGGTGCACGCGGTGCAGTATGTGGTATATATATAGGCTCTACATGAACGGTACGATGAAGTTGATGGTCCTCGCGAACCACCTCGAGGCAAGTGGAGGTCAGAGAATGGGTGGCCTGTAGTGCCTGTGTATGTGCTACGTCAGTACCATCCTCAAAGGCATCTTTTGCAACCTGGTGAATCTGAACAAGTGTATCCTGTTGTAAATGCAAAAATCGGATACATTAGGATAATATAAAATATCATTCATCAGGTAATGGATCATGATTATAATTTAAAAATGAACGTAGATATAATTTACCAGTATCTCAACAATGCTACCCATAGGCTGGAATCCGATATGCAGAGTACCTACTGGAGGTTCGATTAATCGTCGAGTGATACAGCCGTACCAAACCATGTACGCATGAGAACTTATATCGGTCACAGCTGAATGTGCCTCTCCCGTGATAAGATGCTCTCGTCGGTGGGTCCAGACATCAACAGAAGCTTGATGTATAATACTTCAGTCATAACCACCTCTGTCGTGTCGATCTGTGGCATGAAGAGCAGTCCCAGTGTTGCATGGATGAGGAATACCCTGTCTAAAACCTAACTGGCGCATGACACGATCAAAAAAATGCCACTCTACTAATGCAAAGCAGATCAATGGGGCACGCGTCATCCATAAGTCGCTCCCAATAGTGCAATATGCCGGTAAGTCTGCTATGACCTCTGTTGTAGAAGGCATCCACACCATCTACAATAAAATAAATAGTCAATGTACATATATAAGTATGTACGTGTGACATGATAATATAGTCTACGTTTGTGAACAAATTGAACCTGATTATCACGCATCTGGCCTAACTGATCTCTATAATGTCTAAGTACGTGTCTGGGGCTGTGTATATACGATGTCATATGTACATTCCACCTGCAATATAGATAATAACTCATTTTCATCGTTTGTAAAAAATTACTATGCTTAATTATTACTTCATCGGTACACACCTGCACCCCAACGGACCCCTAGGCAAAGGATCAAGATGGTAAAATAACTCTTCCGCAGCAGCGGGTACCTCTGCACCAATCCCTACATCAGGTCCCTTAGGCACATGAAACGCATCATGTATATATGCGGTTGCTGCTTGATGAGGACATACTCTCTCTGGACGGATATGTATAAGTCGCTCTCATGCCCACAACTATTTGGTAATATTATGTTTCTTAATACTTAACGTACCTTCAATCAAACGTGACATATGAATACATATAAATGAATGATTACCTGTAATATAACCAGTGGTCCTCCAATATCGGAGGTGTCTGGTGCAATGGCGCGACACATCTCACGGTACAAGCATGCTAGTGCTGCACTACCCCAACTCAACCACCCAGAACCATCTAGGTCCTTAAGATGTTGTAAGTACATAAGACCAACCTTGTTCTATGACTTGTCTTGTAAAATATAAGCCTCGATGAGAAGCAAAATGTATGCATAAGCATATCTATCAATGGTGATGGCATCAGCATCGTCTCGGAGAGGCTCAACAAATATAGCAGACAGAGTGGTCATCTTAAGTCGAGATCTGGAGAAACCAGTCTTTGGTGGCCTAACAACGAGATGGTGATCACAGTACTCCTGCCACTCCAACACTGTACGATGCGTGTCAATCCAAGTCACTGCATCACCATCAATGGGAAGTCCAAAAAGTAGTGTCATGTCCTGCAATGTAATTGTTGCCTCGCCAATGGGAAATAAAATGTATGCGTCTCTACCCTCCATCGCTCTACAAGCGCAGTGACCAAATGGTGGTCCAACTTTGTATACCCAATACTGTGTAACCCATAAAAATCGACAGTCATAACACGATGCAATACCTTATCAGCGAAACGTCACAATCGACGCATACTCGCCTCAGCCCGACAACACTTCAATGGTGATAATTCCTTGAATAATTACATAAAGTCAGTCATGTTTGAATATGTGTGTTAAAGTTTGGTAATATATGTATTATAGTAAGTAAATTACGTGCCTGTCCATCTCATATCTGTGTGGACCTATGTTGTGCCTGCAAGTATAATACTGTTAGGTCAATAGGTCCTGGGTGCACTAAGTCACACGCCTGCTGACGCTCCATACCTTAATTATCAAAAATTTCATTGTAGTTAAAGTTTGTCAATACTACTGTTGAAAAAAGTATATTTCACTACATTGGGTATTATAAGCAGCTGATATGTATTGTTTATTATGAAATACAATTCGGTGCAATAAACAACCACACGTATTGTTCCTCGGGAATGAGGTTTACACTTTTTATTCTTCATTAGACATATAATCATCTGATTTGTATTGCTCATTATTTAACACATTATTACACTCTACATCTGATAATTCTCGTCCATATGCATTTTGTACCATGTCTGTTGAAAGTTGAACCATATAATATCAATGTCTACGAACCAGCATTCGATTATTCTCATTGCGAACTTGAGTAACTGCATATTTGTAATCTTGTTTGTTCCTCCATTGCATCATTAGAGATATTTGGCGTGGCACCGGTATACCAAGTACTCTCAACAAAACGAAACGCTCATTCTCGTCTTACTCTAGCATAATACTCTTTTGGGTCAGTAAATTTCTCTGTTTTGTAATCATCGCTTCGCTATTTCAAAAGCCAAACCCTTTGTTTTCTGTGATTGTTCACAGCTATTGGTTCTCGGGATGTAGACATAGTTCAGCTGAATTAAATATCTGCAACAAGTACAAAATGTGAATATTCATTGAATATAACAGTGATGGATGTAATGACATAAACACAAGTACTACATTTTCATAATTATAAAATGTAAACTTTGTTATTTAGATGAACATCGTTCATTTATTACAGCCTCACATTACATTAGCATTCATATTCACTGACACCTATGATTGAACATCTTATGCTATTTTTTATGGGCAAGTTCGTCGATCGTGCCCAGGTTGAGCAAACAATCTGCATTGATACGTATTTCAACCATGTCGTAAGTCACATTTCATTTTTGATGCGAGTAGATTGGAGACGACCCTTTTTCCAGAGTTGATTCGGATTAGGACAAATTATTGGACCACTGACTGCATCCCAATAGTCACCATGATATAGTGGATGAAATTCACTCGACCAAACAGCATCATGGGCAGTAATAGTGTATATCTCATCAACGTACTGCCTCGGGTCTAAATGCCTATTTGAAAAAAGCGTCATCGCATGAGAGCATGACATTTTATAGGTGTTCCACTTTCCACATGAACATCTGCAGTCTAAAATGTTGAGTACCTGTGCATTCCTTTTTTTGGTCACAACATATGCCTCACCGGTTGTACGGCTAAATGTGGTAACATTTTGACCGACTTTTTTGATTGAAACATATGTCATCTTCTCCACAGAGTGAGGCGTGAAAGCGCACCCGCTATCTGACGTTGAACCACGTCTATCATTGAAATACTGAACAAGCTTGTAAAATATTGTTTCAACGCATGACGTGTTCGGTAAATGTCTTATTTTTTTTAAGACAAAATTGAACACCTCAGAAATGTTGGTTGTCATGACTCCATAACATCTTCCACCGTTATGTGCTAGTTCCCACTGCTCTCTAGGTATCATATCAAGCCAAAAAACGGCCATTGGGTTGATTTCTTGGATTTCCGCTATAATCTTATCATACTTGCAGATTTGATGTGCAGAACCAGCATCTCATACTAGACGTTTAAGATAAGAGTTATGAAACTTATTGTTGAAGTTACTTTGGATATGTTGTAAGCAATATCAATGGTATGCATACGGTGCTTGCCATCCGGAATTATAAGCAGCCACTGATTGAATTATACCTTTATGGCGGTCAGATAGGAGGCATATGCCTGGACGATCACCGACAACATCTTGTCTAAGTCTCCAAAAAAATCAACCCCATGTATCTATGTTTTCCTCATCGAAGATTGCAAAGGCAAGAGGATAAATCTGATGATTTCCATCGAGTCCTGTAGCAATTAACAACTTTTCTTTATACTTCCCATATAGGAATGTTGCATCAATGCTTATAAGTGGACGACAGTGTCAAAAACTATCAATACACGGTTTAAATGCCCAAAAGACTCTGTCAAATACAGTCGTTCTATTTTCAAGGTCGGCAACCTGCCATCTGACTATTGTCCCCTCATTATACATTTGCAGTGCAGCAAGGAATTTCGACAAAATAACATATGATTCATCCCAATCACCATAAATTATTGCTAGCGCAGTTTGTTTTGCTTTTCATGCTTTCCGATATGATATCTCGTACTTATACACAGTTGCAATGTATTTTATTATCAGAAGTACCTTCAGAGATGGATCTGCCTTGACAAGTTCTTTTATTCGATGTGCAACGAATTGGGAATCTAATTGCACATGGTCCAGAGTGGCTGACACATGCACACAAGTGTGCGGGCCTTCATATTTGGTAATTTGGAAAAACCCTTGCATTTTCTTTTGAATAGCTCGAACCTCCACTTGCATCCGGAATGATATTTTTTACACTACACAACCAATAACTTTTTTTCACTCTGAACAACCTCGAATTGAGCATGATTATTGATTGAATAAATCTTCAATGCATCTTGCAATTCCGGTTTACCCTTAAAGATTAGGCCGATGGATAACTCAGGTCGATCCGTATTCCACAATGGAGCTCTTGTTTAACTGGTGGGGCCAGACAGTTAAGGAAGTTCATCATTGGTGAAAAAGGCTGACAATGGCTTATGCATACGAACAATGTTTTCCTGTATGCCTGATGGGACAATCCCGTCAGTGTCATCATTTAGGTTTTTCACATCGTCCATGAATGTAATCTCCTCGTCCTCATCATTTGTGACTTTCGCATGATCAACCGCACACATTCCATTGGTCGCCAACAAATTAGCGTCTAACTGAACCAATTTTTGAATGGCTTCAGTCCTTGATTGAGCATGACATTGGATACCAACATTGGATGAAGATGTGGTGTATCCCAAATACATCGACGCCAGCGTACTAGGCCCTATATGCATATCTAGCACATAAGGCTGAGCCTGTAGAAATCCATGGCCCAAATTAAACTCTGTTGTAAGAGTATCGTCCGTCATAAAGCCGTGCGGAGCTTGACTACTCCCTTCAACATAGAAAGAGTTATCAAGCACATGCGAACTGGGACACGGATTGATGCTCTCCAGTGTAAGTAATTCGATATACGGGTCATAGTCATTCATCATTGGCTGAGGAAAATGTTGAATAGGCTTTGTCTGTTTGTACAAGTCATTACTATCTAGTGCTCGATTCTCAAATACAACATCTAACATCGCCGCAACACCGTCATCATTTTTAATTTCAAATTCCATGTACTGTTGCATGTGATCCCCCAAAAATGTTGGAAAATGACAAATTAGTTGTAGTCGTGATGTTGTACTATCCTGCTGCAGTATTGTGTACAACGAGGTGGTCAATTCTTCATATGTTGTTCCGTGTTTTAACTTTAAAAAATGTTGAGGATTTCTGTTGTACGATAAACAACCTTCATTGTAGGTAATCTTACCTCTCCAATAGCACATTACTGTGACACGTCTCCTCGACATTTTATACCTTCAATATACAATATACTATCAAATAAATAAACACATATTTGTTCAGATGAATTTACAGTCATGGCCTTTTGTCAGTCTGTGGTATTACTGTCTAACTAAGACAATTCGTTGAATATTTTTAACCTCGTTTATTAACCATGTACTCCATTTAATGTAAGACCTCCTAAGGATACTTTTTTTTTTATACGCAAACCAAACATAGTCATACAATCCAAAGATATTTCAAATAATAATTTGCAAAAATCCCGATAAATAACTAATAAGTGATCTCAATGAAAACCAGTACCAAAGAAGTTTGCTACACAGGACTATCAAAAATGATGAAGGGAAATATATATGTTCATTTTTCATGATTACTTGAGGTAAATGATCTACAAAGCCTCCTACCTCGTTAGTCTGGCTCAGTGTTGGAGGGAGTTATATTATCTACTTTTGAGACTATGTTCATTTGTTGCTGGGCTGTGATATATAGTTAAAGCCAACTCTTTGTAATTTAGTCCATAAGCCGCTACCAATCTAAAATTTGATCTTTTTAGAATTCGGTCTTTTTCTTTCTGTCATATCTTGAAAAATAGGTTATTGGAAACAGAGGGTTAGACATGAATAGCAATTCCACAGGATAACTTACAGTTGCTTCATGCTGCAAAGTGGGGTTATTTGCCAACAAAGGGGATTGTGGTGCGGTGGTTTTTAGTTTTTCCTGAGGGTTTTTATATAGTATATTTAATATTTCCCACTTTTGTTTTGTTTGAGTAGTTCAAGTCAAATATTACTGGTATGTTCTCTGCTCACTCCCAGTTTCTTTATTTCGTATTGGGGAATGCTTTCTAAATTTCCACTTTGTTCATTTCCCTACATTAAGAGGCCAAATATCTTGTGATGGCAGGGCTACTCTTGGTGGAATTGTAGTACTCTATTCGCAAAAACTCCTAACGAATAATCTGGTATTGGTGTTTAGTAAAAAATGTCCCAATTTGGACATGTTTATGCTGTTAACATGGGTGGGCAAAGTAGTGGAATTAACCTTTGTAGCTAACCATCTACTTGGAGAGATGGTTTTCGTATTGGTTTCGGCGGAACAGACTAGCATGCTTATACGCCATCAAAACATAATGCTATTGTGGGGTCTAACTTAGGACAGCTTTTAGACAAGTTGAAGGTCCATTACAAGAGTCAATTTACATGTTTCCATTTCGCTTTGCTACACTTCTTTCAATCTAAAGCTTACAATTTGGAAGGCAACATAAAAACACTTAATGAGCTCTATGTCAGCCCTTTCCATGAATATTTGTACCACCATCTCCAATCCATCATCTAAAAACCATGACCAACCAGCTATGCACCAAATCAATGAGTCAAATTTATAATTATAAAAAAAGTTGGAAATTCATGTTTACATGGATTTTCTAAAGGACAAATTCATGTTTGTAAAGGACAATTCAGGACCATTCAACTATGGAGTTTCTAAAGGATTTATGGACCAAGTATCCAAAAAAATTTAGGGAGACCAAATTGACAGTTATCACTTCCTTAATGTTGTATTTGTTGCTGCTCTGGAATTACTTTTTGTATGCTCTAGAAACAATTTCTGTGTGGATGTTCAACTTTTCAAGTGAGCAAGAGGTATTCTCTCAATGCAGTACCAACAGGAACCCTTCCTAGATTCAATAAGGTGGTGATTTTTAGGTTTTCAAATGATTTGTATTGTAATGCATAACACTCCTCAATGAGATCACATAAAAACTGTCATAAAAGGTTGCAGGAATTTAAGTGACTTGGATAAAAAAGGTCATTTCCTTTTCATTATAAAGTCAAAGTATATGAACTTGATTCTCAATGTTGTTACTTGAATGACGAATAATAAAGTGAGAAAAAAATACAAACTGATTACTTAATACTACAAAACACCAAGTTTAAATGGCCATATTTTTTACTTAGGAGTTAACTGTACGCAAAGATAAAAACAAAAAACCGTTGCATAGATTTGATCATTTTGGAAATGGAAATATTTTGGAACAAAAAAGAAAAGAGAGGGAGAAAAATTAGTTCCAAAACATTAGTTCCACACCTTTTCGTTTTCCACCCAAACTGAAATGTTTCTGTCAATACGAGCGAAATGAAACCAAATTCTTATTGTGAATATGGATGACACAACTAACCAGTTTGGCTGCAGTTATTGACCATTCATCTTTATTTGAGCTTTAAACATTTCTATCATTTGACGATTCAAGTCTCTCAGTCATTTCAAAGTACCTATGGTCAATGATGGACTGAATCTCATGCCATGAATTTTATCATTTCTGTAGACGACCCACCTACCAGAAGTTTATGAACTGAGGTAAAATATATCTTTTTATCTGTAACTGGTGAAGCACCAAAGACACTATCCTGTTATATGTTTCCTTAGATACTAGTAAAATAAAAGTCCATAAACTATCTGGTTTTGATGTCTCTATTCCCAAATTTGAGAAACACAAAATGCCAAAAATATGGTGGATTTTCTACCACAAGACAAACATGAATTGTCCTGTGCATAGCTAATTCTAAAACCTTACAGTATCAGAGACAGTATAATACTAACATGGATAATTCTAAAACCTAGCAAAATATCTTAGAATGAAAAAACAATATTTGAGACAGTAGATACACAATTAGTATATATTGCTGTGATGTAGTTGAAAATTAATTTTTGAATAAAATTATACCTTCACATTGTAATCTTCTCAGGTAATTATGCAGTTCAAAATACTCTTAGCATTAATGGGGATTCAAAATTGAAAATAAAATGGGGATTCTCGGAATCACATAGTATTTGGGCAATGAGGATTGAAAATTTGCAATCGGGCAATTTTGCACTTACACTTGGGTTTTTTCTGAATTAGAGACTGAATGCAACATACCTGGTTAAATAGAAGTTTTGTGTTCAACACGTGAACTATTGTCTTCTCCTTCGTTCAGACCTTGCCCACGGGTGTGTAGTCTACTGTTTCATTTGATAAAACTAGGGCATAGCATGGAATCTCACAGGCGAATCTCACTCCATAACTCAATTGTCTTCTTCGAAAAAGCTAGGGCTATGATTGGATTTCATCAGTAGGGTTTATGCATAAGGGCTGAGCTTAGGGGTGACGAAATCAGACACAATAATGGAATAAAGGGGAGGAGTCAGTGAAGAGAAAAAGCGAGAGAGGCGCAGTCTGAGCTTCTTCCACGGAGAGAAGAGAACAGAGAGAGCCGAAGTCATAGAATAACAGAAAGGGGGCCTGGGAGGGTGGTTATTCAAATGAAAGCAGTGTTATTAAATACGCTTCATTTGATAAAACGAATTTACCAAGTATGCTTTCAATTTTAAAAACAAAGCAATTATTCAATTAAAAGCGTAATTAATAAATACGTTTTAATGATAAAGTCGGACTTAGTAAGTACACTTTAACAGAAAAGTCGGGTTTCTCAATTCCGCTTTTTATATGAAATCGAAATTCGTAATTACGCTTTTAAAACAACCATGTTTTGGTAAATAAATTCAAAAATGCAGTAAATTGATAATTAAGTATAGAATTGACCCTATTTTGGTAATAGAGTCGTACTAAACCTGAGTCAGACAAAGTCAGAGGTCAAGTAGCGAGATACTACGGTATTCTCCTGTCACCTTTTTCTCTGTCCAATTCGAAGTTGCAGAGCAAGAACAACTTCATTGATCTCATGAACCCTCAAAAGAACCATTTTATCGACTGTGATTCATAATTCTCCTTACTCAGCACTCCAGCAATTCTTTGCAGAACCAATTTGTATTGTTCTTGAAGAGAGAAACAAAGCCAGTTGTAGACAAGTTCGACCATCCATACAGTAATGACTGGAAAAATAGATCATCCAGTGACACTTAGGAGATTACCTCTTCCCTGGAGATAAAGAACAAAGCCACAAGGAAGACGATGTTCCAGTAAATTAATCGGAACTGATCTATATAGATGGGACAATGATACAATAATAAGAACCAACAAATACAACAAAAGGAATAAGCACTCAAGAAACTGGTTACAATTTTCTGCATCAAAAACCCTTTGTTCAGATCACTTTGCAGATTAAGTACACCATCTATTAAAATAAAGTCCTACCACTTTTTACACTGCTAATAAGGTTATTTCATCTTCTTTTGTGGTTTACATAAACCCCCAAATTCTTCATGAGATGGAATGTCTTCTATTTCTTGAAGATGAACTGGAGGACTTGGTCTCCCCTTGAATCATTGAAGTTGGGCTTTGGGAACTACCAGATGTCTCAGAGCTCCTATTCTCCCCATTTCCTTGCCCTTTACCCACAACCCACAGCTTGTCAAAAATTCGTCTTGACCGAGATGGACGTAGCTGCACACCGCTTACTCTGTTTTTGCTACCATTCTTAATCAACTTCCCAGTTTTCTGAATGTCCTTGTCTTTGATCTTCATCTGACTCAACTGTTTCTTGAGGTATTTACAGTCATTGGCCATCGTCTTTTCACAGTCTTGTTCAATGTCAGTTGTGGAACGTGATGAACCATTGTTAAGTGCTTGAACCCCAGCAGCTGCTCTGACCTGCTCAAAGAAGAGGACTTGTACCACAACACGGAGTGGAAGGCGCTCGTTTTGCGCTGCATGCATTGATGCATCCATTGTCAATTTCTTGACATCCATGAGTGTGCATAACTTCTTCCTGTCAGCTTTTGTCAAGCTAGGGTGCTCCTACACAGATAATAACCTATCAATGCTATGAAGAACAACAATTTCCACATTCAAAAGGTAGTATATCCAGTGCAAAAAACTTTCAACTGAACACAGTTCAATCTACTAGGCATTATAGGTATGAATGTGCTTAATGCAGCGATCCATAAAACTATAAAGAAACTAGTTATGGTTGGATTCCAGGTGTCCAGAAACATGTTATATGAATCACAAAATGTCTACTAACAAGATCAGAAAAAGGCAGCCTGACAGAAGGTACTATATATGTGAAACACAACTAATGCAAAAAGATTAATGAATGCTGACTGTATAAGAAGTTTATATGGCACATAAGGCCTACCTTCAGATATACATCAATGGCCTTATATATTCCATCATGAATTGGTCTCGCAGATTCAGGAATTGACAGTGACAAGTCAATAAAACTAGTGGTAGCCAGATTTGGATCACCAGCAATTTCAGCTAGATACGCATCAATCAATTTTCCAACATTCAGCAAAGAACCATGCCCTAAGACAAAGATACTGGAACCCTTATCATTCTTTTGAACAATGTCCATATCCCGGCTGCACTTTTCATGCATCAGAAATCGATTTACAAGGCACCGCACAAGTTCAACATCATAAACAGTATTTTGGGGAGACCGTGCTGGGATCAATAGATCCTTAACAGAAGCCTCATCCAACTTCAAACTGATACTCTCTATCAAATCCTCCATTGATGAATCATCTGCTCCAACCAGAATGGCAACTTTCAATAATTTGAGCAGGAAACTACAGGAACAACCAAGACTCCTGTCTGAAGGCAATAAACAAATTATTGTTTCTACCAAAGATTTATTCCTCCTGCTATGAACTTCAGATGCCAAAGCATCCACGGAATCTGGTAACCATCTTACAGCATAAGTCTTTAGTGCCTCACCAATCACATTCCCATCCATTCTTCCCTTCGATTTGACAGCAATCATAACTCGCTTGTAGAGATCAATATCCAGTTCACACACGTCTTCAACCCACCAATCCTTTGGAACATAATCTTTCTCCTGAAATCTCACTGCATATTCAATGATTTTATCAGGGGCAGCTAATTTCCGGTTATAAGTGTAGGACCAGTTGATATTTGAGGGGTCCACTGAGGTTTTAGATGCAATGGAATCTATGCATCGTCCAACCACCTTCAGTTCTTCAGACCATGGTAAAAGAGATTTGGTGGTTTGCAGAACAATAATAGAATCTTTCCAGCTGCAGAAAACACCGGAGTTGAGATATACCTCAATTTTAAAAATTAGGTTTCCTCGCTCAACAACCTCGGTCATTTCAAGGTACTCTGCTGCACAACGGGTTGCCACAACATTGTAAGGATTGAGAGTGACTGTCATTCCATAGCAGAATTTGGCACAGATTTCAAAGGCTTTTTGTCCACCAGGAAAATCAAACAAATTAATTTCATCAGGATTCTCCTCATTAGCCATTAATACTAGTTTTTGCAAGCGATTGCTCTTTGACAAGAGAGGAAACTGCAAGGATACATACAAAAAAATTGTTAATCAACCAGAATAGAGCAACCAGCAATGATCAAAACATAGCAGAATTTATTAGGCTTTTTTTTTTTTTGCTGAGCCAAACATGGCAGCATCTGGACCATTACCAATTATGGCAGCACCTTTCCTCCAGCTGTGCACAGTACACCAATTGTCAATGACACTATTTTGAGCCAGAATAAATTTTATGCCGGCTGCTAGTATTACATTTAGTATGCATCAATAAAAAATAAACAATGAATTCTCTCATCCTTCTTATTAACCTCTGTCATACATTTCTAAAACTAATTACACTAATAAGGAATCCTCTGGATTGCAGAAACACGAGCAGCAGAAAACAATTTGGCCACATGGATGGCACATCAATTAATGCTTTAGTTTTTTTAAGGGGTGTCATTTTTCCACACAACACATTAAAAGGCACAACCCCGAAAATGAAACGACCAATTAACTAGAATAATGAATTTGTCAAGTCAATGTCAAATACAAATATTCAGATTTTGACACAATAACCCCATTTAAATGACACTCTAAGAAGAAATGTCCCCTTTTTTTTATAATTTCTTGGCCATTATTGTTGTAGAATTACAAGATATTTGATAGGATTTTGAAGTATGCAGATCGAGTAGATTGTAAATTTGGCTGAAAGAAAATGAGTTCCTAGTACTGTGGTTTCTGGTTCACAGGTTACATGAAAAATGACAAACCTAAAAATGACACCAACCCAAAATGATAAGACCTAAACATTAACACAGCACGATCAAAGGCACAAGGATCAAAATATTGTCTCAATTCACAAAAACAATAAAAATGTATGTTATTCTGGAACTCGAAAAGAATCAGAAATATAAAATCAAAATTTATATGTTTGACGTGTGCAAAGTAGTTTGACTATTGTTCCGGCCGATGTTTTCAACTTAAAATTCCATATTTTCCCTCTGTTATCATTGTGTATTAGAAATGCTGCGGAAATGTTTCTGTTTCTAAGCTAACCGAAACTATGCACCCCATGGAATTTGATTTTTAAGATATCCCTAGATGGTAACAACAAGTAAAAGCTTTGATAACTGGAATTTGATTTGCAGCACGTAGTTTTTTTTAGCTGAAAAATTTAGCTGTTACGTCAATAATACAACTTCATTGCCTAATAATAAGGGGGAAGGGGGTAACTACGATTGATGTGAGTCTAGTGCAAACAAAGCAGATACTTGGCTCACACTAAAAACTGCCCTATCCTTGAGTCCATCAAGGCCTCAAAACTGATTAGGCATGTTCACAGCAAATTCATCCTGATTCTTAGTGGGTTTCAGGAAATGTTTACAACTGTCAACCTATGGAATACAGATACTAGTTCCACCATTTTCCAAATGTAAGGAAGTTTAAAAGCAATTTAGTCCTAGGAGATTTGACCATATTCATGTAAAAGAACATACAAAATGACTAAATTAAGAGCCTCTAACTCTGTTGTAGTATTACTCACCAAGATCTGTGAAACTCCAGAATTACTCATGTTCGAATATGGGATGAGATATCGAAATAAATTTAATCATTTACATTAGTTTAACATAATACCCAAAAAAAACAGCTCAACTAAATTCATATACAACAGTTCAACAAATTACCTTGTGAAGGAAAAACTTAACTTCACCAACATTTATGACAACATCTGTTGCCAGTTCTGATGATACGTTCCTGCATGAATAAATATATAAATACAAGCCCATATAAAGCAGGGATAACTCAAAATTTGACATCTAAGTACGTGATTAGAGCAACAAATAATGTCATAACAGAAAACTTTAATCCGTATCAACAACAATAATACTGTATGTATTTAATTCAGTGACCTAAGTTAGAGACCTAATACATTGCTACTGTTAGATTAGTAAATATGTGTATTCAATGCTGAGACCCACACTGATGAATATACATTGTATTCTTAAATTAGGTCCCGAAATTATATCTCAATAGCATTTCATTATAATAATAGTAAGGTTTAAAAAAATGAACTAATAATAAATAAAAGGAGGTGGCAGTGTGTGCGGGCTCCTACTACTGCAAAGTCTCAGAGTGGCAAATACAAGCAACCTTACCGCATGTGAGAGGATGGTTCCGTAACTTGGATTCTTCAAATGCATGCCATAACTCACAATGGAACAACCTCACATTTGCAATTGTTACATATTATAAAAATATTACATGCTAATCTTATCATTTAATATTCCAAAATTAACAACGGTGAGAGAGAGGGGGCAAGATATAGAAGAGAGAACAAAACAATGATTCTTGAATACATGTTGAGGGATTCAACTAACTAAACATTATTTAAGTTCACTTAATTGAGAGAAAAGAAATTTGAACTAAATATAAGAAATGATTAAGTAAATTAAAATAAAAAATTACAACAAAAAATTAAGTGGATGCAGTTGCCCCTACAAGGGGCTGTGTAGCTCCACCCCTGACTATGTGGAAGCACACAAATGTGGGTCAAATGAGACATGATATGGGCAGTAAGCAATGGGATTAGAGAGAATCAAATGTGTATATTGCGCATATGCCTCCCACATGAATAATGTTGAGCATGTAGTCAACAAGCACAAGCTAAAGGTAGATTGGCACATGTTCCAAGTCAATGAAATAATCTATATGGACAATCAAATTACAGAGTGAAAAAAAAAGACAACTCTGGTCATGCCAACAATCTTGTTGTGTGCTGGTGTCCAATGTTACAGAACAATCATCCATGGGATATAACAATTAACAACCAACAAGTCAACTGAATATTCGCTCTGTTAGCATGAAGGCTGTGAAGCTACCCCGACAGAACAGGTGCTCTTTGCAGATCCATGGAGGGTAATACACCTCATCAAAACCAACAAGTTGTTAGATGCAATCACCAAACCTCGACAAGCCCGGAACTCTAGTCAATAAATGAACAAAGGGATGAACTAGATTGGAATACAAGAGAAGTGAAACCTCCTGCCATAAGGAAGGGGAGATCCGTGATAAGAGCTCCCTCTCCCCCTGCTTTCGGCAGCTTGCTATTCTTTCAGGGAAACTCTCTTCAATGGCCACAGATCACCTCTCAAACAGCTAAGAGGACCCACCTATTGATGATTTAATAATAGAAATGTTCATATTGATTAATGCACTGAATTTCTTAACACTTTAACAACACATTTTTACCTTAACGAGGGCCTAGGGGACTTGCATAAACACCAGAAAATGCCAAGTACTGATCCATGTAGAGGTTTTGTTACCAAAGCATGAATAAATGGAAAAAGCTCAGCAACACAAACTAAATAACAATCATTGAATCTCCTAAACGGCTTGAGATCACCACTCAAATGGCTTTGGAGGACCCACATATTGATGATCAATTTCAGAAACATCCTCATAGAGCAAATATTTATGCACTCAAATTTAAACCACATTTGGTTAACACGCTTTAAGAAAACATTCTTACCTTATGGGGGCTTAAGGGACATAGATAAACAACATAAAATGTCGAGTATTGGTTCATGAAATGTTTTAATTTGTTCCTTACCAACAACATGAATAAATGGAAAAAGCTCAGCAATACAAACTAGTTAATGACTAACAAAGTAATGCATCCGTTAATCCGAATTGTATGACTTAAGATGCTAGTTTTCTTTTCCTTTTCTTTTTTCACTTTTTTTCTGTATTCTATAAGAATTACTTAAGAAGCTACATTACTTCAAAAGCTTCATAATGAAGACACCCAACCCAAAAGCACAACACTCTAGTGGTCATTGACAGGGTTCTATCTCAGCCTCTAGCAAAACTGAAACAGATACTAGGTGCATTGAATTGATCCCCCAACAAATATTAAGAGCATTTTCGTGGAAGTGGATATAATTGATACGTATAATTACATCAAATCAGCATCCACACTAAATGGGCAATACCACCTCAATCAGAGATACATATGAATGTTTAGAAAACTCTGGATACAAAACAACACAGCACATGCAATGAGAAATACTTCAATTTGAAAATTTGAATTCCTAGACACTATATGTTAATGGCTAATCTAGCCGACATCATTAACTTCCTCTCTGACAAAGAAGGAGTTAAGGCTGACATTATTTATCTAATGCAAAAACCATTAAAAGGACTTTTCATAACATAGGATACAAGGGGAGGACCAGGCCAGGAAAATTTCCATACTGCAAGAGGCAGGGGGCAGGGGTGAAACTGCATGAAACAGATGATTGCAACCTCATTTTTTTTAATTAGCAAAACAAAGTAGGAATACTCCTTCATTTCCTTGTCAAATTGGCTTGAAACGATACAGATTTTTAAGAATTTTTTAATACTGGTTCACATAGCAGGCTCCTCCAGCAAGATATGGACATTGAAAATAGCCTTCCAATGTCAACCTGGAAAAATCAAAGTAACCAACACTGACGGCATTCTCTCATTGATGAATAAACCAACACAAACAATCCAATTTGTCTCAGCCCATCTTCTCATTGTGCAGCCCAAGTAGCATAAATATGAAATGGATGAGCCAACACAAAACAGCAACTATATCAAGCAGGTAATCATCAAATCCATATGTCGTACGAGCTTCTTCTTTTTGTGTATAAACTTTAAAAAGTTTGATAGAAAAATTCACAAATCTGACTCTGAACATTTATCCTATTAGCCATTGTTTACATATGCAAGACTTAAATAATAGGTGAGGGGATGAATGTATTATATTGTAGAGGTAAAAATAATGCTATGAATTCGTAATAAAAGCCTTTCCCCATCATATCCGTCCTATATGACTTTATAACAATTGGACCACCAACTCATCAAAATCAGGACAGTTCAACACCTGGACCACCTCCTGAGTAGTACCGTGCCATAAACCTCAAAGAAAAGCTAGAAAATTTAGTTTGGTTTATTTAGTTAACCAATTTTAACCATTGAAAGGTGGGTAAACTAAATATTTTCAACTCTTCGGATTTAAACCCAGAGTAATACTTTTTATTGATAGGAAACAATTATTAATAAAAATTGAAAATTACATCAAGAAAAGTTGGATAAGAAATCCAACCAAAAAGTAGAAAATAACAAAGAAAAGAAGAGCTAGAAAATTCAGAGTAATATACATACAAACACATTCGTATACAATTTTATATGAAAGGTACCAATAGAAACATAGTACCTTAACACAATGTGACAAAGTACAGAACAAAATGGAACACAAAAGCAAAGAAGTGCAGAGAGAGAGAGAGAGAGAGAGAATTTGTGTGAATAGCAAAACAAGAAGAATATGAAAACCGACTCACTTGATAAAGTTGCCTTCAGCTTGAAATGCATCAGGCTTCGACCCCAGCTTCATAAACTTCATTTTCTTCGAGAAATACCCAATCCACTCGCACACAAATTGAACCTTCAATGTCACCAAGAAACCTCTTCACTAATCCTCAAACACCACCAATATCAGTACTCCAAAATCGACAAACCACACCCAATGTTAGAGAGTAAGATATAGCCATCTGAGAAAGCAAGAAACTATGGTTCATGGGAAATTCCACTCTCCCCCTCAATTTCATTCCAAATATACACAAAAACAACCCAAGACTCACTCTAAACCCCAATATGCACAAACACAAAGGAAAGACAAACATGAAGAATCCAAGAGGCAAAGTATAATCCCTATCTCTAGTCCCCCACAAGCAGAACCACAACCCAATCACCTCGACTCTCGAGCCCAATTCAATTCCCCATTGAGGCCCCTTATCATCACATTCATGATGCCATTACACCTCTCACCATTATTCACCAACCAAAAACTAATAAAGAAATAGAGGCAAAACCCACAAACACACTCACCCTCTCTCTCTCTCTCTCAGAAAAGTCTTAATTTCTAGCCGCCTTCGTCTTAAATCCTTCGGATTCTCAAAGATCTCTTCAGGGTCACGAAATTCGATATCTCTCCCTATATCTGTACTTTTGTTTGTCTCTCTCTATATGTATATATTGAGAAGACCAATGATCACTGGCTACTCTGAGGAAGTTGTCGCACTATGCCTGAACTTTGCAGCGAAAAAGAAGAGAGAGAGAGTGACCAGAGAGGACACTGTATGGTACTTTGTATGGAGTGTGAATAGGAACTAGAAGGGGGGGGGACTGTTAATTGTGGACAGAGTGGTTCAGAGAAGCTTTTTAAGGAGCTTTATGCCGTTAAGGCACGCGAACCTTTAAACGACGGTTTTGCCCTCTCTGATTCTCTAGATTTACAGTGGTATACTCGTGTGAAAGTAGAGGAACTACACGCGGCAGTGTAGCGCGTGAATTGGGTTCTTCAAGTAAATATTTAATCCAAGAATCATACGTTCCGGTAAATCATAAGATATTTTATTTAAAAAAAAAATTGATGACAATTATTTTAAATCTATCTTTATATCTCCATTATTTATTTATTTTTTGCTTAGCAGTTAGGAATGTTCGGACTTATTTGAACCTTCACTAATCTTTTTTTTTTGTACGGTTTAAGACAAGACATCGACATCAGAATATAAAATATTATCAATATTTAAACTCAAAATGACTAAATTTACGATCTATTTCTTTTGTCACTTGAACTAACTCTCTCATTATTATTAATATGTATCAAATATTTTTTTCTTTATGATGCATAAGTATCTTATTTATTATTACTTTTATTGAATAATAATATTATAAAACGTCAATAACATAATACAATTAAGAGGGAGTGACTCGAAACAAGTGACATCATTCACTAAGTCGGGAAGTTTTCAAGCGAAACTGAAATCCTTGGATTATTTGAAATAACAGCAATATGGTACATAAAAATATTTTCGTACGTCACCTTACAGGTGATAAAAAAAAATTATAATGCTGTGTTTGGTTGGAGAAAAAATAAAAAGAATGAAAAATAGAGGAAAAAAAGTGGAAGGGAAGGAAAATCTTTTTATTGTTTGGTATAGAGAGAAAATGGGAAAGAATAAAAAATGGAAGGGAAATGCTTTCTCTTGAGCCCACCAAAATTTTTTTTCCCAAAAATGGGAGAAAAATGGACTGATAATGGAGGGAAGACGGGCTTTTTTTGTGAATAGACTATTTTACCCACCACTCTTTTTAAAAGTGAGATTTTAATAAAATATAAGTTCAACAGTTACTTTTGTTTTTTTTTGTACCCAAAACATGTGTGGCTTTAGCCTTTTTGATGAATAAGAACTAAAAATTTATTTGCCTTCCCTTTTTTTTCCTTTTTTCTTTTAATTTTTGATAGTCCCATAATTCAAACCGTTTAGGTCTAATTTTTTTAATTATATATTTTTTAGTATTTAATATTTACCACATAATATAATTAGAACTTAACTTATTAAGTTTGCTTTTGTACATGTAATGGAAGATTTAATAATTAAATGTACCTAATGAAAAAGATACATATAATTTCTAGTTAGATACACATTTAAATAATTAAATGAAGAATTTCTTTATAAGTAAATTTTATTTTTAATTTTATTTTAATAAATAATACTGTATAACATGAATTTTTGTTGTAAATTTTGAAATATTTAATATTTCATCTTTGATTGGAGTATTTTTTGTCTAACTATAATATTTTAAACTTAAAAATGGTCTAAATATTATATATTTATAAACTTTAGGGGGTTTAAATATTATATACTTATAAAAAAAATCATGCATTTTAGTTTTTTTTTTTAATTTTATTCATGTAATGAGATGTAAGGGTATAATGGTAAATTTGATATATATACTTTTCCTTTATATCCAATTTTTCATCAATACCAAACAAAAGAAAATGCATCCCTTCAATTTTTCATTCATCATACCAAACATAATGAAGGAAAATATATTTCTTCTAACTTTTCATCTTTCTTTCTATCCTTTTAATTTTTTATTCCTCCTACCAAACGGACCCTAAATTTTGCAAAGAAATATGTATCTTCGTGAAATAAAAACAAACAAGTTCTCAAATTTTAAAAAAATTATGTCAAACGCCACGCAAACCAATAAATTTTGTCGTACTATCACGACCACTTTGACCTTGGACCCAATCACAACGATAAATCTAGATCTTAACAAAAAGATTCTTAACCACTAATATATGAAATAATTGTTCTGAGTTCTTAGGGTCAAGGTTGGCCGCTAGTTAGTGGTGTTAACCGTCTTATGTCGTGTAATCTATGTGTTGTATATTTTAGTGATTTATCATTGTTATTCGTATGTTGTGTTCGTATTAAGACTCACGAAAAAAAAATTAATATATTTTGAGTAATAAATATTTTTGTTGTATAAACTATTTAATAATCGCGACGTATCGAGTTCGAATCAACGAATCAGAGTTAACATTCCTGTCTCTAGTTGATACGATTACGTGTTCTGGAATACGTGTGTACTAAGTTTAATTACGAGTTTGGGGTTTTCCATTATAGAAAAAATAAAATATGTATTATTTAAAATTAAACAAACTTGAGTCCACCAATTTTTGCAAACCAAAGTTTTTTTGACCATGAAACATTAAAGTGTTTGACTAAAAGTTAATTTTACTGCATTGTTGCCTGGCTGTATAAGACCCCACTGAATGATACCAAAGATGGCCCGTGCATGGTGTGGAGCCTCCTCACCCATTCAAATTAATTCTAAGTATCTTATCTTAAAGATTATTTTACTGTGATCTCAAGGACAAAAGTTTGAGTCACAAAAATCAATTTTTATGCACATAGAGATAAAATTGTATACAAGTTGTAATAGGTAAGTTCTTATTCGGTCTCCCACGGAAGGATTCTGACTGATTAGGTGTGTTGTCTCTGTAACCTTTACCTCTCAGTCCATTGGAAGCTTGTCCCACATCAGAAGAGAATCGTCTCCTCCATATGAGTAGGTATCCATCAGCCATCTTACACAAGTGATTTTCTCCAAACCCTACAGTAATGAGAGACTAATGCAATGGATCGTCGTATGATATTTTAGGTCGAGGGTTTAGACCATAATAGAGTACAAGATGGATGAACATGTGTAAGGGGTTAAATTATAAATCCTTAATTTCTTATTTTGAGATTACCTAAACAGATCAGAGATAATGAAGAGTGAGAAAGAATTAGCCAATCAAATATAATTTAAAAGATATGCTTCTTACATTTTTTATACTTAGTACCATATGCTTACTGTATTACTTTTTGAGTTGCTGGTAAATTTCGGATTGGCTGTTGAGATTGGAATGGGGGTTCAATTTGGGTGGGTCAATCCGAATTCAACTCGAGTCTAATCCGTAAAAAATATGGCTTGAGTTAAAATTTTTAATATTTGGGTTGGGTCTGGACAAAAAAACTCAACCCGAATTACATTTAGGCTAGCCTCGGGTTGAACCGAACACACACAAATATATAAATATATTTAACTAGGGTTAGTAGTAACATGAACAGTAATATGCTCAACAAAAATAGTAATATAAACAATAACATGATAAAAAAAATAGTAACATGAATTTAAATATATAAGTTAGGTGTATAGATATACGACTTTTTTCACCATAGCACTGCCACAATCGCACCATCGTCATCTCCCGAGCAATGTCAATCATCATGTTATCATCACCTTCACACAAAAGTCTATTCAAGTTCTACTCCGATATATATATATATAGAGAGAGAGAGAGTTTAGAATTTGATATATATATATAGAAAGAGAGAGAGATGGAGCTTTGAATTTCATATTTTTATAGAGAGAGATTTGAATTTGATATATATATATATATGTGGAAAGAGAGAGAGAGCGCTTTGAATTTGAATTTTAAATTTATAATGGAGATTTTATTGACATATTTAATTAACATTGAATCAAGGGGTAATAATTTTTCAAAATAGGAAATTAATTTAACTTCCTTTCAAGGAATAGTATTTTTTAGATAAAAAAAAAAGTGGTCTTAAGTCATTACATATAATTTTAAACATGGACTTAACCCCTTATAAGTTCTCTTGCAAGACTTATCTCCAAATAAATACATCTAGGAGGACTCACTTCCAATTTTCACTTTTTAATACTTGGGTTGGGTCTGGGAAAAAAAATCCAAACCGAATTAAATTTGGGCAAGCCTCGGGTTGTCGGGTTGAACTCAAATACACACAAATATATAAATATTTAATTAGAGTTAGTATTTATTTTCACCCTTCAGAATTTAGACTTTCACTTCACTTCAAGTATTCACATCTGTACCTCCATCACTCTCAGATCTCTCTCTCACTCTCACTGATCATTTCTCCCTCTCTCTTCATGTGCATCTCGCCCTTCATCTTATATCACTTGAAAAAATCAGATTTACACTTGAAAAAAATCAAATCTACACTTCAAAAAATCAACCTGAATTAAGTAACACAAGCCCAACCCAATTTTAACCCGAAATCAGCCCAAATTAAGTAACCCGAATTCAACTCGAGTCCACCCAAATTAAATTTAGGCAGTACTCAGGTTGAGTATCTCGAGTTGAGGTAGGTTAGGGTTAGGATTAGGGTTGAATATTATATACCTAGAGTTTGGCTACAGTTGACCTCTCAATCAGCTCAACCCGTCCGAGTTACACCCCTAGATAGGAAGTGTAGAAATTCATGACTAAAAGGAAAGAAAATAAGATAGAAAGATATTCACAGTTCGACATAATGTACCTACATTCACAAATCTAACGTCTTATTGACTACATCCAATGTATTACTGAATGTGATTGATTACATAAGGCACAACTCTATTTATAGGGCAAGAATTATACAAGATAAATCACATATGCTTATCATCTTCTCTACTTATCCAAACAAATATAGATATTGATTGATCCCTTTGGATCCTATTATATCTCTACCTGAATATTGATATATTTTTTTGATCTTATCATATCTCTAATACTCCCTTTCAAATTTGATACACATAAATCAAATGAAGTGTGTGGAGGGGCATAAAATTATGCCACGTGTATAGACAAGTTATACATGCACGTGATCATGAAGGGGCAAGTCACGTGGGTCGCAAATATAAGCAGCTCGAGACAAACCGAACTGAACTGCAACAACTCAGTTTATTCTGTGGAGCACAAATGCATAACTCTGTTTAAAGGCATGGCCTGAACCAAACAACGGGAAAAATGCCTATAATTAGGAATTTTAGGAACAACAACTAAGTGAAGTCAATGATTCAAAAAAAACCTGCAATTAAGGGAGCGTCTGAGAGATCTCTACAATCCCTAACAAACATTCCCGAATGAAGGGAGATGTGTCATCTCCCACACCAGTAAAGGTAACCCTAGAAACAAGACAAAGTCTATATAAAACAGTCATGATGCATGACAAAATGTAGATAGATTCCTATTTGCATACATTTTCCTCTTACACAGTTACTAACTTAAGCATCGAAATATCTTCGATCAAAACAATTTTAAAGAAGAACAATTTTCTTCATCAAACATGGGAGGTATTGCGATTTTTCCTTCTACATTGTCTAACTTAACCTGGAATGGGGTAGTTGTTTGTCAATCAGATAATATAATTTATTGGGGTGAATGCACATGGAATAACCTCGAATGAATTTTATTTTATCTTTTGCTGTATTTTTCTTCTTCTTCTTCTTCTTCTTTTTTATGTCTTCCCTCTTTGTTCTCCCTCGCTTTTCTTCCTCTCATTTTTCCCCCTTTTTGGACAAGATTATGCCATGTGTAATGACGAAATGCAAGGTTTTGGACATCTTCTGTGACTCTAATCAAACGAAGGCAGCCACTAATCAATCTAAATTCATCTTTCATCGAAGTCGTAGCCAAACTAGATGCCAACGAAGTGTTCCCTCTTGGGTGACAATAAACTGATCAATGGCTTCTTTAATAGAGTTTGGAAAAAAAAATCACAGTAGATCATAGGAAAAGCGGAAGTGAATTGCAAATTAAGGTTCAATCGACTTGCTCTGATACCAAATAGAAATTTATAATAAAACGGGGACTAGAGAGAAAAAAGGGAAGGAAAATAAGACACAAAGATATTCGTGGTTCAACATAATGCTCCAAAATTCACGGACCTAATGCCTTATGAGCTATATCTGATGTATTATTGAAAATGATTGATTATATAAGACTTAATCTTATCTATAAAGTGAGAATTACAAGATATACTTACCATTATCTTTACTTATTTAAACAAACCTAGGATACTGACGAGTATTATATTTAATACAATATTCCATATGAATATGTCGATAATAAACGACACGTTCAAACCCCCAAAAGCCACGTTCAAACCAAAGTCACATTCAAAAATAAGACAGGTTCAAACCCCCAAAAGCCCCACAATTTGAGAATTATTAGTAGTTTTAAGTTAGTTTAGAAGTAGTTAGTGCTGTAGTTAAGATTGCTTTCATTCAGTTTTTTGTAACCAAAGTCATTTCGATTGGATTAATAAAAGAATTTCTTTTTATTAATTCTTTGTTTTAAATTTCACTTTAGCATAGTGAGAATATCCATTGTTTTCATTCAAGAAAGTCTAGAAATAAGGCATTTGATTCCATTCCAAATAATCATTTTAAAATAGTATGTCGATACATTTTTGTTGGTCCTAACAAATTTTAGAGCAACAGATATAAAGTTAGCAAGTTAGAATTGAAAAGTTTTTCATACGAAACTGTAACTTTAGAACACTTATGATAAACATATAAGGTTAGAATCAAATTAAAATAACCAAATTCGATACGACTTACCCATTTAATTGATATTGTGTAAAAAATACTTGATTTTTTTTTTTGTTTCTTAATATTACATTTTATGAATCCTTATAGAATTAGAGGATTTTTTAACTTGAATCTGCTAGCAGATGGGTGAACTTTACTCTATGGGATCTATGAAAGTTGAATTTGACTGAGAGGACATCTTAGTGTTGAGTTTTTAATTCACTAATTATGCATGTTAATTTGAACATGTTAGAGTTAATAAATAAGTCGAATTAGTGTCAATACACTTTAGACGATTAATTAGTTTGAAGGCATCTAATATTCAAGACGAATTTAAAATAACACAAAAATGATTAAATTGTCAATCTTTGTTAGAATTAGGGGTGACAATCGAGTCGTGTTGTGTCGGGTTCGTGTCGTATCGAACATTAGTCGTGTCAAACATTTGTCAACCCTAACCCAACCCATTTAACTAATTGTATCGTGTCGAGTTGATCTGTTTATTTACGTGTCATGTTCGTGTTGACCCACATAAACTTTGAATAAAAAATTTAACTTTAAGATTTTGTTTTCATTTAATTGAATTTCTCCTTATATTTTTTTTACAAACTAAAAATTAATTTAATTATAATAATAATGAGTAATAACATTTTTTATACAATAATTATATCATTGCTTGATAAACAGTTACAAATAATTAATACTTTATTTCTATAATAATAATTAAATATGCTAATGATACATCGCGCAATCAAATTAAATATAAAAATAATGAAAAAAACAAGTCGTCAAAACATGAAAGCTCATACATGTAACGAAAAGGTTATGTCAATCTCATTTGAGTTAAAAATTTCGTGTTGACGGGTCAATTTGGGTTAAGCGGTTTGAACCCGAATATTATTCGTGTCGTGTCAATTAAAAATTTCGTGTTGACGGGTCATACACGGGTTCGTATAAAAAAATAATCTATCCAAATTCATTTATTCGTGTCGTGTTCGTATCGAATTATCGTGTCGTCTCAAAAATTGTCTCCCCTAGTCAGAATAACACTTGTGGAGAGAGAGAGAGAGAGAGTTCTCCCAGCTACAAAGACTTATAGAATCTTTCATATTGCATATTAAATATTGAAAGACCTAATTCCCTCACTCTAAAAAATATTAAAACCTCTTACCCCTAATGACTTGAAACGATAACATGCACCATGTGCACGAGAAAGAAAAATGGCAATGGGACAAGTTAATGGTGATCTGCTTCCTCTTGTTGGTATCTATATGGACTAAAACCAACACAATCCTGCATGTGATTTGGTCAAGAGCTCAAATCAATTTACTCTATTGTTCTTTTAAATGATATGATATTAAAAGAAATCTCTCTTTAATGTAATCCGACAAATATATGACTCGAATCTTTCCATGTAGCATTGATCACCCAAAGGTTTTTTTAACCACTCAATAAATGAATGAGAGCTTACAGGAGACCAGATTAGGAGGGGGAGAGAGAGAGAGAGAGAGAACAAAATCACATGGCTAAGTAGTGTGCCTAGAGCCAGCAGCCACATAGGAGGGGATAAGAAATCTTCCATGAGAAAATAAAGAAATGTGATCCTATCAATTTTAATTTTTTTCAATTTGAATCTGTGTATCCATTCATAAAATTGATTGGATCTCCTTAATGGGTTTATGTGGTCCCATCGATCTACAATTGGACCCAATGAATCTAATGGAAGATTGTTCAATTTGCCTCAAATCAATAAATATAAAAAAATTAGAAAATTTTAAATTCATTCACGGTCACATATATCTAAGCTTAAAATGACATAACCCTAGTTGTCCTGCTATCAAAGAATGATTATACAACTGCGACTTGTAAAGGTATGAAATTGACTTCAAAGTTGGATTGAGATACTCTCTATTATTTTTTTACACAATTTTATTAAATGGTAGATCACCTATCATGTATTCACGTGTGACTTATTATTTATATGTGGGCCATTCATTGTGAGTGATCTACCATTAAGTGAAATTGTGTGAAAAAATAATGGAGAGGATCTAGATCCATCAAAGTTAGTACAATGGTAGCGATCTCAGTTGCAGAATAGCTGGTTAAATCTTGATGTGAATTCGTAAGATAATGGAGAGATTTATGAGTTCAAACTTCATCGTCTAGAAATATAAAAATAAGTGATCAGTAAATCTCAAGGGGTAGCTTAGTGGACAAAATTCAAAACTTGGCAATTCCTTTGGTGTCAGATCATAAGAGATTTATTTCTTATAAATTTTCTAATCTGATGTGGATGACATACATTTGACTAGACTACGAAAAAAATTAGTTGAGATGCGCATAAGTTGTTTCAAATATCCCTAACTGTAATGCCAAACAAGAAAAAAGAAAACAGAGAAAGGGTCAATATAAAGATAATGAATGCTTATTTAATCTTAAAAAAGATTGATTATTATATTTTTTGTTTTGTGAAGCGGAAAAATCATAAATTGACATGAATCGAGGATGAATCTCTTATTTAAGCTTGAAAGAGATTGAGAGCATCCAAATGCACCACAAACATGGAAATTGTGTAACCTCCTCAGTTATATTAGTAATTAGACATTTAGCTTGACATAAGGGCTTTGAAAATTGACCTTATTATGGCCTTAGATTACAACAAATAAAAGGCAAGTGAATGATGATGAAAGAAAGAAGTCTCTATCTTTTCATGATGGAAAGCCATAAAGGTTGATGAAGATGCCAAAAGAAGGTCATGATATAGTTGCCTCACAAATTCTGGTCCTAAATGGAGGACCACTAGAGGATCTCAATCACACTAAGCTGGTAGGTAGAGAAGATTAAAAGATTATGATAAGAAACCTTGTCCTAAGGGTCTGTCAGCCCTATTTAATATGGAATTGATTGATGCATATGACTAATTTTTTTTTTTACTGTCAAAGTGAGTCACTTTCATCTTTTTGGCCAATTTCTTATAAGACCATTTGTTTTCCTCCTAGTTTCATCTTGGTTCTTGTTTTGTATGATGGCATGGGTAAAGTTAGGGTTATTACCCCCATTTAATCCTTAGTAATTGACGACGTTGGGAAGAGTGGACTGGTTACGGGGCTTAACTTACGTGATCACTTAAATGAAGTTGTTCATCTCAAATTAAAATACAGAATATCGTAATCATTAATTCAAAATTTTTTCATTGCGTTTGATAAATGGTAATGAAACATATGAATAGAATGACTATTAACTAATAGTCATTCTAATATTTGGCTCGTCAAAGTGAAAATTCCTTCTTATTATCATGGAATACCTAATTTGATCATCAGTGTAAGATTTGTCATTTCTTAATTTGAGCTACTATTTTCCATTCTAACATCCATTATTTTGTGCCACCATCACCGCCACCTCTACTCGAGTACCAGATGCAAGTCCGAGGTTGAGACCAAGATCAGGTCGGGGTCCAAGATGTAGTTGAGTTAGGGTTGGGGTCGAGTTCTAGAATTTAAGTCCAAGCCCGGGTCCAATCAAGGTTGGGACTAAGGGTTGGGTCTAGGGTTGAATCCGCTTCTAGGTTTGAGTCATGGTTCGGGTTTAGGACTGGGTTCGAGTTTAGGATCCAAGTTCGAGTTTGGGCCCTATTCCAAGTATGAGGTCCTAGTCGATGTTCGGGGTTCGAGTCTAGCTCCATGGTCTAAAATTAGGTCCAAGTCAAGGGTCGGGTCCGAGATCCGTGTCAGGGTTGAGTTCTAGGTTTGCATCTGGATTAGGGTCCCGTAAGGTCCATAGTTCAATTTCAGAGTCCAGTTTGGAACTTAGTCTTGGTCTAAGATTTCGAGATTGGGATATCAAAACAATGATATTTTATTAATCCATCAAGAGTAGTTTGATTAAATTTAGTTTATAAAAAAGTTGATTAATTTAAATATCTAAAAAAATTAATTATATTTTAACATTTAACCCTAGTTATCACCAAACATTGAAATAATAATATATATTTCATTTTTAAGTTTATTTTATTTCCATGTTGATACTATCCACATAAAAATATTATTACGTACTAAACACAATATTTGTATTTCATACGACATTATCTCACTTAATACGGGTCATGAGTAGTTGACTAAATATGATCAAAATACACAATCAAAGTTAGCATGAGCGTCCAATTTTAGCAGTCATCTCCAACACAACAAAACGGAATTATAAGCAAGAAATTTCATTTTTTTCTCAATTTTTAAATAATTAATTATGAATTGAAGTCTGTAGGAGGGGTGTGTGCGTGCGTCTACGTCTACGTCTACGTCTGTGTCTGCGTCTGCATGTGCCTGCGCGCGCTGCTCTCTTAATTGTTTGATGGTCCTTAATAGGCTAACATGGTCCCAAGTTCCCAACCCCCAAGGCTGCATGTGCGGGGCTCCTGTTAGCTTCAATGGCGGTTTAATAGGATATACCATTGCCTTTTCATTCAGTGTAATGCTATGCTTATTAAAAATTTTCATTAAATTTTTATTTTAAATAATGTGACACAATTTTTTATCATAAAATAAATGAGTATCATTAATATTCTATAACAAAAATTGTACCGCATTATTTAGGATAGAAGATTTAGTAAAAAAAATTGATAAGTATAGCATTTTCCTTTAAAGAGTACCATGACAAATTCCAAAAGGAAAATGTCATTAGAATGAACTTGATCTTCATCTAAGATTATCTTTAATCTTTACTCAAACTCTTATACAAATTTAAGTAAAAAAAAGTGATAAAAAATTTAATTTAGTATAAACCTTTCTAATTGACAAATTTTTCAATAACTCGATTTTTTTACACTAGCGAACACAGAGTTGAATCGGTATGAAAAGAAGAAAGAGAATACATTTTTTACCAATAAATTTTTGGATTTAAGTTTTGAGTCTCCCTTAATTTGGGTAATTTGAGTGTATGATAAAAAGGTTTTTAGACTCTTTTTATCCTAATTTAAATTTGGGCCTAAAAAGGGGTAAGGACGGAAGATGCTCTAACATTATAACTTATAACTAATTGAATGACTGCATTAAATTATGTTACACATTTTAAAGATGCTCTAACACTTGAACTGATTGTGATCAATCACAAAATATTATAATTAATCATAAAAATAATAATTTTTAAAAGTCAAGTTACATATTTTAAAGATGGAGTTACAACTAATTGCGTGAATTCATGTTCAATCACAATATTTCATAATAAATCATGAATAATCAGAATCAGTTTTAATTTTACCTTTAAAAGTTATAATATGACTTTAAAATATAATAACTTTTGGTATAATATGAATTTTTTTTTCATTATTGCCCATTGGAACTGCCCCTTATGCCACCTCCCCCCCCCCCCCCCCAAAAAAAAAGACACAATCACTTATGTATTACTTGCTAGTTTACTGAATTTTTTCTTTATTTGGATGTTGTAGAGAAGTGAAGGATTAAAACCTGCCAATAGAATGTTTGTTTCTCTCTTGGGATATGATCCACTTACATTTGGTCGAATAATCACAACTTTTAGTTGTATACAAATTTAGAATCGTCTCAACTATATATTTTTTCTAGCTCGTTGTTAATATTTAAACTTAAAATGCTCGTAATCAGTCCAATAAAACCTTTTATACTTACTAGTTCTTTGTATTTTTTGAAATCCACCATTCATTCATATCCATCAAGCTTGTTATATTCACAATTAATTGGGAACAACAAATCTTCCATGGACAGGTTCCATTAATGAGGGCATCTCGTGATTCCTAATTGTCTTAAATTTGACAAGGATTATGATTTTGAGATGAGCATGTCGGCAACTCACGTCTGAGGTGTAAGGATTTTAAAAACGTTGAGATGAAAATAAATTAAAGCTGCCTAGAAGGGTAAGATTTATGGTTTTGTAACTACTTTTTATCAATATGAAATGTGATTTTTGTATAGTGATGCCACATGTCGGTGTTGATTAGTGTCTTAATTGGGGTGG
>CM042186.1:35009885-35027546 GCA_023539305.1 Ilex asprella | reverse complement strand
TTTTTTTTGGTTTTTTCATTGATTGATTAGTTAGTTTTTTTTATGTTCATAAATTAAGTCAGTTGATTCAGAAAAATTACAAAATCGTAAAACCCTAATTTTGTGAAATTATATTACGAATTTGCAGATTTATTTTAACATATTTATATGAAATTATATGAAAATTGTTATGTAACTGTTTTAAATAACTATTTGAGATTCAAATGTAGACAGTTCATATTCAAAACTTTAATGGGTTTAACTATGCTGTGTAACTATTCTCCTGATGTTAAGGATTGAATTCTTGCAAGTCTGTCATTATCAAAACTTTATATATTCTTGTTTTGTTTAAACTCAAATATTTATGTAACTGATTAAAATAACTATTTGACTTTCAAATATATACTGTTTTAAATCAAAATTTAATGGGGTTGACTGTGTTGCGTTACTATTTTCCTGATTTTAAGGAATCAATTCTTATAAGTATGTCATTGGAGATTTTATTGATCTATCAACTATTTAGTTTACAAAAAATAGGTATGTAACTGATTGAAGTAACTATTTGAGTGAAACATTTGGACAGTGCATATTCAAAAATTAATGGGTTTAAATGTGTTTCAAAACTATTCTTCTGATATATTTTGACTGGCTATGAAGTCCAATTTGACTCAGATTCTATGATTCTGGTGAATACTGTGAGTGTTAAGGTGGGATGTTCTTGACCTTATGGGTATCCTTGATCAAATTGGGCAGTGTTTTTGCAAGATTATTTAGAACATGTTTACAGGGGATCAAAATGTGTAGCTGATGCATTAGCTAGTCAGACATTAATTGATGAGTTTTCTTCTGATTTTTGTGTTTGACTGTGTTGCGTAACTATTATTCTCCATTAACTAAAACAAGTATGTAACTGATTGAAGCAACTATTTGAGTGAAACATTTGGACAGTGCATATTCAAAAATTATTTGTGATGTATCTGAATTGTGTAACTATTACCAAATAAACAATAATGTTAACAGTTAATTTCAAAGTGGTATATGTATAGCCATTTAAATTGAATGAATCCCATTCTGATGAATTAAAACAGTTACCAATGTGAGGACTAATGGTTATATTAATATAGGTACACTGTTTATTATTATTTGATAACCAATTATAGTTGATGGATTAACCAGGTCATGACGAAGAAAAAATCTTCAAAAAAAAGACCTGCTATAAGGGATATCAAAAAAATTCCACATCAGGAGCCATAAGCAACAAAGACAAATGTTGAAGTAGATGACAATCAAAGTGGATTATACATCACTGGTGCAAGGTACAAGCCGCAATACAGATCAAATACGCTTGCCATTATCAGGGCAATTGAAGAACTTCAGTTAAATGAATATCACAAAATAGCGTTGAAAAAGACTCCCTTCTGGTTGCTTTTTGAATGTATCATTGACAAAACTATAGACAAAACATGGTGCCGTAAAAGTGACAACTGCATTTTTCAAATACTATTATGTTTCAATTCAGATACGTCAAGATTCAATATCGGCAGCAAAAAACTGAGTTTGCGGCCTAGTGATGTGACTTTGATATTTGGGATACAAGATGGGTGTGAAAAGATACAATACATGGAAAATCATTTACACCCTTTACGGAACGCTGGTTCAAAAAAGATCGGAGGTTGACAGCAACATTGATAAGAAGCAAACTGAAACTTCTGTCTGAATTTGATAGTGAGGCTGGTTATCATGATTTGGCTAGATTATTATGTATGTATCTGTTCGCAACTCTTTTTTTTTCCTATAACGGGAAACACAATAAGTTGGGGGTTGGTACAATATATTGAAAATTTGAAGGCATGTAGAAAATACAATTAGTTTGAAGCTATAACTGATACTTTGATTTCATCATAGAAGAAGAAGAAGGAAACGCCAACAGCTATCAATGGATGCGTCATCCTAATACCGCTTATGTGACACCCCTAAAACCGGGGGTCCGTTATCAACCGTTGACAAACCGTCAACCCGAGGAAATAATGTTTCTTGTCTCAATCCCGGACCTTAAGTCTAAAAAAATCCCCTTAAGCGGGACTTGACCCAACGTTTAAACTCCGTGTTCTTTTTGGTCATTTATTTCATTTGAAGTATCATGTGCCTCAAAATAGTCCATTTAGTGTCCATTTGCATCCTTTGAATCAAGGAAAATCAAGTCCAAAAGCATAGGAGACCAATATTAAAATTTTAGAAATCTTTCGGCAATACCGATACACAGTACCGGTACGCAACTGTACCGATACGAGGTACCGGTACGCAACAGTACCGGTACAGTCTACCCAAATATTTACATTTCTTCTATTTTTCGTTTCCAATTCATTCAAAACCTTACTCAAGTTAACCCAACACTTACATAACATGTATTTGGGAATTCCACATAGATTATACCAAATCTATTACAACATTTGAATGCAATCTCATTTAATTACATGCCAAAAATAAATATTCATTTCAATTTTATAATTTTTATCAAAATGAGCCACATTCCGGCTTCTTCTCCCTTGGTACTCAAAGTGAGAGCCATCCACCTGTACGAACCCCGCACCTGAAATGTTTTCCCATAAAGGGTGAGCTACGCTCAATAGAGAACTTCTTAAATAGGCTACCCCCCAACCAAAATGCACATGAAATGCTCATATGCAACTAATCTACCATTCACATATTTCAAACATATATATGACATCAATGTTGGAAATTTGTCATGCCATGCTATGGAATGAGATGAGACTCACTCCCAATAACCAACTAGGATCCTTCCCGGCCCTTCGACACATGCAATTTGCAATTGTGCAAATGCCCGTCATCCATGAACCCGAGCCTTTCCCGGCTCTCATACACATGCAATTTCCCATGTGTATAATCCCGTTATCTATGTTACACAACAAATGACATTTTTCATCCGAGGTCTTGTAAGGGGTGAGTATTTATGGACTTACACCAACGGTACCCAACCGACACGGGATTTATGGACTTTCACCAACGGTCCCACGTACATCGACACACTTTATGAACTAATACCAACGACAGTGCGTATCCAATCACCGGACCTTACACCCGAGGAATTTTCTAGCCCTTCTTGCAAACCCCGACCCTCACACCATTTAAACCGTGCGACTCGGCCAAGTTATCGACTTAGCTTACTCGAGCCCACTCGTCATCCACCCATGTGGTATATGACTACTTCCATGCATAACCACTCATTTTATGTAATGTTTCCGTGCATATGCAATGTAATATCTCATTACAACTCTACAACAATGTTCAATATGTCATGTATGCCATATGAACTATTTTATACCCAATTCACATAATCCATGACAATTATATCCAAAGCATATAATTTTCATAATTCTCAATGCCAATAAACAAGTATGCATTTATCAACATTATTTCCAAAGCTTAAGTCCAAGCAAATCATCTCATATCAAGCAATGACATGCTCCCAAATCAAGGCATAATGTAGACACATAACATGCCCACGATTCATATAATTTAAGAAATCACGCTAGACAATTTCTACATACCCATTTCAAGATAGAATATATTCTATCTAATTTCAATACCCATTTCACCAAGGCATAGTTTAAGCACACAACATGCCCATATAACACAATTTCCCAAAATAAATTACCACATTTTCTTAATTTCAAGCTATAAATTTATCGTAATCTATTTCTATTCTCATTTTCATTCCCATTTAATTTCATTTCCTTTCAATAGGCAAGTGATATTGACATCTATCAATCTACCCATTTCATTTAACATTTTAGGTTGTGAATACCACCCAACTAGAAAAATTTTCTACCTCTTATAGCGTGAGGAAGTGAACGTAGGAGTTCTAAGGCTTCAACCCAAGCTCCAAATCCCTTTCTTCAAATTTTTGATTTTCTCACCTTCAGTGAAAGTCCTCCTTTTTGGTGTGTACGCGTAGCCCTTGTCGAGGAAATCGACTTTCCCTCTTGGCCCGAACGGATCCGAGCTCTCTAACTCTGTAGATCGTAGAGAAAAGTTGGAGATTTCTTCTATTTTCCCTCTCTTCTCTATCGGCTAGCAACAGCTGAACAAATGGGGGAAATTTTTGATTTTCCCCCTATTTATAATTTTAGAACACTTGGCTCACAACGCGCCACACGTCCGTTTTTATTCCGGGTCTGTTTTCATCCCGAAACGATTAAATTCCGCTCTGGTTCAAGTTCAAAATATTTTTAATTTATCTTAACCTTATTTATTTTAAAAAACTCAGAATTTTTCCAAAAATTTCGTATTTGGGTCTCCCGAGGCCCGACAGCCTCGAAATACCCGACTATCTCGGAATTCGATGAAATTTGACATGGTCACTTAATTTCGCGAGACGATTCCAACGGTGAGGTCCGTTTCATCATCCGAGTTCTGAAAAATTTCAGGCTTATAACCCGAACCGTTGTGACAATTTACCGTTTTGCCCTTTATTCTTAAAAGTTTAAATTTACCCAGGTTTTTACAGCTTAGTCTTTCAATAAAAGAAATATGTTAATTTGGGAATTAAAATTACTTTGCCATAACCTAATATGATCTGATTATCGTAATCTTGTATGTTGAAGTATTGGTTGTGTGAACACACCTCTATGATGACCCCCAGCATTGAAAGACCGTTCCCTTGGTTCCTAAAATGGAAGTTACCAAGTCTGGATAGGCCAATCAAGCAAAAAAAAATTGGCAAACATCCTGGCAAGTGATGTAAGTCTCAATTCATATACAGTTATCCATAGAACTTGTAAATGTTTTAAAGAAGTTTACTATGTAACTTTTTATGGATTAAAAGTATTTTACACGTAGATTTTGAAGCAAAAATTGACTAGAACTAAGGAAGAAAAGATGTTTATCACATTGAAGAAGAATGCAAGAAAACGTCAGAAAAAACAATGGAGATGGAGTTAGATGACAATGAACAACTTGACACAGGAGACAATGGTGTTGGCACGCCATCAAGTGATAAACATGAATGCTCAAATGAAATGAGACAATTGGTTGACTTAGTTGAAGTGAATGTTACCCAACCAAGAGAAAAGGACAACCAATCAACAGTACATGATTTTTGTAATGACACTAACAAGGACAACATTACAAGAGAGAGAGATGAAACTCAAAAGATTGTTTTTGAGTTGATGCTAAAGGATAAATTAAACCAAGAAAAAATTACCGAGTTGTCCAATGAGAATGAAGAGTTGAAAATACGCATGCAAGACACTGTTGACATGGTACATCACAAGGTATATATAAAGTTAACTGTTATAACAACATAACTTTGTTCAATAGTCATACCTTTACTTGTTGTAGCTCTATGAGAATTTGTGGCAAAATGTTCTGAATCTTGTTGTGTGTAACTGTATTATGCCTGATTAGTAAAAATGTTTCTGTGCAGTTAGTTATCTATTAAATTCACCTATTTAGTATTTATGCTTATGTAACTATTTCAACAATGGTTCTTGTGTGCTTCAACAATTTTGATACATATTCGATTAATTGTTTCTTATTCTTGATGGTTTGTTTTGGGATAACTGTTGTACTATCTAATATGGTGTAACTCTATGGTGTAACTGTTTTGTATTTAACTGTTTTTGGTTATTGATTCTATTTTGGTTAACTAATATTTTCTTGATGATTTGATGTAGCAGGCTGAAGTGCAACGAGCTAAAGTGCAACAAGACATTCCATTCGATAGAGACACATAAAGCGTGAAGCTTGGGACGTTGGTTCATACAATGCGTAGTGAAAAAGCCGCAACTGAGGCCGAAAATTTGACATTAAAAGAGAATGTCAAAATTTTAGAAGCTGAAAATGCAGATTTAATAGTTCAAATAAATGAGTTGACAGTGCACAACATCACTTAAATGATGCAAGCCACCAAGCCTAATGGCAGTGCAGATATTGGTCAAACGTAAATGGTCCGTAAGCTGAAGACTAAGGAAAGGAAGAGAAAAAGATATGAGGATTACGAGTATAGCAATAAGAAAAGGGACAAAGGACACATTGAGGCTTCATATTCAATCATCACCCTTGCAGATGAAACAGAAAAGATCAGTGCAGCAAAATAAAAAGGGAAATACGATAAGGAAATTGCAAGGTTGTGGAAGATTTGTCAAAAATCGAATCCGTCTATCTACAATCAATTAAAACTAATCAATGATACAGAAGGACCTATGTAGGTATATTATATATTATAATATTTATGTATTACGCTATAGTTATTTCGTTAAAATTTGTGGATTTATTCATTGTAATTTTATAAAAAATATGAACTTACCTTATATAATTGTGCTATGATCGATCATGTAGGACACCCATTTGGTCTGGTGTTTCAATTGGAAGCTACATAAATGTTGAAGACGCATTAAAACTGATGGGAGCATGTGAACTGTACAATAGTGTACGTATTACACTTAATAGTTTATATGATATCTAAATTGTTTGCCCATGCTATAACATTGGTATGTATGTGTAACTATTAAGTCCACATATGCTGCATTTGGAATACCTTACTCTGTTTTGGACATTGTTTTATGCATTATAACAGATTATAGATTGCTGGGGAGATATGCTGCATGAACTTGATGCAAACAACGAAGAGTCAACGTATAAAAAACGTTGCTTCTTCTTCAACAGTCTATGTTGGGTACATTAACATTTATTGTCATTTTTTTATGTTAGTATCGTTATATTTCATTTTAATTGTCCATAAAATAGAATATTTGTAGACATTCGTTATAAAAAACATGGATTTATGCCAAAAACAAATTGACAAAAACCTCATTTTAGGAAGAGATTGACACTTCCTTGTATTTGCCATGAATTCCAATGGTCAAAACAACCTTGTGGCACCTTGGCATTGGACAGTCTTAGTGTTGGATACCAATGCTGGATCTTGGACACACTACAATTCCATGAAACCAAGAAAATTGAGAAGGGACATGTGGCTGGAGGATGCAAGAATATTGGTAAAAAAACAACTGAAACCCTTTTATTTTTTTTAATTTTTACCATATCATATCCATCACTAACATCTACCATTGAAACAATGCAGAAAGATTATGTTGAACATAAAATTAGTGAAATGCAAGCGGCCGATGGAATTGACATAGACTTCTCAGACAATGTTCTTCCATTGACATCTTGTGAGAAAAGTTCACAACAAAGAGCCAATTCGTACGTATTACTTTGTAACTTTAATTCATACAGATTCAAAGAAAAGGTAGTAACAGAACCTATATTGTAGGGTCGATTGTGAACTGTTCGTTTGCTACGTAATGAGATAACTTGCAAAGGACGAAGACATACAAGAAAAGTTTACAGCTTCACAAGTGAAAGATTTTCGAACATAAATGCTGGAAATGTTCTTAAACCATTCAAATTCATGGACACTAAATGATTACCATGAAAGGATGAAATTGAAGGAATTGTATGAATAGTCATATTTGACATGTTGATGCATTTTTTTGGGGATCATGAAATGAACACCTTGTATAGTGTATGTAATGGATATTGTTTATCATATGGAATTTCAAAAATCATATGATAAATATTGTTTGCTTCAAAATGCTATATGCTATTTTGTGAACCTATTGATGATGAAAATCTTAACTACATTGCTCTTACTTTTTGATGTAACTTTTTGTTGTAATTGTTTGGTGTAACATCTACAGATTTGCTTGTTTAATTTGAAAACAGGCTGCTTGTCCTAGTCCAAGGATTTTGTGTTGCAAGATATATAAAAATTCACCAGTTAGTTGATCCAAATTCTCAGAGGATTGAGGTGATGCTATTATGTATATGGTGGTTGATTGTTTGGCCAAAAAATGGATTATAGATAAAGCCACTATTCAATCATGTAATTTTACAGTGACCAAAAAATAGTTACACCAATCAAAACTGTTACACCCATTAAGATTAAAACAGTTACACCCTTTAAGATAAAAAACAGTTACACCCATTAAGATCAAAATAATTACACTCCATAAAAAACAGCTACACCAATTAAAATTAAAACAGTTACACTCATCTGCCTTATAATTTAACTGCAATATAACCTATCAATATAATGTTGACTAAAAAAAAATTGAAAAATAATTAATATTTAAATAAAAAATTTATTAATTAAAAATAGTAATCCAATCACAAGGGTTCTTTGCAAGTTTTCTTGTTGTGACCACCTAACCGTCCACAACGACCATATCGAATTCGTCTGATAAGTTCTTCCCTTGACCTAATTCTACAAATTTTTGATCGGCTAGGCTGCTTCTTTGTTGACGGTGGCAAAATCTCAGCTTCGTCAACATTGAAGTCTGAACGACCAAGAGTCGGGATTGGAAGTTTAGGTTGAGTGTACTATTTCTTGTATGTACTAACATGATAAAAATAATCAACAAACTCATTCATATTTCTTTAACTCTTTCGTATTGCCGCTACTACATGAGAACAAGAGAACCTCTTAATTTTCCATTGAAAACATGAACAAGTGTCATTGTTAATGTCGACTAAAATAGAAGGATTTGAATTAATTTCATACACATCATTGTTCGAAACACTAACAGTCCAAAACCTACTTTCGGCAAATGCAACTTGTAATCTTGAATCCTGAGATGACCTCAAATGCAACTTGTAATCTTGAATCCATCTGAGGACATATAATTCCATTCCATGTACACGCTGTGATCATCCTAGTACCCATCTGATTCATAATTTGACACCTGATAGTTTCAACCATGTTTGTAATGGGTAAATGTCGTGCTTTCATAATCCACGAATTGAACGACTCCACTGCGCTAGAGTTCATCTCGCTGTAACGTCTACCTCTAAAGTAGGCATTTTTCGAATGCTCGTATGAAAGATTATCCAAAAAACGCTCGACAATATGTCCACCCTCACGACGAAAACCTTCAATTTTTTGGGTAAACAATGAAATGGTGGGGCATAAGCACACTCACATAACAACACCACCATATGCTCCCTAAATCCATTTGAATACCGAGTACCGCTAAACTTGTCCCTCAAGTTCGCCTTCAAGTGCTGCAAGCAGAAAGCGTGGTGACATATTAGAAAAACTTTTGGCATGGCTTCCAACAAACCAACATTACGATCAGATACAAATGTAATTTCCCTATTTAGATCCAAAATCTCACACAATTGTTGTAAGAACCATAACCAATTTGCCTTATTTTCCGAGTCAACGATCGCAAACGATAGTGGGTATAATCCTGTAACACAAAGGTAAATGTTTATAGTTAAGTGAAATATTAAAACAATAGCCTACGAATTTACATCATAATAACATATATACAACAACCTGTTATTTTAAAACTGTTACAATAAACAATAACAGTTACACTAATTAAAAATTACATAATATATACATTATACAGTTACAGTAAACAATTAAAGAAATATGCATAAAAACAATGTTTTATTAAGACATTTAAAAAGAAATAAAGCAAACCAGATCATTAAGTACCTAAGAAAAAATCAAACACTAAGGAAAATTAAAATGACCAAATACTACAAAGAAAATACAAAATTAACACGCACATTTAAAAAAAAAGTTAAAAGACTTATACCCTGATTACCATCTTTCCCAATTATCGAAAGGATGATTCCTTTGTACTTTCCTTTAATGAATGTCCCATCAATGAATAAAATTAGACGACAATAATTGAAACCTTCGATGCACGCCTTGAATGACACAAACAATCTATGGAAGCGGTTAGTCTCATCATCACAATGCAAAACTATATGACTCCCGGGGTTTGTATTATTCGCAGCATCCACATACCAGCGTAATTATTTGTACAACAACGTATGATCCCCAAAAAGCATATCCTTTGCTTTTTCCACTCCCATCCATGCTTGGTAATAGGATACGTCAAGACCATAAGATGTAAGAAAATTACTAACCACATCCACAGGACGAGTGGAGGTCTGGTCACGGACATTATCAACAATCAAATCTGCAATTATATTGCAAGACAATCTCTTGTTCTTTGTGGTATGCAATGCTACTCCACATGTGTGTTCTTTATTCATTTTTCGTATGTAAAAGAAATCATTAAGATTCTGAATAGTAGCATTGATATGTCATCCACAAACTTTATCATACTTCGACGCGCACTCAGTAATAACTCTATCCCTACAATTCCTCACGTAATTAAACTTGAACCCAACATCAATTGAGTATTTACACAGAGCTTTATGAAAATGTGTGACACCACATTCAAACTTTTGCCCTACATGTCTTTTTTCATTTGACCACCCAGCTGTCAACAAAATTTTTTCCGTATGTGAGCAAAAGCAAGGGAGCAAATCATCATCAGACTACAAACCATCATCACAAATATGAACATTTTCAATCAAATTATCATCACTCACCACGCGTGCCTCTTTATCTTGCACAGATACCATGACCTCAATATGATTGACATTTATCAAACGCATTATATCAAACATATTACGCAAGTCTTCATCATTTTGCAAACAACATTTTGGGTGACTTGGAATAGAATATGACATGAAAACAGACAAATTCCCCAAGTCCTCCCATTTTTCACAAAGTTTACAATAAATGAAATCGAATGTTGCACGAACAGAACATTTGATAATAAAAATTTCAACATTATATTTGCATTTAAGTAACACCATTCCATCCATTCCTGATTAAGACATTCAAAAAATGAATGACATTATATCAATTCAAAAGGAAAAGAATAACAGTTACATGAAACAGTTATGTACAACATTAATACAAAGCAATTCAGTAATTATCTACGTACTGGTAAACAAACTTAAAACAAAAAAAATTTAAAAAATAACAGGATCTTCCAAAATAGAAGATCCAAATCAGTTTTTTAAAAGCAGTTTTTTTAAAAAACTTTTTAAAATAGTTACAACCATTAAACCTAAACCACTTTTTTCCCATTCATCCCAACAATGACCAAAACATACACAAAAATCCAACATATTAATTTCCAAAAAAATTTGATCGAATAGTATAAAAATATAATTATTTCGTGTACACTAAAAATAGTTACACTCGTAAGAACCAGTTACACCCATTTAAATTGAAAACCAGTTTTTTACTCCTCCATAAACGACCTTACAACAAAAATCGAACATGGAAAAATCCCCCAAAAAAAAAATGACCGACAAAATGGAAGAAACATAATTATTAACAAATCACCTTCAATCCGATGACGATGTTTTGTATTTTCAATTCCTTTTTTAAATAAAATTACCGTCGAAAAAATAAATAGTCGTTGAAGAAGAATAAGGTTGAAGAAGCCTTATCAGTTGAAGAAGACCACTAGCTTGAACACATATGTTTGATTCAAAAAAATAACAAATATGTAAAGATTACATATTTGTTTTCTAAAATAACTGTCAATCTATCCATAAATCTCTCTCAAACCTGCTCATTCAAAATTCAAAAAATAAAAAAATAAAAAATATGTAATCTTTAAATATTTCTTTCCTAAAATATGTGTCAATCATGACTGCATAAAATAAGGAAAGATGATTAAGTAAAAAGCATTTCACTTCATTTGAATTTTGTACCTAAACGTAAAAAGTTTAACAAAAAATGTACTTAAAAGAATAAACCATCTATCCATACACTTTTGGACAAATAAGTATTAAAAATTGTACCCACACCTAAAAAATTCATTAATTAAACAAATGAATTTTTTGCACTTTGCACCCCAAAAAATGTCTCGATTTTCACTTTACACTTCCAAAGATTATTTTTTTCATTTTGCACCCTAAATGTCACAAATTGATTCCAATACGGCCCTTCATCTAATATTTGTTTCAGATTCTGTTAAAAATTGATGCACATACTACTCAAGAATATGAATTACTAGTTTATATTTTTGTTAAAGAGCAACACACATGGGTGACATATGCATCAAATTTTAACGTAATTTGAAACGGATGTTAGTCCGAGAGTTGCATTCGAATCAATTTATGACATTCAGGGTGCAATGTGAAAAAAATATTTTTGTAGAGTACAAAGTAGAAATCGAGCCATCTTTCAAAGTGCAAAATATGAAAAACCCTTAATTACATTAAATTATAATTAATTAATATTGGATACAAACCCTGTAAATGAAACAACACAAATACCACATCACCAATATTATTTGCTCACTTCATTTGTTAGGTCCATTAATGGCCCATTTCATTCCATAGCCTCCACCATGTCGAATGTGTCTTACTATAGTGGAAGCTTTGTTTCGGTATATTGAGAGAAAATATTCATTGAGGGCCAGTCGAGCCAAATAAATTGAACTCTTGTATTTTTTTTGTGGGCCAATATATTTTGAAAATAAAATAGAAAAATTTGGGGGACCGGTCTATTTTTTGACACTTATTTGTACTTTAGTCCACTTAAAAATTTTGTTTGAGAATAAGTTCATTTTAATCTCTATTGTCAAAAATATTTTTAATAATTATATTTTATTAAAAAAATTTATTAAATAATTATCACCTTTTTCTACCACATCAAGAATTAAATTTTATTAAGTCATTTTTTATCAAATAATTATCAAAAAGTACATATTTCAATTTTTTTTTGTGGATTACCTATTGACTACCTAATTGCTAGTTTCTATTTTTCAAATATCTTTTTTTTTGCTAAACAAACGGACCCTTATCATCTCTCACTCTCTCTCTGCCCTTTTTCTCTCTCTCTATTCTTTGTCTCTCAACTATTTTTTTCTCTCTCCCCTTATTCTCTCTCGCTCTCTCTTCCTAATTTATATGTTTTCAAATATCTAAATCTTATATTTGAGACTTTCAATATTCATTGAACTTTATCTACAATTTAAAATTTAAAATTTTAAATGACATTAATATTCCGTTATTATCTCCCATTCTCTCTCTCTCTCCCTATTTTCTATCTCAAACTCGTTCTTTCTTCCCCTAGTCTCCCTCTCTCTCTCAATCTCTCTCTTCCTAATTTATATGTTTTTAAATTTCTGAATATTAGATTTGAAATTTGAAATTTTCAATATTCTTGGACTTTATCTACAGTTTAAACTTTGAAAATTTAAATGAAATTAATATTCTATTATTTTCTCTCACACTCTCTCCCTCTATTTTCTCTCTCAAACTAGTTCTCTCTCATATTCTCTCTCTCCACCATTACTCTCTCTTTCTTTCTAGAAAGGTGCCATTGGGTGTACACTTATCAGTCTTAGTAGTATGATAAAATTTTTTACACCATAAAAACACAGTCCAAAATAAGGGTGATATCAAAGAGTGACATCAAAGAAAGATACTAAGAGTGAAATCAAAATGTGGTTGCATATAATAACGTTTTGTACACCACAATTCTCAAAAAGAGTGACAACAAAGTAACATCCTAGTGTGGCAACATATAGTGACACCATGTATACCACATGTCAAACAAAGAGTGATAAATAAAGAGTGATAGCAAGTAGTGTCTTTGATTAGTGACATTAGAACTAATATAATCACAAAAATAAAATAAAATTCATTGAATTCATAAATTTGATATTTAGTGTGAATACTAAGAGTGACACAAAAGAGTTACAATTGTTTCAAAGTTAAATTTTAGTTCAAATCCACAAACAATACCTTAAATTACATTTCAAAAAATTTTAATTCAAAGTTCGGATATATGCAATAAATTCTAAACCAACTGTATTCATATTTTGTCTTTAATTTTTGTCGTTTGTTGACATCATCTTTAGTCCAAGACTAGTGATGGTTCAGGAACATTCTCATAAGTTTTGTTAGAAAAACTTTCACTTGTACGACTGCCAACTTTTTCTTCTATATCTTCACCAAGTGTAATCTTCCTCATTATGCAGCAAACAAAGAGACAACAACCGACTCTAGATGTTTTGTTAATATCATTATTTGCATAATAGTGAATCCACACAAATCACAAAAAAAAAAAAAAAATAGTATTGTGCCATAAAAGAATAGTACAATGTTCATTTGTAGTATGTAATGAACAAGCCAAGTAATTGGCAGTCACTCTATGAAAACCAATAATTTGTTATGTATTTTTGTAGTGGTCAAGTCACCATTTGGGTTGTTACTCTATGGTGTAACTCCATTGATACAAGTCAAGGGTTGAAGACAATCACTATGAAGTGTCACAAGTTTGGACACAAGCTTAATTTTGGTATATTATGTATTGAAAAAGACATAAAATTTGGTTGTCACTCTATAGTGGCTATATATGGTCACAAGTTCGCTGCTGTCTGTTGTAGAATGAAGTGGCTAATCCATGGTTGAACAATAGAGTGATACCATAAAATTCAATAAAATATTCAATTTGAAAATTAGTAGATACATTTTTACAATAATTTCAAATAATGAATCAATAAATTTCTCCAAAACTTGAAATTTCAACTACTCAATAGAGAGATACCATATTGTAATATTATACACAAAGTTTATGAAACTTTTGAAAATTTGCATTAGAATATTAAATATATTTTTTTTCCATAAATTAGAAAAAAAAATAATTTCAAACTCAAATGAGGGCATAGTATTTTTTATTTTGAGATTTTTGAAGAAAATTAAAATAGTTGGAATTCTTATTGTAGAACATGGCCCTATGAAGCCAAAGTAAAGCTTTCAAAAGATTCAGGTGACAGATTCTAAAAAACCTAAATCAACGTCAATGTGTTTCGCCTTCCTCCATAAAAATGATTTTTTACTTGGCCATACCTAATTAATTTCAAACTCAAATTAGGGCTTAGTATTTTCCGTTTTGGGATTATTCAAGTAATAGAAAATTAAAATAGTTGGATTTCTTACTGCTGGAGATAACCCAATGAAGCTGAATTAGAGATTCCCAAAGATTCCAATGAAGAAGCCTAAAGATTCCGACGAACGAAAAGCTAAATCACCATCGAAGAGCTTTTCATTCCTCCTCTACATAAACTAAATGTTGGGAAGATATGAAAGATATAGAAGATATGGATTGAAATCTGTAAATTTTTGAAATTCAAAAAGATTAGGGTTTTTGGCAGTAATGGCTTCTCAAAAAAATTAGGGTTTTGGGCAGTTACTTTAGTTTTGTAGACTAAAGTCTCTACAAAACTACAACTCAAATGGCTGCATCTCCACCATCTTTTCCATCGCGTTGGGGAAGCTCTAGTGCTGAATCCTTGTTGTCTGGCATTAACTCGCCTACAATCTGCTCCCCTTTCAGCAACCTCCTAAATCACCCAACTCTACAAGTAACTGCTCTTATAACAATCTGTTGGGGTCTCCTAAAGGCTCAAAATCTTGTTATCTAAAGCATCCAACCTTTGAGAAGTGAGGTGGTAATGCACAATAATGGTACATTCAACCCTATTCATCATATCACACAATGATGTCATCTGGGCTACAAGAATGGTTGAACTTGACTCAGGTGGTGGAGGTGTCCTAGGCGTATTAGTCTTAGGATAAACAGGTGGATCTTCAATGACTTCTCCTCTCTCCTCTACATAGTCAGTCTGGGCCTTGCTCAACTTCATTGAACTCTTGTTCAAATGTCTCATGGGGTTCTGCAACTGGTCAATAGGTAGAACTACAACACCTTTTCCTTCGTAGATATGAGTGATCAAAGATCCAAAAGACAATAGATCTAACACTCGCACTTCTAAAAAGGCTATATGGATATTCCAAAAATCATCATTGACAAATCAAGACCAAACACTTTACAAATGATGTAAAGCATCTGAGCTTTAGGAATAGGGAAGTTTAAAACAGGGTATTTGGTTCTATATTGTAGTTAGCTACAAGATTAATCATCTTATACTCTAAGGTCAAGGATTTTTGGTAAAATTTTAATGTGTGTTTAGGATGATCAATGTCATTCAACTTAGTAGCAACTACATGGAGTGGACGTAATACGTCTACTAGTCTTGCTCTAAGTTAATTGTTTTCTACCCTAGGTAGGACCAGTGTGGTAGCAATAAAGTCTGTAGAAAAAGTAAACTTAATACCTTTGATATAAGTGGCAAAGTGATCAACATGAGGATCAAGTTCATTAATTTGAATATGAGCATAGAATCCCCTCACAATGCTATCATTAGACATCATAGATTCATTAAACATCCAAGTCCATCCATGGTTGTTAAGATTAGTAACAATCAAATGAGTTACCTCCGTGGTATTTATTCCCAGTTCGATCAATAATATCCTACAAGAGAATTCTGCTCTGAATTCTCTACGAACTCCGGTGTCTGGAATTGAGTAGCTTCATCGAAGTTGTACTCGACATCTTCATAGACATTCTCAACCCTTGGCGTTTTCTCTCATCTTTGGCCATCTCGACAATCACTTTTTGAATTTAGGTATCACTCGAATGAATTGGTGAAGCAAGTGATGAATCAACCTAAGATTTGTAGAGATAGTGTTTGGGAGAGCTTTAGTGGCAAGAGTTAGGTTTTTGAGGGCATAGGACGTGAATGAGAAGGTTTAGAATGCTAAGAGACCTTTTAAAACTCGATTTTCTAACTTTGGTTGTCGACTTACTCGAGGTCGCTTGAGCGGTGAGAAGACTGATCGAGCGGTCTCTAAAGCTGACAAATCAGCATCAGTCCCTTGTTGGAGCAATCTGGTTCTGACATTCACTCAGCTGTCTTATCCTTCAACCCTCAACAACATACATGATGTATATATAATGTAAAGTCAATTCAATGCACATGCATGGATGAATTTGAATCAAAATAAATACAATTTTCAATTTTTAACATTAAATGGTCAAAGTTCAAAAACATGAAAATCACACAAATTCACATTATAGTAGATCCATTCAAAATTCGTCATCTCAATATTACTCTAAGGCATATTTAAGGTTATGAACTCAATTTCATGTATCATAGGGCACTGTTTTCTCACTTGGTTTAATTTCACTCACACGTGTTCAAATTTTGTTCAACTTGAACAAATTCAAGTGTGACGTATGTGAAACCAAACTCCAACACAAAACGAATTTGCTTAGTTTAAATCATTAATAAGCTAAGCTCAACATGAAATCCTAATGCATTGTCTAAGTGAATACATGACTGGTTAGTGAGTGTCCTAATAATTTTTTTTTATAACTCCCATTTCTTTATCCCTTATACTCTATGACTTCAATTAAAACGATTGTGAATTCTATACTTTTTAGTGTATGTTTCTATTCAATATTAGCATGAGCTCTATGAGCTTTACAAATAATCAATTTTCATTTAAGCATAAGTACTCTGACAATTTAAGTGCAATTATTTTTAGCTATTTATTTATGCCTCATGTTTTTAGAATTGGTTGCATAGGACTCTTTTCTCACAATTGACATTCGACATCTTTTAAGGGGTTGAGATTTAACTAATCATGTGTTCACCTATCACCAACACTTAGAATCCGTTAAGATCATTAATACTTTAAACTACTTAAACTCCTAAGTATGAAGGTGAATGACATGGGTGTACTTGGTTTATAATTTTTTCACAAATAAATACTATCCAAACACGCTAGGATGAAAGAGACTCTGGCTAATGAATCATGCAATAAGATTTTTTTGCTACTAAGTTCTATATCCCCTAATATGACTCATAGCAATGCACAATTCAACTTTGATTTAAGGATGAAATTATTATAATG
>CM042186.1:34971268-34987929 GCA_023539305.1 Ilex asprella | reverse complement strand
TTCCAAACGGTCAACTCTCTCTCTCTCCCCCCCTGTATATATGTAGATATGTACATCTGTGTATGCGTACATTTATTTGTGTGTGTGTCTCTGTCAGTGTACATATGTTTTGGGTTGACTCTGGGCTAGTGCTTGATCTGGGATTTGTTCAGGGATCTTTCTGGGTTTTGTTCAGAGATCTTTCTTAATTCTGATCTTGCTCTGTATTGATTGCTTTTTTTTATTTGTTTTTGATTTGATCGAAAAAATTCGGATTTTTAGGTTCAATTTTGGCTATAAATTTATTTATTTTCAGGTAATTTAATGTTGTTGTCGATGTTGGAGATAGATGATTGATTGTTGAGGGGACTGTAGTGGAACTTTAAGAAATATGGCTAGTAATTATGGGTAGAATGCTCCATTTTGACATGATCTGGAGAGTAATAGCTGGTGAAAAGTTCATAAACATGGCATTGAACAAAAATTACTTCAAATTTTATCAGGCTCAGAGCCACATAAATTAGGGTGGACACTTTATCACAAAATTTAATATCTTTTCATCCAATTGGTAGGAGTAAAACAATATATATGTATATATATTGATTACATCATTTTCTATGCATGCAATTCCTTTAAGCAGAAGATGGCCTAAGTTGATAACATACAAGCCAAAAGGAATGAGATCAATTATAACCCTTTATGAAAACATGTGAGAATAATTTCAACTTTTACAGTTGATCTCCATGAGTTTTTTGTTTTCATATCTGAATCAAAAGCGTTGCACGATAGTTCCTTTTAAATGCTATCGAAAACATCTTTCTCAATATATACAATCATGTAAACAGTTCTCCGTTAATCATCCATTCGGTAATGTAATTGATTTTTCCAATCTTTGATTTTTGTTTTAGTTGGCAAATCATATTCTAAGTATGATCATCATGAAGTAATTTAGTAATACCATTGAAAACCCAAACAGATAAATCAACTATTGCAGGAAAATGAAGATGCTTAGTCGTAAAAAAATAAAGACCAATTGCAAGTCAATTACAAGCCATTTTATTTTTAAATTAAGAAAATATAACAGAAAAACTCATAAGTATGCAAATTAATGCCAATAATTAAAAGATGTAATTACATACCAATCACATATCATATTCTAAGAAATTTACTATTGAAGTGTGGAAATGATATGGTGGACACTGGACACAAATAATATATTTGAATAAGGCTTATACTGGATATATATCCTTGTATTTAAGAAAATCAAAAACTTTTTAGGGTGGACCAAGGCCCGTGGTGCTAGATCCGCCCATGAATTTGGTTTCTCTTGTTTTTCTTCCTTGAGGCCAGATGCTCCAAATTTATATTGAACATAATAGAAATTGAAATTAAAATACTCAATTCAGAGAGAGAAAGAGAGAGAGAGTTTGTTAGTGGACTTAAGTATTTGAGTCATGATCATGGTGTCACCACTCATTTATGATGCTACTTGTATCCTATGTATGAAACTGGTGTTGGCACTTTGTGTTCTGAATGATAATGAGATTCGTGAATTATTTCCAAGTAATGAGAGTATAGTCGTTTTAGAAGTCTTGCCTGCATTGTTTTAGTGATTCTCGGCTTGTTCCCTCATTTTGAATTAACCAAGTATGTATTGCACATGCTTGAATTTGTTTCCCATTGATCTCTTTATACGAAATTCTTTCTTTTTCTTCCCTTTCCTATCAGCAATAGGTTTACAAACCATAATGGAGCTGTTGAATATCAAAACCTCTGAGATATATCTTTTTAGAGGAAGTGAGAGGAAATTAATATGAATGCCAATATTTATTTATAAGACATAAAGAAATACCACATCACTTTAAAAGATCCGTGAAAGAATTTGACATTGTAGTGGCACTTTATAAGACCACCCATCTTAGGGATGGAACCAGAATATGTTATTTTTAAGTCACAAATTTTATCACCAGCCAGGTATTTTCGGTTTTGTTTTTTACTTCAGTCTGTTTTGGTTGGATTCTCTGACCTTCTGCTACTTTTGGTTTTCTTTCTGCTATCCATGTTGCATGCTTTATTGATAGTGCTTTGTATGGCCATCACTCTTACGGACAAAATGGCATGCTGAGGAGGCACGGGCCTCTTTGAATGCTCTCTAGAACTACCACGGGAAATAAGTGATAGATTGTTCTTAAGCTTTGAGAGTCATCAATATATGATTCAAACTCTTGCCAATGCTAATTTCTTTGAGAAAGTTTTGATAATATATGACATCCGCATATTGAGTTTTGGAAGGAATGGTCGAGCTTTTCTTGGTAAGCTTGCAAGAGTAAGTCAATAAATGAAATTCATTTAGATTTTAGATATAATATAATAAATTTGTTGGGGCTGAAAAATTTATGGTTGTGTTACTGTTATTACTCATTTGGAGTTTTATTTTTTTCATTTTCTCTTGTTGCAATTGTTAATTTACCATGGCTCACTGCATAGAAAATCCAATTATCTGTAATAAACCATTGGAATTTGGGTTCCTCTTTGTTGTCTATGTTCTTTGATTTACTAGGGATAAATTAACGTTGACATTGGCACTCCAAAAATCTCTTTTGGCCCTCAAAGATAAATTTTTAAATTCTTCTTTGCCACTAAGAGATTTTAGAGTGCCAGTGTCATTTAATGTACAATTTTCATTTTTTTTTCTTTCTATCTTTTCATGTATAGTAAGCTTATAACTTGTATTTTCTCTTTCTCTTGATCTCTTTCCTTCCCATTTAGTTTTTTGTAAGCATGATCTATTGGTTTTTCTTATAATCACGATTTCAAGTTTTCAACTAACTCCATTCCTTTATAAGTGTTACTATATCCCTTTGCTAAAATAAATTTTGTATCCTAGACTAACTTCTTTATCCATGTTCGTCCAGAGTGACACAAGTACTCTCACACATTTTCCTAACTTCTTTAGGAAATTGCGTCAACCCTTTCCCATTTTTTGAAACACTGGGTGAGGGTGCAAATATCGTTTAAGGGAATGTCCTACAATATTGTTAGGATTCATGTTCATATTGGATTTAACAAAGTTTGAAAGCTAGCTGTTAGCTACGTAACATAATCTTCCTCCTTTATTCAGGTTTGGAATTGGTGATGTAAAGGATAGGCACTAAAACACTACACTGGCGGTGTTCCTATTTGCATATATGTTTAGAAAAACTCTACTTGTTGGACCATTTGTGATGGAAATCATTCAATAGAAGTTAAGACTATGCCAAAACCACATAATATGTTTAAGAAGCAAGTTCTTTGGCTCATGCTTTAATTTGGCTCTTGTCTAATGTTGTTAATTCATAATGAGAAATTTCTTTTTGCGAAGCTAACCTAGGACTGAGCCCAGAGAAAACATCACCAGCAAAGTTTAGGAGAAACCATGGGTCCTCATATTCAATTTGGAATTGATTGCAATCTCATACGGAAATGTGGTCAAAAGATTGCTTGTTGTACTGCCTACTAATTAGAAAATTTTAAATTTGGAGGAAGAGGATGTATTCAATTATCGAACCATTTTACCCTGGAATTTATTCACAAGTTCAATACTATTTCTGTATGATGCATTTTCCACTGTTAATGAAGTTGAGTTTGATGATCATCCAGTTAGAGCAGAGAGTTTTCACAATTTAAGTGTAAAAAAAATCTATTTCAGCCTCAATTTGAGCAATGTAGAAATATTTTGGCTTGCATTTGGATGGACTCGGTTCACGTTTCTTGAATCAATTTCCTGAATATATTTCTCAATATCTAAACTGAAACTTTGATTGTATCTGACATGTTGGCTACATTCTGTATTTATCCTCTCCAGTGGTGCATGCTTCTTTTTTCTTCATCATGGTGTTTGAGACTTCATTAGTAATATTCTTGTATGTCTGGATGCAGGCTGATCCATTGAATGTGAAAGTGAACAAATTGAGCTCGACAAAGACTCAGCTTCCTTACTCTTACTACTCTCTTCCTTATTGTCGTCCACAAACCATAGTTGATAGTAGAGAAAATCTTGGGGAAGTACTTCGCGGTGATCGCATTGAGAACTCCCCTTTTGTGGTCAGTTCAATACTTTCGATGAGTAGCTTCACCTAGATATGATTATTGACCTTTTTTAGCTACATGGGTCTGTTGCAGTTTAAAATGAGGGAACCACAGATGTGCCATGTTGTCTGTAAGCTGACACTTGATCCCAAGACTGCAAAGGAGTTCAAAGATAAGATTGCCGATGAGTATCGGGTCAACATGTAGGGCAATCTTCACTCTGCAACTTACCTATATCTCTAATTTTGCACAAAATTGCTTTAAATTTGTGCCCTTCACCCTTTAACAAATTTACTTGCATCTGACAGGATCCTAGATAACCTTCCTTTGGTCGAGCCCATACCAAGGTTAGATCAAGAAGCTCCTCCTGTTTATCAGTTGGGCTTTAATGTTGGAGTCAAGGGACAACACAGTGGAGTAAGTAAATCTGTTATGATCATTATAGTTCTAGCAGTTTATTTGTGTAAGTTGTTCTCTCTTTTACTCGTCTTTGAGTAATAATGCACAGAGCAAGGATGAAAAATTTTTCATCCACAACCACTTGACTTTTACTGTCAAGTATCATAAAGATATGCAAATGGACTCAGCGAGGATTGTGGGCTTTGAGGTCAAGCCGTTCAGGTTGGTTCTTGTGGGGCCTCTCATTTTGTGTATAAACTTCCGGATTCGTCTTTTGTGTTGCAACCGGTACAGATGTTATGATATCTGATTTTCTGATTTACCCAGTGTTAAACATGAATATGAAGGACAGTGGAATGAGAATACTCGTTTAACAACATGCGATCCTCATGCACAACGTACGGTTTCTAGCTCTAACTCTCCTCAAGAAGTTGAAGATAAACAAGAAATCATATTCACCTATGATGTCAAGTTCCAGGTGATCTGTCCATCAACATTCCTGGAAATTTTTACTTTTAACAGTACCTTATTTTATGATCTTAGTGTAATCCCTGTGACATACTGGCGAGCTTTCCTTCATAATTTGTTTCGATATCACTTTCAGACGTGATTCTTGTAATTATTTATTTTTCTCTCCTCTGAATTGTGATACTTTATAGGCCAGCTAGAGACTGTCCCATGTAATGCACGAGCTATACCACCCGTCCCCCTCACCCTCCTCCTTCTTTTCCCTTCTCCCACCCCACCATTTGGGTTTTGTAAAGAATTCTGGAAAATTATAGGGATTAAAACTGAATGTTTTTCTAAAAAATTAAACTGGTAATTTGTAGTGTGTGAATGGAAGGGTGATATATGGGCCAAGTGTTGGGTGTTGATTGGAGTGAAATTTGTTTAGAAATTATATAAATCAAAATCCCAAAAATTAATCAAATGGGTGGGAAACCTTCCCAAGCCCTCTGAGATAGTTTCTTCTTTTATGACCCTATTGCATGCTTTGCAGGAGAGTGATGTTAAGTGGGCTTCCAGATGGGATACTTATCTTTTAATGAGTGATGACCAAATCCATTGGTTCTCAATTGTCAATTCTTTGATGATTGTGCTCTTCCTCTCTGGAATGGTGGCGATGATAATGCTGCGGACACTTTACCGTGACATCTCCAAGTACAACGAACTTGAGACCCAGGAGGAGGCCCAAGAAGAAACAGGATGGAAATTAGTCCATGCGGATGTCTTCAGGCCCCCAAATAATTCGGATTTGCTCTGCGTCTATGTTGGAACAGGTGTTCAGTTCATTGGGATGATGCTTGTAACTATGATGTTTGCAGTCCTCGGATTCCTCTCCCCTTCAAACCGTGGTGGGCTTATGACTGTCATGCTCTGTCTCTGGGTTTGCATGGGATTTTTTGCTGGTTACTTCTCTGCACGATTGTACAAGATGTTTAAAGGAACAGAATGGAAGAAAATTGCTTTCAGAACCGCATTCCTGTTCCCAGCCACTGTCTTTGCAGTTTTCTTCGTCTTAAATGCACTCATCTGGGGGCAGAAATCGTCTGGGGCTGTGCCGTTTGGGACAATGTTCACTCTGGTCTTCTTATGGTTTGGGATCTCATTCCCACTAGTGTTTGCAGGCAGTTATACTGGATTTAAGAAGCCAGCAATTGAAGATCCTGTGAAGACAAAACAAATTCCCAGGCAGATTCCTGAGCAGGCATGGTACATGAACCCCATATTCTCAATTTTGATCGGTGGAATACTCCCATTTGGAGCTGTTTTTATCGAACTTTTCTTCATCCTCACATCAATCTGGTTGAATCAGTTTTACTACATCTTTGGCTTCCTGTTCTTAGTCTTCATCATACTCATCGTCACCTGCGCTGAAATAAGCATCGTGCTTTGCTACTTCCAGCTGTGCAGTGAAGACTACCTCTGGTGGTGGAGGTCATACCTGACATCAGGCTCCTCAGCGTTGTACCTCTTCCTCTATGCTACCTTTTATTTCTTCACCAAGCTAGACATCACAAAACCGATTTCTGGGATGTTATATTTTGGGTACATGTTGATTGCTTCGTACGCGTTTTTCGTGCTGACTGGTACCATCGGCTTCTATGCATGCTTCTTGTTCACCAGACTCATTTACTCATCAGTGAAGATTGATTGATGAACAGATTCATGGATGAGTTTTATCAAGTGACAATCATATGAGGTCAAGACTAGAAGCCAAGGCATTGTGTGCCTCTCAGCTGTTGCCATTAATACGAATTTTTCAACAATGTCAGCATGTCAGCATTATCTTATTGTGTTAGTGTTATTATTTACTGAAGTTTCTTTCTAATACAAATTGTAATAGAGAGCTTGTAATTCCTTTTTGAACTTTTGTTTCTCTCCTGTTTCCTCCTACAAGAATGTAGCCTAGCAAGTCATTTTCTAATGCCAAGTGAGGAGTACTTGACATTCTAGACAGATAATATTACTAAATTTTCATATTAAATCTTTTAGAGCAAATGATGCGACATTTTAGCAACTCACTTATTGATGGAATTGAATGGAGTTAAATTTGCTACATTCGAAGAAAATTTGTACAAATTTTAGGGAGAATTGTTTCTGATGGATGTTAATCCGGTTAGCATGTGCATGTCCAAAGCAAGTGAGAAGGTATAAGGGCCATGGGAATCATGGGATATGCGATATTGGTGAGATATACCCAGTGGATCCTAGTTGCATCTTCACCCAACCCCCTATGAATGGGAGATTCAATTTTATGGGGCGTCTCATTTGAAAAGTAGCTAAGGGAGCTTCAACAGTAAAAGAAGCCAAAACCTTATAACAGAGAGGGGCAAGTTAGGAACTAGATAAGTAATTATTCCCAACTTAATTCCAATGAACCTCTTTCAACCTTTATTGACTTAATCATCAAGGGGTTGATCTCTGGATCCCCTTCGGTCTTCGATTTCCTTGTAGGAGCTCGACGGGAATTTAGGGTCATCAAACAATCTACTAGTCCTGCTTTTGGGATCAATAGTTGGCGCCATATGTGGGAAACACTTTCACAAATTTCAAATCCCATGGCAGTAACAAGGGCATCAAAGGAATCAGCGGCTGACCAAACAACTAAACACCCTAGTACCCACCCAATGGGATGAAGGGCTGTGCCCCCACTAAAAAAGGAGTTTGCAAAGGTGAAGAGGTTGGACAAAAGCAATTGGAAGCAGAATCAACAAATTCTCCAACTTCTGGAGCAAGAGATAACCAGGGCAATAACCGAAGTCAAAAGAGGTTGCTCAAACTCATATCACTGACCGATGGGAACAAAGGTTCCAACAAATAAAAGTTAGGGAACTTCATGAATACAATAAAAGCCTGGGCCTTTAAGGTCATTGAGGCTTTAGTTCAGTATATTAAATCACCATTCATGAAAGACGTTGTGAATTACCCCCACTAGAAAGGTTTAAGATGCTTGTCATTGAGATGTTTGAAGGAACGAAAGATCTGTTAGATCATCTGGAAACTTACAAATCTATGATGATGTTCCACAGTGTTTCAGATCAAATCATCTGTCGAACATTTTCCACCACACTCATAGGAATGACAAGACATTGACTCAACAAGTTGAAGTCGAGCTCAATCGATACATTTGGTGAGTTAAGCACTTCCTTTATCTCGCACTTTATTGGAGGGCAAGCTAATAGAAGACCCCCGATCTACCTCCTAAATGTAAAGTAGTCCAGGGGAGAGAGGTTGCATGAATACGTTAATTGTTTCACTAAGGAGTCTTTACAAAATGATAATGTGGATGCCAAGGTTGCCTTGACCACCTTTATGGGAGGGTTGCAATCTTCTTAGTTTCTCTTTAGTCTCTTCAAAGAGCTGGTCATGTCAATGGCAGAACTCTTGGCAAGAGCATAGTGCTACATGAATGCTGAAAATACCCTCCTACCTAGGAAGAGCCAGGAGAATAGACGAGAAGACCAGCAAGATGACAAAAGAAGGAGGGATTCATCAAGAAAACAAAAAAGAGTTGGAAGTCCCAAGAAGAACCGTACGGAAAAGGTCATTGCGAGAGATCACCTAGGTCCTCGCATTCCGAATGATCTAGCTCAGAAAGACATTCTCCTAAATACCTCTATAGAGCAGATACTTTTCCAGATACAAGATGATAGGATCCTCTGATGGATAGGTAAGATGAAGACACTTCCTAATAAAAGATCCAGAGATAAGTATTGTCGCTTCCTTACAGACCACGGTCACAACACGGAAGACTGTCAGGTTCTAAAGGACCAAATCGAAGATCTAATTCAAAAGGACACCTCGGGAGGTATATAGAACGTCAGAGACAGGAGAGGAATGACATTCAACATCGCCAAGAGGAGTTCACACACCAACAACTAGTAAGGGAGGTTATAGTGATCTCTAGAGGTTTCATAGGAGGAGGGGCAAGTATCTACTAGACGAGTTTATACCAGATAGATAAAGTCCGAGCTAGATGTAAGCTCGATAAATCCATAGATGAAGCCCCTTAATGGATCTAGCAATTACTTTTTTCGAAGGAGATTTTAGTGGTGTTCAGCACTTGCACGACAATTCGTTGGTGGTTACCTTGACAATAGCCAATTACGCCCTGAAAAGAGTTCTGGTAGATAGTGGGAGCTCGATAGATATCATTTTTGCTCCAACCTTTGATGAGAAGAACATCAATAGAGAGAAATTGGCTCTAGTAGTTGCGCCATTCATTGGATTCTCAGGGGAGAAGGCTCATCCCATTGGATCTATTGTTATACTAGTCACAGTTGGGCTGGCCCCACGGTAGACTATAGTTATGAAAAATTTCTCGGTGCTAGATTCTTCTTCGGTGTATAATGTCATCTTGGGGCACCCAAGCCTCAATGCTATGAGGGTTGTTCCATCCACGTACTATCTCCTCAAGCGATTTCCAACCAAGGAATGGGTTGGAGTGGTACGGGGGGACCAGATCGTAGCTTGAGAGTGTTATATCTCTACCATGAAGGGAAAGCAGCTGGAAACCTTCCAAGTATGATCCCCAGATCATTGACCCAGAACGCCTGTAGCCTATAAAAGACTTGGAACCTATTTAGATCAGAGACTCCTACACGCAGGTCACCTTCACCGGGAGAATGCTTGAAGAAAACCTTAGGGCTTCATTGATAAAATTCCTCAACTCTAACAAAGACATTTTCGCTTGGAGACAATCTGATATGAGTAGGATTGACCCTATAGTAGTAATGGTTCACAAGCTGAATGTTGATCCAAACTACAAACCAATTCGGCAGAAGTGGGGAATCTTTGCCCCAGAACGCAATCAGGCAATAAAGAAAAAAGTCACAAAGCTCTTGGTTGCAAAAAGTATCAGAGATGTCTAGTATCTGCTATGGCTTGCCAACGTGGTACTAATAAAAAAGACAAGTGGAAAGTGATGGCTCTGTGTAGATTTCATTGATCTAAACAAAGCCTACTCAAAGGATTGTTTTCCACTTCCAAGAATCGACATCTTGGTAGACGCCACAATTGGTTACGAGTTACTTTCATTCATATATTCATTCTCAGGTTACAACCACCTTATGATGTACGAGCCAGATCAGGATAAGACCTTCTTCATAACCAAAGATGGGACCTACTGCTACAAGGTCATGCCATTTGGGTTAAAAAATGCAGGCACCACTTACCAACTTCTGGTGCACCACTTGTTCAAAAAGCTCATTGGCCACTCAATGGAGGTGTACGTTGACAACATGCTTGTCAAGAGCCTTAAAGCCATTGAGTATATAGAGCATTTAAGGGAAACATTCAATATCCTTAAGAGGTTCAACATGAAACTAAACCCGACTAAGTGTGCCTTTGGGGTATCCTTAGGGAAGTTCTTAGGATTCATGGTGACTCAAACGGGGACTGAGGCCAACCCAGATAAAATTAAGGCACTGGTAGACATGAGATCCCCAAGAAGCATTAAGGAGGTCTAGGTGTTGATAGGGAGAGTCGCAACTTTAAACATGTTTATCTCTAAACAAGTTTTGTACCTAGTAGTGACCCAAAAAGTAACAAGCGAGGTCTTGGTGAGCCAAGGTGAAATGGTTCAACATCTCGTCTATTATATGAGTTGAACGATGAGAGGATTAGAAATAAGATATTCGATGATGTAGAAGGTAACCTTCATATTGGTGACCGTATATAGGAAGTTGAGACCTTACTTCTAGGCTCATCCCATTGTATTGTTTACAGATATCACCTTGTGCCAAGTCTTTCAAAAGCTAGAAATGTCTGGACAACTGAGAAAGCGGTCAATCGAACTCAAGGAATTCGACATCCAGTATATCCTTCAAACAACGATTAAAGGGAAAGTAGTTGTCGACCTCCTAGCAAATTTTTTTCCTAAAGTGCCAAAGCTTGATGACACAACTGTTCAAGAAGGGGAATGAAAAATGTATGTAGACAGGTCCCCCAATTCAACAAGAAAAGGGGTTGGATTAATTCTCATCTCTCTTACAGAGGAGAAAATTGAGTATGCACTATGCTTTGGCTTCAAAGCCTCATATAATGAGGTAGAGTACTAGGCACTCATTGTAGGACTCTAGCTAACGAGAGCCTTAGAGTTAAAGAGACTCAAAGCATACAGTGACTCACAACTCTTAGTAAGACAACTTCAAGATGATTATGAAGCTAGGCAATAGCGCATGAGTACTTACCTAAAATTTGTCAAAGAGAAAACATGTTTTGAACACTTTGAGATCACCCAAGTCCCATGTACACAGAGTTCTCATGCAGATTCATTGACAATGCTAGCCTTCTATAAACCCCCCACATGTTTATATTAATATAGTAATGTAATTATTTGGTAATTCTTATATATGTAATGACCTAAGAATGAACCAAATAGATTATAACCATAAGAATAAATACTAGGGAGACAAAGTGATGGTGAAGTTTAAGTTTCGAATGCGTTTAAACTCAAGAAAGGTTGTTAGGTAAGTTTCTAAATATTTTTAGGTCAAAATAAGATTTTAATTGCATCCGAAAGATCGAGAAACCTTGGGAGAGGTAATATGGGGTGTATTAGAAGTTATGAAGTATTTTGGAGTCAAAACACATTTGAGAAAGAATTCGGGTAAGAAGGAATTGGACACTACCTTAATATTTTAGCCATAAATTTTTAATCCTAACTCCAATTAATTTAATTTTTGGACAGTAGAAACTAGACTTCAAGGGCTACAAAAGTTTATTTCACGACAATTTATGAATCAAATTCTAAATAGGTAAAAATTGATCTAAAAGTTGAGGGTATTCTGTCACTTGCGTCTGGACGGGAATAGACACGCATCCAGATGCGTATGGCAGAAAATTGGGCGCAGAAACATGTGTCCTGACGGCAAACACGCGTTCGGATGCGCCAAACCGAGAGGTACACGTCTGAGACTTGTTTTGGGTGTTTCATCTTCCATTTGCAACCCATTTCATCCATTCTAACCATTAGAAGCTTAGAGAAGAGAGAAGAAGGAAGAAAGGGAGAAATACAAGGTTGAAAGGGATCAAATCCTTTAGTTTTCACACAAAAGCTATGGAAACAAGGTAGGGGTTTCTTCCTTTTCTTGTTCATTGAGGCTGGGACATTTATATATGTGTATGTTTTGACTAGGAATACTATCTATTTGTTAGTAAATAATTGATTCTTGATATTCTTGCAAACACTGCCATGTTTTAAACAAATATATGATTTGGTAGCCATAGAATTTTTCTTCTTGACTCAAAACCCTAGTTTTCAAGAAAAATGAATTATTCTCTTGATATTTTTATTTGTTCTTGATTTCAAAACTTTAGTATTTGGTATTGAATAACAAAATGGTATTTATGATGATCTCTTTCATTTTTCTTTAATTGTTTTATTGATATACTCTATGTGAAATTCGGGAATTTGTTGAAAATTGTATCTCTTATGGATGTTGGATGACTATGGGTGACCGTTGACTAGGTACCGTAGAGTGGGTAGGTGCATTTCTTACTCTATGCGGATTTGAATTTTTCATACCACTCGTAGTGGGGTTGATGCCTTGTGAAGACCAAACTACTATTCGCTCATGGGTACCGTGGCTGAGGGTTAGTATACTATTCATGGGTTGGATTTCATCACTGTCATTGTGATGGTACATGCCTTTCTTAAAGTTGTATATCCTTACGAGGATTGGGTGTGTGTGTGGGCCAAGATATTCTCGATATGTTTATTCAAGCGAATTATGCATCATACATGAAATACAAGTTGTAATTTGAGATACAGATATATATTATTGATTATTATTTACTGTACAAATGGTGGATTAAGATCTTTGGTGGAATTGGTTTATTGTGAAAATAGTGACTTGTTGGAATTGTTAGCTGAAAATTGATTTTACCTTTTATTTAAATATTGCTCTTTCTTAAACTTGAGATCCATTGAAATGTCCATGTTTTATTTTAAAAGCTATATGTGCTATTTTTTAAAAGATATCTACTTGTTTTATATGTTTTCTAAACTTTGTTCGAGTTTGGGAGGATTTTCCTACAAATCTTAGTGCTCACCCTTTACTAACAACATATTTTTCAGATTACGTGTTAGATGCGGAGCTCGGAGTAGATGAGCAGGTGCATTGGAAAGCTCCGCTAGACAGACACGTGGATCCCAAGGTGGACATTTAGAGCTATACTCTCCTATGTGCTAGACTAGAAAATTCATTTTGAGACTCAGTGGAGTCTAATATTTTGTTATTCTGCTGTAAGTTAAATTTGATTCTTTTGGATGTAATTGCCATGATTTAACATTTTTTTTTTTGGGATGATGTTGTAGATATTAGATATGATGAATGTAAATTTTATTAATTAATGGATTTTGTTAGTCGCTCTCATGTTGTGAATGGTTTTAGATAGTAATCCGTCCAAGGTGTATTTTGGGGCGTTATACCTCTGCCCTCTCAGATAGTCTAATTAGGACTATATCAATAAAATTCCTTCTAGAGCCAAGCACTTGCGGAGCTAGTACCAACCTAATCAAGCAGGTGCCAAGCTAGATGGATGAGACAGTGACATATCTATAACACGGGATACTGCCTCCGGTAACCAAAGAAGCTCGGAAGATAGCGGAAGAGCCTTTAGATTCCTGATCCTAAACCAAGTTCTCTTTAAGAGGGGCTACTCACTCCCATATTTAAGGTGTTTAGCCCCAAAAGAATCTACTTATGTTCTAGTAGAAGTTCACGAGGGGATATGTGAGAATCACTCAATAGGTCATTCTTTGGCACAAAAGATCCTTTGACAAGGTTACTTTTGGTCCACCATAAAGAAAGATGCCCTAGACTATGTGCAAAAATGTGAGAGATGCTAGAAATTCACAACAGTTCCAAGGCTTCGAGCAAAAAGCCTTATGCCAATCACAAGCCCATGGTTGTTCGCTTAATGGGGGATCGATATTGTGGGGCCTCTTCCAATTGGAAAGGGTTAGAACAAGTTTGCAATTGTCATAATTGACTACTTTACCAAGTAGGTGGAAGCGGAGCCATTGGCTACAATAACTGAGCAAAAGATCCAGAACTTCGTCTAGAAATCAATTGTTTGTAAGTTTGGTATATCGGTTGTCATAATAAGTGACAATGATAAATAGTTCGATAATGACAAGTTCAAGAATTATACTTCGAGCTTAGCATTCATAACCATTATTCTTCCCCAGGCCATCCACATTCAAATGGACAGGTGGAGGTGATAAATCACATGTTGTTGCAAAACATCAAAACCAAGTTGGATCAGTCCAACGGCCTCTGGGTATAACTGCTCTTAAGTATCCTATGGGAATATAGAACCACAATAAGGGTACCGACGGGAGAAACACCTTTTGCTTTAGCTTTTGAAACACAAGTATAATCCTGGTAGAGATAGGAATGGCAACTTATAGGACCAAAGTGCTAGATCTCAGCATAAACGATCAGTTACTTGAAAACAACCTAGATTGGCTCGAGGAAAAAAAAGGAGGAATCACAAGTAAAGATGGCTATATACCAAGGCTAGGACGCTGGATACTATAACGCTCAAGTGAAACCAAGACAGTTTGTGGTTAACGACTTAGTACTCAGGAATGTTACTCAAGCCACCAAAAAATCAGGAGAAGGAAAACTAGGGACAACTTGGGAAGGACCCTACCAAGTCATAAAATAGTTAGACATGGAACTTACCATTTAGAAACTCAGGAACAAGGCTGCCAGAGCCTTGGAACGTGGAACACTTGAAGAAATTCTACCCGTAGCTCACTAAGATTTTTGCTCCAATGTACTTTCTTCCAATAAAGTTATGTTTCTAATAACAGATTCAAAATTTTCAGCGTAAGATTTCAATTTTAAAACTAGTTTGGAGTGTAAAACTGGGATCATAAGATTTTAAGCCCCTTAACTTAACTCGAATTTGATTTACTTGATCCAATAGAAGCAAGATTGGGACTTTCAAGCCCTTTAACCTAGTTTGGATTGGGTCTACTTGATCAAACAAAAGCAAGATTAGAACTTTCAAAGCCCCTTAACCATGCTCGGATTGGGTTTACTTGACCAAACAGAAACAAGATTGAGACTTTTAACCCCCTTAGCCTAGCTCGAATTAGGTCTACTTGATCCAACAAAAGCAAGATTGGGACTTTTAATCCCCTTAACCTAGCTCAAATTGGGTCTACTTAACCCAACAAAAGTATGATTGAGACTTTTAAGCCCCTTAACGTAGCTCGGATTGGGTCTACTTGACCCAACAAAAGCAAGATTGGGACTTTCAGGGCCCTTAATCTCTCAAAATGAACCAACTTAGCACAACAAATTGGGGATCGCTAAATACAATGTCCTTTACAAGATCAAGATCCTTCCAAAAGACCATGGGGCGGGGAGTAGGTAGCAACTCAAAGTAGTACTTAAAGTCCTTGTTTCGTCAGATAAAGCTATGCAAATTTACAATTTTTTGACAAAAAAGTAGTAAGTAAGTAGTGTTAAATCTTAGTCAGTGCCTTTCTGGCATTTCCCTGTTGATCAGTCAGGCTCCCTGTAGAGCTTCCTTGCTCAAGGAGACCCTTGTTCCCAGCTTCATTTCCCCATGGTAGTAGTCATAGCCACTGGCTTTACTGCAGGCTGGACATCATCATCTTCGAAGCTACTACGGTCTCTCATCATCGTAAGGGATTTCCTCATAATAGCTAGATTAAGACCAAGGCCCAAGAAAGCGAGGCTCTCAGAGGCAATTAAACTCCTAAGAGGTCTGGGACCCCCTCAACAACCCAAGCAATCCTCACCTTTTGAGTTGGGTTTAAGGGAGGCATCTCCTTCGCAAATATAAATAGGCAATAGTTATAAAAGGACAACGAGGCAACACTATACAGTAAAAAGCAGAAACAAAGCTTACTTGCATTATTTCGAGGGTACCAGAGCAAGGGAACCCTTGGACTAGCTCCTACAGCTCCTTGAACTCCCAGTCATCCCCTAAGACGAAGGAGAATCTCTCTTTCCAGCATGACGAGGATGGAGAAGCTCAAAGATGAGTTTTGGCATATCTTCCCTTTGGAGGAATTGATAGAAGTCGTGGTTGTTAGGAGCCAAACAAAAGAGGTTGGAAAACTCCTCCATTGTTGGAGGATGTCCTAGTCCAACCAAGCATCATATGACCATTACCCAAAAAATAATGCCCCACCCATCCATGGAGACTCGAGTGGGGCATAGGTTAAAAAAGTGGAGAGCATCCCTCGCAAAGGGAGAGAAGGGAAACCGAAGACCAGCCTCAAATGCATGCTCAAAGAAACAGTCCCAAATAGGGAAAACTATGTTGCATGGAGAACTGGGGAACTCGAAGTTAAACCCCAGTAAGGAAGTTGTAGATTTCCTGAATGGTCAGTAAGTTAGCCACCGTCATTATTCTAGGAGCTAATCAAGCACCATAAAAAGCCTAGCACACCTCCAAAAAGTTTTGATATGACGTTGAGCATCCATGTAGAAGAATTAAGTGAAAATGGAATGCGAAGAAGACAATGAAGCGTGCAGAGTCCTAATAAAGCATAAATAAGGGGAGAGCCACTTTTCGTTAAATGGATTTAAATGCGGGGTAACTGATTATCACATAATATTGCATAGTATGTTTGCCTTTTATACTTGTTTTTGTTGTGAATTTGGGAAGAAATGTGACGATTCTACCTTTTAATGAAGTTTTGTGTGAATGTAGGTGAA
>CM042186.1:34944858-34956268 GCA_023539305.1 Ilex asprella | reverse complement strand
GTATCCAAATGATAATTTTTTTTTTGTATTTGAATGTTATTATTTTTAATTTTTAATATTACTATATATATATGGATATAGATAGATAAGATAGAGAAAAAAAAATTAAAGTTAGTCAAACTCTTAACCTATATATGGATATAGATAAATATGAGAGAGAAAATACTTTAATGTTAGTCAAACTACTAAGATTTAGGAGTTTTTAATTTTTAGTTTTATTTAACTTTTAAAGGGAAGGGATAGTATGATAAAATTGACAAAAAACGGACTTCATAACAAATAAGTTTTCTTGACTAACTTAAGTTCAAACAAGTCTATATAAGGGGACCGGCCTCCAAATTTTTCTAAAAAAATAATATAATTAACCTAGACTAGGGGTGTCTTGCTCACGGGTTTATTACTCGACCCAAAAAAATAGGTCTGAAATTTGATAGGCCCGATAATTGGCCCGCTCGAATCCGAACCTAATATTTTTCAAGAAAGTGTTTGGGTTTACCCACAAGTAGGGTTGTCAAAATCCGATACGACACAATTAACCGACACAAATCGACATTAATTAAGTGGGTTTGGATAAGACCTTAACGAGTTTGGGTTATAAGCGGGTTAACACACCAAATACCTTTAATAAACGGGTCGTGTTCGGGTGAGACCTGTCAAATCGTTTATCACACGTATACCCGTTTGAATAAAATTAATATAATACTAAATTAATAATTATTTTTAAAAAAATAGCAAAAAAAAAAAAGAAGAAAGAAATCAATACAAAAAAAAAAGTAAAATAGTAGTTCAAAGACAAAGAAGGAGAGATGAAGATCACTTCAAAAGCAAAGGCAAACTAATGACTTTTATTTTGTCTAACATTGGAAAAAGAGGGAGAGGGGGAAGGTTTTTTTTTGGTCAAGGAGGGAGAAGGTTGAGTTGCCAATAAAAAGGCAATGACCTCTTATATTTTTCTTCTAAGCTTTTAAGTAAGATTTTTTATGAGATTTGACTAAAAATTTCTCTTTTTTGAAGTAAGTACACTTGGAAGTAAAAAAAAGTTGAGCATTAAAATTTATTGATATAATTATTTTAAAATTAAATGGGTTAAACGAGTCGTGTCATATTTCGCATTTATTAAATAGGTCGTGTTAGTGTTAAGATTTTTCACTCGTTTATTAAATGTGTCGTGTACGAGTTTACATATTTTTCACTCGTCACCCGTTTAACCCAATACGTAACCATTTAACCCGACACGTTTGACACTCCTACCTACAAGCCCATTACCTGGTCCAAAATTGGGCCAATAGCCCTCCCATAAAAACCCAGGCCAAGAACCTACCTATCCCAGCCTAAATAGCACACATGCCATTTCTTTAAAAAAAAAAAGTTAGACACATTAAATTTAAAATTTTGAAAAAGTTTGATAGGCATGTGAAAAAAAATTAGGTGCACAATTTATTTTTGAAGTTATTTATAATTAGTTATAAATTTATTGTATTTAAAACAAAATTTTTACTATTACTTTAGATAATATAACAAATAATAGTGGGGTTGTAAATCATTTAAAAATATTATTTAACTTTATCAGGTAAAAATATTTTTTTTTTCATATGAGATGCATGAGTCATATCATAAATCTCATACTGCAAAGTGGTTTTATTGATATTAAATTTTTAATTGATAAAATTTGACATATTATTTATCATATAATAAGTTTTGAAAATAAATTTAAGACATTTGGAACTATATGTAAAAAGAATAATTTAAAATATAAAAAATAACATATAATGTAAAGCATAAGTGGAATTCCACCTATAAAATACTAAATTTGACAGTTAAATATAAAGTATTAAAATTGCCTTAAATAAAATTGTATATAAAAAAATTCGCCCGCAAGCCAACTTAATAGGCCCAAGGCCCACCCAACAAGCCCAATTGCAGGCCAACCCAATAAGCCAGTCTAATCAGTGACAGGTTAGACTACGAGTAACCTACCCTACTCGAAATTCGACTGCTAACTCACCCGAATAAGGAACCTACCTAACCCAAGTCTAGCTTGAAAAAATAAATTTTGGGTCAAATTTAACCCGACCCACGGACACCCCTAACTTAGACCTCTCATTTTAAAAGTTCAATTGAATTAGATCTCACACTTTAAAAAGTATAAACTGGACTTATTTACAAGTTAGTACCAACTTTATAATTTTAACAATTTTCTCTATTTTAGAATCTACACCCTTTGTTCTTGATCAAAAAAAAAAAAAAAATCTACACCCTTTGTGGCAGTGACAATCGTGTGGGAACGTCAACTCATTTAAGTAATTGTATCGTGTTAATTAATTTACTTTCGTGTTGTGTTTATATTAATCTATATAACACGTAAATAAAAAATTTAACGTTCAATCTAAAATTTCATTAACATTTAATCGAACTTATACTCAATTTTTTTTATAAATTAAAAAATAACTTAATAAATATAATAATAAAAACAAGTAAAAATATTTTTTTATACAATAATTAAATCACTACTTAATAAAATATAATAAAAAATTAACACTTTATTGTTATAATGTTAATTAAATGTGTTAATCCTGTTTAATTTCGTATTGTTGTTACTTAACACTAACCTAATCCAATATTAATGTCAACAGGCAGGTTGCTGTCGAGAAATAATGAACCATATCCCGTTAATTTGTATCCATTTCAAGTCATATTTTTGTATTGTGTCGAAAATTTAACTCTTTTTGACCTTCGGTCGGCAAGCACCTGGTCTCCTGGCTTAACAACTTTGTGACGGAATACCAGCACTCAAAGGTCTTTATCCATTCCTCTTGGTTTGGATATGGCCTTCTGCTGGGGTTCAGGTTTTGTCAAGCCCGATTCAGCTAAAGTTTCTGGGCAAAATTGAGTGCTGGCCGCCAGAATTGTGGTGAATACTATACAAGTTGGCAACTGTTTCTTCTTGGGGTTTTTTGAAAACAAAAGAAAATGAAAGAGAGATGAAATAACATGGCAGAACAAAAATAAATTACATCTGGCAAATCCATCAACTCTTTTTACATACACACCCTACTTGCGGGGACTGCTGTCCTCCGACTGGATGCCACCGGTGGTTACTCTGCCAACATCTTGGTCCCTGGCTTCGCGCTTTTTCTTGGCGTATAAGGTGAAGTAGCCGACAGTGACGACGATAAGAACACCGCCGAGAGCCATGGTCTTAGGGCTGTAAGGTAATCTTCTTCTCATACCACCAGGCTTATTGTGCCCTGATGGCCCCTTGGACTCCTCCATTCCTGCTCTTTTCGCTTCTTTTGGACTAATTTTATGTGCGTCTGCGTTCTTCCTCCAATCTTCATCTCCTCTCTTTCTTCACTCTCTTATATTGAATAATGTGTCTATGTGTGTGTGAGAAACATCTTGACCGACTAAGAATTGTGGTGGGTTGCCACGTTTGTTGTGAAAATTCATGGAATCAACATGTGGCAGGTATTTGAATTTCTCGTGACAAGTGTGTTTTTACATGATAACTTTAATAGGACGCATGATTACATGCGGGCCTAATTGACTAAGATGATACCCAAACTAAAACAGAGGTAAGTAGGTGTTATTGTTTATATGTTATTAAGGATAATTTATTTCAAAAAATACGGTGTAACGTGAATGATATTGATAAATGCGTTAATAATCATTGATAAGTTTATTTGAGGCCGTCTAATAAATTTATTAAAATTTATCCTATTTTATATTATAAATTTCGTTCAATTATAAAAAATGGATGTATCACATACTAATCGGAATATTTGGTTTAGGAGAAATCGTACTAGATTTTTACCGTTGTGCCGGTCAATTATATTTTGACACTTCACTAGCTATATATATATATATATATTGGGACTCTCACTTCGTAGCAACCATCAATCATCATTAAATGTAATATAATGGTAAACAACATATATGCCTCTTGAACTTTAGTGTCCATTTTAAATTGGTCCCTGAATATTCAATTGTACCAATTTTGACCTTATATTTTTACATATGTACCAATCAACTTATTCTGTCTATTTCAGACGTTAACTCTAACGAGAACATGGAAACTGTGAGGAACTAAGGGCATAATGAACATTTTACTCAATGGATTTGGGTTTTGGCGCCAAACATCTTCCCCTTTCCCTCCTCGAGAATGACAGTTTGCAGAGTTAATTAGGGTTCATCCCCCAAATTCGATTTGTATCCATTGCAACAAATTCATTGTACATCATGTGCAAAAATTCATTCCAATGACGATTGAGAAGAACAAGTTATAGTTTGTAGAAGAGGGCTTGTGTTCATCAACCAAACATGCATTAGGAAATCCGACCAGTGGATGTTGCTTTTAATCCAAATCAAATATGGTGAGTGTGAAATTTTTAATTAATTTGTACTTGTGAAAGTGGTAAAATTAGTTGTTTATACATTTATTGGATTTGAAAAGTGTAAAAGATGTTGGCTTTTGTTTTGAATTAGTTTAATATTTTACAAGCTCTTGTTTCGAATGGATTTTGTTGTTTTTTTTTTACCATATTTCTTAATCTGAGTGGGAGACAAAGCATTGTCTTGTGTTTTTATTTTTATTTTTTATGGCATAGGATATACTGGGTATGATTGAAGGTGTTTTCTAACTTTTTGCATTGGTGTGAACTCAACGTTATTCACCATAGAGTTGCATTATGGTGGAAATTTTGAGTGCATGCCTCAGATGGTATATAAGAGTGGGTATATTAGGCATGTTGGTTGGTGTCATATTGTCCTAATCTCCATCCCTGAGATAAGTGACATGGCAAAGGAACAAGGGTGTATATGGGTTATTGGTTATCAGTATAAAGTTCCACATATGGATCTCACAAAAAGGTTGAGGGTATTAAAGCGTGATTATGATATATCAACAATGTTGGAGTGAGTTCCAAATATTAGGTTAATTGAAGTATACCTAGAACACGACACAACAAATGAAGATGAGTATATCCCCAATACAAAATGTGATATTGCAAATGATGGCAAGGATTCACAAAACGAGGAAAATTCTAATGCATGCGACTCAGATACATCAAATTATGAGGATTTCTCTAACAGTGATGGACTACTTGTCTGATACTTATGCAGATAATGAAGCTGAATTGGGTGGATTGAGGGGTAAAGGTGTTGGACAGAGCAATATGAATACTGAGATTAATGCTAATGATAATGGTGTTATATTTGACAATGCTGCATCAAATGAACTTCAGTATTTGCATAGTTCATCTGATGATAATGATGAGTTAGATCCTTCGAAGAGGAGATATCCAGATTTTAGGCCATTAACAGACATAAGGAAACCTGAATTCAAGCTTGGAATGATATTTGCCTCAACCAAACAATTCAAGGAAGCTATTAAGAATTATGTCATTTGGAAGGCGAAAGACATAAGGCTTATTAGAAATGAGAAACATAGGGTGAGGGTCAAATGCTAGCCACCCTGTGAATAGATGATTTTTGCCTCAAGGATGCAAGGTAGCAGTACAATACAAATCAAAACTTTTAATGATATGCACCAAAACTGCAACTAGGACTGGTGTAATAGACATGTAACAACAAATTGGTTATATAAAACATACAAGAATAAGCTTACATCAAATTCTGGATGACCATTACAATCCTTTAGGAAAGCTATGGAAGAAGATTATAGTGTGGGTGTTTCAAAAAATGTGGTTTTCAGAGCCAAAAAAACCATTAAAGATGTAATTGAAAGTGGTTAGAAGGCACAGTACAGTAAGTTATGTAATTGAAGGTGGTCACACTCAGCAGCTCATGATCGCTTTTTTGTAAGACTAGGAAAATCAAAGTCAGTTTCATCACTGCAACAACAAGTTCAGGCAATGAGAAACAAGAAAACTTAGTTTCATAGGGGTAGCATTTGGAGGTCTTTTGTATAGGATTATACCAGTGCAGTTTGTCATCACAGTGATGTTTTGTATATGATTATACCAGGGCATTTTTGTCATCATAGTGATGTTTTGTATATGATTATGCATGTGTTTGTTGTTATGCCAGTGCATTGTGAACAAATTCCTGCAATGAAATTTCATTTATAAATAATTATACTGACTATTCTTACATGTACTTGTAGTGCCTCAGATTCCACTGAAATAATCAAAAACCGAAACAAGTTTCATTACCAAAAGCATTACAAACCATGATTACAATAAAAACCATCAGTATAAAAATCATCAGTACAATAAAAACCCCAATTTGTTGAACAACCATGAGTACTACTTTGGTGCCCAAATTAGTATAATTTATCACCCCAGTACCTTGTGCAATTTGAGTAGATGGACACTTTACAACATTTTCATGATTTCTGCTCCACATAAGCTACAACAACAACCACGAAATTATCAGCACTATCCACAAATAAATCTCTTATCTTCTCCTTCTCCTCAACTAGTTCTCTAGTGTCAAAATGCGGTTCATTAATCCTGAAAATATCTGGTGCGCACGAAGGCACATAGGCGGATCACACCAAACAAAAAAACCACATCTCCGAGCCTAAATGAAATTTGCATTATAAGAGAAACACTTTAAATTTTTTTGGATAAAGCAAAATAAGAGAAACAATTTAAAAAACACAAATGAAAGTTACCATAGATTTGCCACATGTACAAAACCTCCTTCTTGGATTTTGATTTGTCCATGAGATCTTCAACACTGCCATAGTGCCGCAATTACAAGACACATCCGTGGCTTCCATAACTGTTGAATCCAAGGCTTCTACACTGCCCTTGTTGCGCATCCCACTTTTTCCCTCTATTGTCTGTCAATCATGCCATACAAAGAAGATGCAGATTTATATTGCAACAGAAGAGCAACAGGAAGAGAGAAAAGGGAAGACGTTTGGTGCCAAAACCCAGATCCATTGAATATAATATCCATTATACCCAAAAAAAAAAGGAATAGAGTTCCAAACTAAACATCTCTTGAGAGAGGTAAATCCACATTTTTCCTCTTACACTTGCTATTGTCAATTTTTTTTTCCAGATTTTATGGTTCTATTTATATAGATTGTCTTTTGATGTGTTTGATTTCATCCCATAGATTGTCTTTTGATGTGTTTGATTTCATCCCGTTTGTCTTCCTTTATTGTAAATAAGTGTTGAGTGCTTTTTTGATTTGAGGTTCAATTTCAAACTTGCTCTTCATATGAATCATGGTTTTGTTCCCATAGGATATGGTTCAAGTTCAACCGACATCCTTAGTCTTTAAAGTTTATGTCACCATCGAATATTATAAGAGCAATGCAATATTGGCCTTAAAAAGTAAATTTGATAATTATAACCATTTATTTAACTGTGAATCTCAGCACTTATAGGGACTTATCACCTATTCAATAGTTGTGATTATCAAGTCTATGTTTTAAGTTTAGTTTTTAAGTCAACATAGCATTACTCATATTATATTCATGCTCCTTTAATAGCCTATACATTAAAGCATTACTCTACATTAAAATAGGTGGACTTTTGTTTGAAAGTGTTTAAATAAAGTCACTTGTCACACACACAGTTCAATCTTGGTTTAAATAAATATGATTCATCTTGGCGATGGATATATTAGTTATTTTTTATCATGTTATTTAAGCTTAATTTGGAATGGTAATATTTTAATGCACATTAGAAACATGTCATAACATTTTAAAATTATCATTACTATTACAATATTGATCAGGATTAATTGTTAGCTTCACTACGCATTCCCATACCATGAAACAGAGAACTTAGAAATTCGTAGCCATGGTAAGTGCCAAATTTTAGAGGATCATAAAATTGAGGATACCCCCTACAAGAATAAAGAGTGGACGTTTCTGATAAAAGTGAGCTCTGAACTTGATCTTCCCGTCTTTTCTTCCTGCAAAACGAACAAACTGCCGTGAGCTCTGAACTTGATCTTCCAGTCTTTTCTTTCTGCAAAACGAACAAACTGCCCAAAATCGAAGTGCTACGATTGAAGGCATTCCGATGTTTAAGTCAGTAATGGAGTTAAGTCAATTGCAAGAAAACAAAGAGAGTTCAGCGTTCCTTTCACCTTGTTTTTTTATACTTTTTATAGAACTTCGCTTAGTTAGGGTTTTCATGATTTTCGATTCAAAGTGGTAAACTTTCCTTCAATTAGGTGATTTTATTCAGGAAGTTCCTTCTGCTAAGTCTATGATTATGCTCATTTGTTTGACCATGATGCCTGAATTGTAGGCATCTCTTCAGCTCTTTATTCATTGTTTGAAACAACTCGGTCATGATGAGGACCGACCTCTTCTCTTTTTCCTTGAGCTCTTTGAATAGCCTGGTTTTGTCCTGAAGACTGAGTCTAATAAAATTTTTGTCATGTGACTGGTCTTGTCACCCTCACGTGGAATCATTTAATGCAAGTGTACGTGTCGTAAAGGGAGCCACCCCCTTCAATTTCATTATTATGGTCTCATTTTGGAGACTCATTTTGGAGGTGAGCAAAATAGCCAGTAATATTAATTGATGCTTGATACATAGAATTGAAAATTCCAGATGCTGAAAATTTTCAACATAGCAACTATGAGATATAAAAATTTGAAAATTTGAAGTAATTATAAATTTGTTAAAGAATTTCACGCAATCAATATGATAGACAACAAATCTTGTTTGTTCTCGGACTATAATTCATTATTCACGTAGGATCAATAGAGAAGGATTTGTAAGATCTTTTTTGAAACCTCTTTTCCAATCTCTCTGCTATTATTGTCGAAATTTGTCAGCACATTGACAACCCAAGAAATTGGGTAAAAACTCCAAAAAACTAAGGGAAAACTTGACGCCGGAGAACTTGCAGTGAGTTCCAGCTAACAACCGACGTGCTTATGTTTTCCTTTTCCTTTTTTTTTTTTTTTTCCATTTGGGTCGTAAATTAACTTGGAATTTTTATAAGCTGATACACAATATAGGACTTAATCGAATAAAAGTTATTCGGGTAAAACTAATTGTAGATAGGACTTTTTTATTTATGGAAGTCAAATATATCCTAAAAACATGTAGCTACTATCCAAACTTTTATGCAATAAACTAACAACCTATCTAGAATTTTTTATGGGTTAGAATCCCATGTAGCTAAGACTTTTAAATAAACAAATCTTATACTAATTAGGATAACTAGGATGTTACATGGGTCAATAATTCTAAAGCCTTTAAAAAATTAATAACATAAGTAAGAGTTTGAGTCAAATTTTTACAACCTTCCTTGAACCAAACTCTTTAATCTCATAATTGATTAATATAGTGTGACATGTTAGTAAGACGTCACAGACTTCATTAATACTTTAATAACTAACAAAAGTTGTGCTATTGCATTCCTTGATTCACGCTCAATCTAAATGCTATGTTTTACATAATGTAACATCACAATGTGACATCTACAGTTTAACAAACACATATATTTCTTTTAGAAATGATAGTGTTACATTACAGTGTAACAATATAGTACAACAACCGACGTTAAAGTGAAAAATCAAATGAAGCAGTATAAATAGGAGCAAGAGCAGATTTCTTCAATGAAGGAATATAATACCCGATTTGGACATGGATTAGCCAAACTAGTCCATCAAGCATAGAACAAACAGAAAACTCTTGCCAAAATAGATCGTGATGGGCTGACAGAGAATGTGATGAGGGATAAAATATTAGTTTTTTGTTTCACCTGATGTTGAGAAGTCATAAATAGAAAAGTTGAAGTAGAAGAAAAAGTTGACATTGAAGTAGAAAATTAGACGTTGAAATATAACACTAGTGTTGAAGTAGAAGAAGAGGAAATATTATGCAACCTGTGGGTGGAAAACCGCAGACGTCGAAGTAGAAAACGATCACCTAACGTTGAGGTACAAACGTCAAAGTATAAGAATTTGTTGAATAAGACAAGCACCAATTTTGGTTTTATTAAATCAAACATCGTTGATGGTGAAGAAAAATGCATTTAAAATTTAAAAAATAAAGATATTTTAAAATAGAAAATTGCTGATTTAATAAAATCAAATCACATGAAAAAGGAACTATCAAACTATATAATCCATGAATTATGGAAAATGTTATTTCAGTAAAAAAAATTTAAAAAAATAATAATGCTATATTGGCCAAATTTAGGGACAAAAAAAAGTGACCGATGGAAAGGCTGATTAGGCTAACCAAATACACACGAAATTTTCTATCAAAATCTAAGCCTCAAATTTGGGAAACAAACGACTTGAGTGCAAATTCCAAAATTGAAAACTATGGTACTTTCCCATCTGCTAACAGGCGGAGCAAATGCAAAAAAAAAAAAAAAAAAATCTCTTGTGGGTCATCTCATATTCTGCAATATTGTCGACTTCGACTAGAAGGCAGAGAATGTTGTATGCAATCCAACTGTTCAGTGAAATACTTATTTGGGTTCATAGTTCTTTTTCGAATCTTTGTGTTTATGAGATTGCATTGGATGAGTAAAATAAATACAAATTACAACGAAATGCACGTAAAACAATTACTGAAGTGGTCTGCCTCAAAAGGTTCAAATCTTCAATGCAACAAATAAAAGGTGTTCATGAATTCTGAGATTAGCCCAATAACTAGATCAATCTTCTTGGACGCAGAGAAACACGATGTGAAGGAACAACCCTCCCTCTCTGTCTATCGTCGAAGTTGACAAAATTGGAAAATACGAAGATGACCCAGCACAAATTTTTTTGCTTTGGATGTTCCGCCTGTCAGCGGATGGTTGCCCATAACCATTTGGCTTACACGGCAACCGTGAAAAACTTAATACCATTCAAGAAACTGCTTATAATTCAACCTTCAATTCTCAAGTCCTCCTGCTCAAAAATCCAAATCAAGATGTCGGGGTTAGCTCAAAAACAAAACAATTAAATAAAAATTAACAAAATTATCAGTAACCCAAGAAGTGAAAATCAAGCAACAAATATAGATGAAATTGTATCAACCGTAGTGGAATAGCAAAACAAAAGAAAATCTGCGAGAAATTATCAGTGGGAGAGTGAGAGACAGTGGACTAATGAATGTCGGAAACTCATTGGAATACATGCGGAAGATTGGAGAAGATAAAATATCAACAATTAGATGAGTGTCTCCCATCAATTTTTTCAGTGAGACTCACTTATCTCACACTCATCTAAGAGATGATATACATTTAAGTTTTAACTTTTTGATTTCATTTGAATTATGTAGCAATTTTCACATAATAGACCACCATCCTTAATCGTTTTTAAGGTAGTTGCTTTGTATTCTAACTCCAATTAACTATAGTGGGACCCAAACTAAATTATGGTTAAATAGATGTTATTGTGCATGTGTTGTTTTATGAGTAATGCTACATATCCCAAATTTGTATCCCAAAAGTGCATCCCAAATCA
>CM042186.1:34930651-34944458 GCA_023539305.1 Ilex asprella | reverse complement strand
CTTGAATATTAAACTTGGTTTCCTCTCTTTTACTTTTAAAAAAAAAAACATTTTACTTTCGCACTTGTGAAATTTAATACTATGAAAAAATAAGGTACATGGGAAATTTTTATTTCTTCCTCACATGGGGTGGTTATTTATTTTTTTTGTTGTGTGAAAAGGGAGAGGGACGACCAATAGATAGTAATCTCCTTGGGCGTGACCATGAGAGTCCTCTTACTTTTGAATATTTAATTTGAGTCATAACTATTAATCCGAGAGAACAGTTTGTCACCATAGCATCATCAAAGTTAAGCAACAAACGGCGTTATTCTCGTGAATCGAACCCTGTTTGATAATCATACAAGAGTTGAGGGTGATCTTAAATGAATACAACTTAACCACCAGACCACCGGTTCGGATAATATGAGAATTGTTACTGCAAAGAAATATAGGACAAGCACTTTAATGTTGCTGCATTATATATATATCTATCCAAATTGTAATTATTTGTACCATCATACCAATGGAATATCAACAAATATTGGTCCCCTCCTATTATTGTCCTCCCTCTTCCTCCCTCTTTTGTCCTTTGTTAATCCCTAGGCTTTCCTTCTTTTAACTGAAAATGACACTCGTCGGAAGCGACATCAATACATTGCACATAAAAAAGGCAAAATATAGGCTCCGTTTGGTAACGTTTCCGTTTTTCGTTTTTAAAAAACAAAAAATGGAAACCAAAAACGACTTTTTTTTTATTTTTGAAAATCGCCCCCTGTTTATCAAACGATGACAGAAACGAAAAACATAAACGGTTACCAAACGAGTTTTTTTTTCTCGTTTTCTCTAAATATCAAAATAAAAACGAAAAACGAAAAATTTAAACGTTACCAAACGGGGCCTTAGTAATTGGTTTTTCAGTGAAGTGAATACTTTCCGGTATATTGAATGGTTTACGAGAAAGTCGAATATTTAACTATCTATGTGGCCCTTGAACTACATCGTTTGTGTCAATGAAATTCTTAAATTATATTTTGTGTCAATTTAACTCGTAAACTATGTAATTTGACCAAATATGGTCCTTTTATCAAAATTTACCATTAATTTTGATGAAAATCTTCACATGCACATCAAGTGTGACAGAGATTGAATTCTAATTAAGGGGTCACATGATGAGCACATGAGGGTTCCGTCAATTTAATGGTGAATTTGGACGGAAGTGCCACATTGAGATAGATTGTATAGTTCAGAGACTAAATTGACACAAACTATAATTGAACTTAATTGACACAAATGATATAGTTTGAAAACTAAATAAATAGGTAAATGATTTATTTTCAAATTGAACCTTCTGTTTTATTGGCAACCAATTACTAGGTGACACATCAACAATTTTTATTGACAATCGGCCTGTTTGAGCTAGCCTTTTTAGGTAAAAAAAAATGAGTTTTGAAAAAAAATTGCAAAAAAAAAAAAAGTTAAAAAAGTCCATCAAAACTGTTTGGGGTGTTCTTTAAAACACTGAAAAAAAATTCATTTAGAGTGATTTTCTAGATTTTTTTGCTTTTTTGTCAAAATAAAAAATAATTATATATGTATGTATAGATTATGCATAATAGTTGTTCCCAAGTATATGAATTTTAAATTTTTTTACATCACTAATAATTTTTTATGAATATAATAAATTAAAAATTAAAAAAAAAGTTTATAGAATTAGTTTCTTAAATAAACTTAAATAAGTCTTTTAGGCCGAAAAAATTGTTGAATAAGCCGATAAAAAAGTTAAGATCCGAACATATCTAACTTATTTTACTCTAACATTTTTAGAAGTTAACTATTTAAGCAAGTATCAAATAGACAAACATGTTAATGGATAGCATTAGTGTAATGAATATAAGAGAGTAACTACCGAATACACTATCAAACTATATGTGCCCACAGTATAATGGCTTAGGCACCTCTGGTGTCCATTTCATCACGTTTGGAGTGCTGCAATAATTCTAGCAAAGTCAAAAGAAATTTGTTTTCTTGGTCTTGTACTACTATTATAAATTTTGTGGTTTATTTTTATAAATTTTATGGGTCATTTACAAGTTTTGAGTATCATTTATAACATTTAAGGTTACTTGTAATCAATTCTAAATTTTTTAGATCTTGAATGACCGACAAAAGTTGTAAATGACCCTTAAAGGTTGTAACTTGAACCACAAAAATTGGAATATGACCTTAAAAGATGTAATTTATATTTATAATAAATAAATCTAAAACTTGTAAAATTTATTGGTACGGTACCAAAATTTTTTGTTTAGTATAGTAGTCGACTCACAAAATTATGGAAAAACATCTATGGCATGAATATTAATCTGAGAATAATTCAAATATAATTATTAAAATAAATTACAATAATGGATTTTCCCAAAAAAAAAAATAATACTGTAGCACTGAAACTCTTAACAAATTTTTGAGCAATGCTATAAAGACCTTTTTTAGGGACTTAATTTGAGTACTTAATAATGTGGCTTCAATACAACCATTGGATTAGTTGTGAATTCCAATGTTAGATGAAACCCACAACTAATTCAATAGTTATATTGAATTAGATCTCTAAATAGATCCCTAAATGAGATTCAAATAGCATTTTCCTAAAGAGTAATGCTACATTGATCAAATTTTGTGATCAAATTTGAAGTTCAAATGACATGACAGTTGAGTTGAGCTTATTTATTTGGTGTTCTGTCATTTGGGTCCTAATAAAAATTTCAAATAATATATTATCATGTCATTTAAATTTTAAATTTAATCTTAAAATTTGATCAGTGTAACATTACTCCTTCCTAAATTTTTTGTTTCCAAACTCTTAAAAGGGGAAAAACGCATAACTCTCTGCTGACTGAGGCTGCCGTTGCTTTCTCCAGAATTGTAACGCCACGTATGTAATTACATGATTTCTGACCGTTAATAAAGTATCTTTCATTTACTTTTTGGGAAAATTTCAATCACTCCTCCTCTAGTTTGTCATATCTTTAAAAATACCCCCTTTAATTTCTGAATCTTTAATAACACCCCTTATCAAATTAATTTTTTTAACTAAAATATAAATTTACTAAATTGACTATGATATATTTGAGGATAAACTTCAACTACACCCCTTATAAATATATATATTTTCAATGAGACCTCCTATATATAAGCATATCTTCAATAAGATCTCCTATATTTTTTATTTTTTTAAATATTAAAATTTTAAGTGAATTAAAATTCCATTCAAGTTAATTAAAATTTATTTTTTTACATATTAAAATTTGAGTCAATTAAAAATTATATTTTTTTACTTATTAAATTTGGGCTAATTAAAATTCTATTTGAGCCAATTAAAATTTATTTTTAATCGACTAAAGTCAAATTTTAATCAACTCGTATTGAATTTTAATCAGCTAAATTTTAATACATAAAAATATAAATTTTAATTGACTCGAAAGCGAATTTTGATCATCACTAACAATTCGGGTAGAGTTCAAATCGACTCAAATTTTAATATGTAAAAAATATATTTTAATAGGTTCAAATTTTAATACGTTAAAAAAATAAAATTTATTCAACTGCAATCGAATTTTAATTGGTTCAAATTTTAATATGTAGAAAAATAAATTTTAATCGACTCGAATTTTAATAAAATTTTATGTAAAAAAATTACTTGAGATTTATGTAGGGGTATTTTTGGTATTTTAGATTAAATTTTTTTGTTAGAAATAGTAGTTTAATAGTAGGGGGTGTTAGTGATATTTAAATATACACTAAAAGGGGTGTTATTAAAAATTTAAAAATTAGAGGGGGTGTCTTTGAAAATATAATAAATTAGAGGGGACGTGACTGAAGTTTTCCCTTACTTTTTCAAATATTTTTCTGCTGCTTTGGATTTGAGTAAGGCACAACTCAGACACCAAGAAAAGCTAGTGGACCCAGATATCTTTTTAACGGCTAGTTTCCGGCAATTTGTCCCTATATATAGACTATAGAGACCTCACTGGCTCACCACCACCACCTCCTTCTCTGTCTCTGTATCTGTCGCTGTCTGCCTCTTTCTTGCTCTCGGATACTAACGTAAAGAAGCTAGAAGCTTTTGGATACTTGGACATGGCTGGTTTTCCAAGAGCTGCATGTATTTCACTCTCTCTGCTATGTGTCCTCTTCTTCAGCTTCTCAGAAGCTAGAGACCATTTGGTCGGTGGCAAAACAGATGCGTGGAAGATCCCTTCTTCTGAATCCGACTCTCTCAATCAATGGGCTGAAAAGTCTCGTTTCCTTATTGGCGATTCTCTTGGTATGTATATTCTCCATCTCCATTTCCAAAGCTCAAACTCTCTCCCTCTCTCTCTCATAGGACACACACATACTAATTTGAGTGATTGTGTGTAATAACCGGGTCGAAAAATTATGTTTGGGCATCGTGCTCTCTCTTTTCAATCTAAAATTTACTGCTAGCGATCAATTTTGGTATAGGGTGTGGGTGTGGGTGTGTAACTTACCCATTTAATGTTTTGCTATGTATCAGTGTGGAAGTATGACAGCAGTATAGATTCAGTGTTACAAGTGACCAAGAGGGACTACGTGACCTGCAACACTTCTAGTCCCGTAGAAGCATACAAAGATGGGAATGCCAATGTGAAGCTGGACCGTTCAGGACCTTTCTACTTCATCAGTGGATCCGAGGGACATTGCGAGAAAGGCCAGAAATTGATTGTGGTGGTCATGTCCGAGAAACACCGGAGATTCATTGCCATTTCTCCGGCTCCTTCTCCAGTGGAGTTCGAGGGTCCGGCCATTGCTCCGGCAAGTGGTGCTACTACCTTAAAGGGCAGTGTGGTGGTGGCATTGGGAGTTATAGTAGGAGTTATGTTGATGTGAGAGTGGTTAATTTAGTTTATTGGATGATAATGATGGTTTTGTCTAAATATTTGTCTATGACACACACAGGCATTTCTGTTGTGGTCTATTTTTTTGTGGGGGCTGTTCTTTGATTCTTATTTCTGGACTCGAATCATTGTGTATTTGAGATTATATATAGCAATAATATGAATTATTCTTTCTTTTCTGGTGTATTTCATGGTCCTATTCAATTTTCTCAATTCTTTACAAGAAAATACCTATTATTGTAATTATTCCAAAAATGGTCAATTTCGTTGGTGGAAAACACTATTTAAACATAATTTGGAGACGTAATCAATTATATAGTTGCTTGAATTCCAAATGTGTTACACCCGGTGCAAGTTGAATCTCAAAGAGTGGGTAAATTGAATGAAGTAAATGGGATTTATCGGAAAATAATTTGCAAAAAAGTAAATTGAAGGTAATTTCTAGTTTCAGGATCCAAATTTGTTCATATTTATCATAAAATTGTATTTATTTATTTTTTCAACTGATTTTCAATGTTAGTGTAATAAACCAAAAAATATTTCGGTGAACAAACAATTAATTTGATTGATTTAAAAATAAATTCAGGATCCAATTTACAAAATACCAAATTTTGTTAAAAACATTCAATCAATCGAATAAATAAAATATTTAATATTGAAATCAGAATAAGAATTGCATTAACATAAAAAACTTAATAATCAATTTACAAATCCATCAACCCTAGCTAGAAAGTGAATTATATATGAGGAATGGGGGGTGTCAATGCAATTTGACCAAATATTGTTGAAGGATATTGTTAAACTCTAAAAGTATGCAAATAATTTTTATTTGGTCATTAAAATTTTAATTGTTACAATTACTTTTTTAAAGTTTTAATCAAATCTCAATTCAGTCATTCCATAAATATCTATTATTTTATTTTGACAGAAAAACGTCATAGAACTTGCCTTTAAGGGTATATTTGTCCTGCAAAAAATATCTCTATCAAATATATTGATATTTCTCTCTCTGTCTCATAATTTCTCCAAAATTATTACATTATACTTATTATCATTTTTTTCCTCAAAATCAGAAGAAATAAAATAAGGTTTTTTAGCCTGCACGTAACAAATTTTTCACCAAACAAATATACCTTTTTATCCAATCATGTATTGATCATGGAAGACTATCACATCATAATTATAAATTAACACCTTATTCCAACTTTGATTCAAACTTGTTACACAAATGATAATATCAAATAGTACTCATTAGTACCATTTATATGAATTAAATAGGAACCAATTACTGTCATGCCCCAATTTCTACAAACAGTTATGAATTAATTACCATCTATCAAACCATGAGAGTGTAACTAAATACCATAAAATTTAAATCAAAATCAATCACTGGTCTTATCTACTAAACAAATCCCAAAGAATAAAACTCAACCATCAAGGTTACATCTAAAACCTTTAAATATACCAAATATCTCATTCAACTAAATAATATTAATAGCATTCCTCCATCATAAACCAATGGAACTACATGGAGAAAAATATAATTCTAAGCCTCGAAAGTTGGATCTACATCTCGATCCACCTCAACATTTTAATCTACTTGTCCACTTAGAGTTATATATTCCCTAATGCTAAAATTTCAAAAAGATTTATATTGGAGGATGAGCAAACAAGCCCAGTAGAAAAATCCTCTTAAACCTAAACAAGGTTTAAAAATTATAAAATAGGCAAGTCTCAATTTGTAAAATATCAAATAATAGTTTGAAGTAAAACATTGACAGTTAAGAACAATCTCGAGTTTAAGGTATAAAACAGTATAGTTCATAATAAGAAACAATCATTCACAAACTATAACTTATAAAATTATAATATCTCATGTGCATAGTTGACTAGCATAAATCTATACACTGAACATTTCTTGTCCACTCACTACAAACACAAATTATCTCAAATTAATCCCCGTAATGCTATAACACTGACAAGAATTTAGGAAAGATGTGTACCGATATATCAACATTGACGTATCCTTTCCTAGAAATAGTATGTTAGCCTAGCTCTCAGTCTCGAGCCTATGTGAACAAATAGTGGTTTGGCCCTTGCAAGGAACCAACTTCCTATGAGTGTTAGGCAACCACCAAACTCCATAAGGTAGGAAAACCTCAAACACTCTATGATATGAATTGAAGTGTAGTTCACGTTCATCACACTTACCCATACAAAAATAATTTCAAACTTTCACAAAATTCATATTTTTCACAATTCTCAAAGTAGAAGAATAAATCCATCAAAACATGCAAGAGATCATAAAAAAAAACACTCAATAAACTAATACTCAAAATTTAAGGTTTTAATCAAGAACATATGATTTTTGAATATAAAACATTTATTTGAATTTAAATCATGTAATTATTCAAGAATTTATTTATATTTAAAAAATAATATAAAAACATTGTAGATCTATCACATAAATGGAATAGGAGTCACGAACTAGATTTTTAAATAAAGAATGGATAGATATTAGAAGTAAATCATGTATTTTATTCAAGAAATAAATCATGTATTCCAACAAACGTAAAATCATTGTAGATCTATTATTTATAATGTAACAAGGATGAAAAAAATATAATTATATAGCCCTAATCATCAATGAATGAATTTGAGAGCGGATTCCTATCTTGATTCATGAATAGATGATCCTAACACGTTTTGATACGATTTATACATGTTAATCCATCAAGATCTCACTTGTTTGTCGTTCTCCCAACTCTCCTTAGCCTCATAGGGTTAAAAATAGCTTAATAGTGCGTGCACGTTCAAACGAAGAGCTTGGTGTTCGAATGGTGCCTAGGGCGTTCGAATTGGCTTTGCTCCCAATATCTCATGTTTTCTACTAAAAATTCATCAAAAAGTGCATTCAAACGGATCTATTTGCGTTCGAACGAGCTCTGTGAAGTGATAACAAAATTGTATGGTACCAATTTTTTTTTTGATACCGTAGAGTTTCCCATAAATTATAATTTATCCTTTCTTACTTGCATACAACACACCCACAATGGGATTCGACTCCTCTGATGTGCACCAAGAACAACAGGATTTGTTGTTCCTCCAAACAGCACAATTGTGGTCCCTTTTTTTGGTCCTTATTTTGCTCCTTAAATTGTTCTATTTGATGATGCACAAATTGAGTTTGTACAACACTTGTCAGATGAGTAGTAATAAATGTAGTAAGTAGAAAGATATAGAGACACAAGTACGACAACAATTTATAGTGGTTCGGTCAATATGACCTACGTCCACTTTGAATGGCTAGGGTCGCTGGAGTATTTTATTAATTCGAAGAGTGTAGGGAGAGTAGGGAGTTACAAGTTGAGAGAGATAAGAGATATGTGATCAATTGAAAGTGATCTGCCCCTAGGTGATGGCGGGTTTACAATTTATAGTCGCCCTCTTAACAAATTGAGGCGACTTATCAGTCATTAAGTGGCTAATCTGGTGGACTTGGCTGCTTCTTCTCAACAGATGGATAGTTACAATGCTCTCCATTACATCCGGTCAAAGATGACGTGATGGTTGACTCTTTCCAAGGCAAAGTGGATGAGGCTCTTGGATGACCCTGCATACTCCCTTGGTGATGTAGCTCCTCGAACCCTGACGAGCTTGTCCGGACGCAGACCCCTTTGGGTTGAACTTACTGGAGCTCTCTTAATTTGGACTCTTAATTTAAACAGGACTTATAACATAAGTTAGGCCATTGGGCCTGACCCATCACTATTGTTCGCTCAAAGCAGCGTCGCTTTTTACTCTCTTTTTGCCCCCTCATCAAACGGTGCCGTTCCAATAACCCATAAACAATACTTTAAGCCCCTCCCCAAATCAATAGTCCTCTTCATAGAGTAGAAGACCACTAGAAGTTAAAATCACCAATGCCTAGCCATCGAGATCGCAATTGCCTTTTGCCATCACCATTGCCATAATCATTCAATTGGCATCGAAAACACACAGTGGAGGAAGAGGAGACCTTGCTTGGTATTGTTGTTACTCAATTTCACCCAAGATGGTTTTTTTTTTCCCTAAGTGGATAAGTTAGGGCAAAAAAATTTGGTTGCTTATACGTAAGCCTTTCTTTGCTCTATTTAACATGATTATTTGCTTTTGGATTCTTATTTGTTTGATTGGGAGATTTGAGTAGTTTTTAGCAAAAGAAACAAGACATGGGTTTATGTTTGAATTGATGCTCTATTTTTAAGTTTTTAGTTGTTCTTCAAAAAAACGTGGGTTTGTGGATTAAAAAAATAGTAAATTAGGATAGGGTCCCTCATTTGGTGTAAACTAATTTTAGTCTAATTGATTTTTTAGCATAAAAAAGATCGTCTAGTTTTTGAAAAAACTTGCATGCGGTCCTTGTGTTGGTGTGAATATTAAGGGATTTGTTAGTTACTGATTTTTTTTACCATTTTGCCCTCATCAATTGATTTTAACCTAAAATATAGTTTTTTTTTTTTGCGCTTGTTGTTGAGGTTTTTGCAATGTTGTCTATCAGTTTTGAAACTCAAACTTTTGAACCAAGCAATTTGAATTTTAGTATACTTGTCTGACGATCTATGTTTATGGAGAAGATGGTATATTAGTGATTTATGTTTTAATGTACCTATCCTATATGACAATTTGTATTTATAGAAAAAATGTATATTAACGATCTGTGTTTTAGTATACCTGTTTTAACGATCTGTATTTATAGAGAAGAAGTTATATTAACGATTTGTATTTTAGTGTACCTGTCTGATGATCTGTATTTTAGTATACATATCTACTGATCTCTGTTTATGGAGAATAATGTATATTAATGATATGGATTTTAGTGTACTTGTCTGACGATTTGTGTTTTAATGTACATGTCTAACGATTATTGTGTAACTATTATTTTTTTATATATTTTTATTGTACACCTGTTTTTTTTTTTATTCCATACCTATTTTTTTTGGTTCGAAGGTATATATATACCTATTTTTTTTAGTGTAGATGTATTACGATTTGTGTTTACCAAGAAAAATGTACATTATGACAACGTAGTTTTTTAGAATAGGTGTTTAAATTAGGTGATGATATTGTCGTTATTTTTTGCAATTGTAAAAAGCATTAATTATGTACATTGCATTGACTTTTCAACAAGGACCTAATCAAAAAATAAATAAAAATTAGTGAGTGATTTTTTTTTAAAAATCCTATTAGACTTAAGGACTAGCCTACATAACCCTCTGAACAAAACATTGATTTGTGGTGATGAGTAATGGGCCATTTTTAGAATCTCAATTATGAATTAATGGTTATGGTTATGAATTTGTGGTTTCGAATTTTTAATTATGATTATGAATTATAGTTGTCATTTCTTCTATTTTTTTCACCATTTTCAGATTCTCAGTTATTGATTTATGTTGATGAATGTATTGATGAATGACAAGTAAGTCATTATTTCAGGTGTTGATGAATGTGTTGCATAAGTATTGCTATGCTGCAGGACATAAATAATTAATTTAAACAAGTCAGGAGTTATTTTTAGTAAGAATACTCCATTGCAAATGCAACTTGAGTTAGTTGAGTATTTGAGGATGCAATTGCTACACTCATTTGGAAAATATTTGGGGTTGCCAATTGAATGGGGGAGATCAAAGAATCAAACTCTTGGATGGATAAAAGACAGGATACTAAGAAAGATAAGCTGGGTGGAAAGAAAAAATTGTTAAACCATGTTGGGAGAGAGATTCTTATTAAAGTAGTGGTACAAGCAATTCCGAATTATGCAATGTCAGTTTTAAAGTTTCAAATTCCTTCTGTCAAAATATCAAAGCTAGAATTAGGAGTTTTTGGTGGAGTAAGTTTATAGGGAAAAAAGGGATCCACTAGACAAAGTGGGATCAACTAACTAAAGAAAGAAAGATGAAGGACTGGGTTTTAGGTACCTTGAATAGTCCAATGTTGCAATGTTAGCAAAGCAAGCATGGAGACTCATGAATATCAAGAGGCTATGTGGGCTAAAATCTTAACGGCAAAGTACTTTCCTAACCAATCTTTTTGGACAGTTTCCTCTAAGCAATCAAGCTCATGGATTTGGAATAGTCTACTGGCCGGGAGAGAGTTGATCAGAGAAGGACATATATGGCAGATAGGAGATGACAATCAAGTTAAGTGTTGGGTGGATGTATGGATTCCTGGGCACGAAACTAGTCCTAACATTCAACAAAGCCATATACAATTAGTCCATGAACTTATCAACCCGATAACTAGAAGATGGATGATTGAGGAGGTGCAGATAATTTTTTCACTAGATATTGCCCAAGAGATATTGACTATTCCTCTTAGTGAAACACCCTAGGGTTGATGAAATGAAGTTTATAAGTAATGGAGCATATTCTATAAAGAGTGGACATCATATGCAAGCACAAAGAGCTCAAGCACCTCAGGCCAGAGCCACTGCCTCCTCATCTTATCAAGCTCCATAAGGGGGTATGGTGGAGTGTTTGGAAGAGTAAGGTTGACCCCAAAATACAAGCTTTTTATGTGAAAAGTTGCATATGGAGCATTGACAACTAAATGGGGGCTATGGAGGAGAAAGCTATCAAATTCACCAACTTGCCCCATATGTGGAGAGGAAGAAAAGACCACTGAACACTTGTTATTATTTTGTCCATGAGTGCAAAGGATGTGGAGGAATTACCCCTTAAGCATTAAGATAGACAAGTATGACATTAGTAGATTTGAGACTTGGTGTATTAGGTAGCTACAAACCAACAAGGTGTGGGGGTGAAGGAGAACATGAGGTCCAAACTCTACTAATATACTTATGTTGGTTCACATGGAAGTCCAAGAATGATTGGGTTTTCAACCATAAGAAGCCATGCAGTAAATCTGTTATTACAAATGCTGTAACAGCAGTGGAAGAGTTGAACAATTGCAAGGTTGTACCTATAAAGGGTGGGAACCCCTCTGGTGAGCCTGAAATGGCATGACAATTGCCTCCTCATGGGGTTTTGAAGATTAATTGCGATGAATCTTGGATAGAAGGACAAAGGAGGGAGCTTATGGTATCATAGTTCGAGATATTGAAGGCAGAATGGTCATGGGGGAGGCTAAAACTGTGGTAGCAACTTCTGCCTTAATGACAGAGGCTTATGTAGTTAGGTGAGTGTGCAAGACTGTTGTGGAACAGAGCTATGGTGCAGTCATTGTTGAATCTAACTCAAAACAACTCATTGATTCTCTCAATGGGAACAATGGGGATACTTTGAAAGGGATTACAGATTTACAAAAGAACATATGGAGCTATGCTCAATTGCTCTCAGTGGTGAAATTTCAAGCAACACGAAGGACTCAGAACAAAGTTGCCATATGCTTGCATCCTATACTACAAGTGAGAAACTTAATGTACAAGGGAAGGATTGCCTCTCTACATCTTTGATGCATATTGTTAGGTTGGAAGTTAGAAGATGAGTAGGATAAGTGAATCAAAATGTAAAGGGTAATATGTTTCTTATTTATAGAATTTTATATTTCCTGACCAAAAAAAGTTATCAATTTATGTTATGGTTATGCCATTTTTAGATTCTCAATTATGAATTTGTCATTTCAACAGCAGCACCGTTTGAGGAACAAAATAAGGAATAAAAAAAAAAGCACCAGAATGTGTCATTTTGGAGGAATTGCCCACCATGTCAAGTAGTGTACAACAAAAACAGCAACCTACAAGCAAATGGGCCATATATCTTCTGCACCATCTAACCCAATATTATCAAAATCGGACCGAACGGGACAGTCTGACCGATTCAACCGTGACTTGGGACCTTAACCGATCCGATTATCTAATTAGACCGCTTAAAAAAACGAACCATCAAGAAACCTCTAAATGGGTCAATTTTTGACCAAAACCGTGAACTGGACGGTTGGAAGTCCACTTCTAATATAAAATAAAAAATCCTCTTTTTTTGGACCATTTTGATTTTGCCCTAAATCGTAGAAGAATAACTGTGTTTGAGGCGGATACACTCTCTTAAGGCTGAGACTTGGACTTTGGCGAACCCAATGACCACTCAGGTGATTTCTCCAATGACAAATAGTAGCTAAGAGAGGTGTTGTAACTCAGTCAATCGATCTCTCGCTCAGGCGACTACTCAGGCAATTTTTTGGACGATGAATAGAAGCCTATATGCTCGATATCTCTCACTCAGTCAATCCCTATAACTCAGTGACGAGCCTTAAGATGTTGGTCGTCCATGGACTTAACTGGAGCTTCATTAGTTAAAGTTTTGGGGGGTTTTGTGCTTTTGTGTGCAAGGTTTTGAGAGAGGGATGAATATGTTGGGTTAGAAAGAGAGATAAATGGTTTGAGAGAGAAAGTTGTGTGAGTTTTGAGGAATTTTTTTTCCTGATTTGATATTTTTAAGGTTGATGGGTATGGTGAATTAAGAAATAGAGAGAAGCAAAAAAGTAAAGAAAAGAAAATAAAAGGAGAAGACAAGATGTATAACAAGACAGACACGTGATGTTCAATGAGTATATTTGCTTAATGTGTATAATGGTGATTAAATTGATAAAATTAAAATTTGAAAACCAAAATATAATGAGTGATAAATCTCAAGGATTATTAGTATAGTTTATTTTGTGTTTTATAATATTTATATACTAGTTATTGTCTGCGCATGAAGACACAATGTAATTAAAAATGGTAAACAATAAATATATTTGTATTCATATCCAAAATTAAATCACAAACATAGAGAAGAGATAAAATAATTTAAGCATCGTTTTGTAGTGAGGGTGAGAGGTGGTGGGTGACAGTGATAGTGGTAGGAGACAGTGATGGTTGTGATGGATGACAATGACCGTGGTGGTGGTGACGACGACTGTAGTGACGGTGGGGGTGG
>CM042186.1:34895792-34918520 GCA_023539305.1 Ilex asprella | reverse complement strand
AGTTTAATGAGTTGAGTTATGTGTGATTAATGTTCGACACAAACCCGTAATGACTTAACATGAATCTGACACAATACGACTCGATTGTCACTCCTAATCTTAGCCAACAAAAAAAAAAATTAGTCATTTTTATTTTCAATCCATCCAACCAAACACAAAGTCAGGAAAGTGTATCATTCTTACTTTCTTTTCTTGAAAGATAAAAACTGTATTTCTCTACTTTTGATCATTCCTACCAAACGGAACATTAAAGAAAAAAAAAAGAAAAGAAAAGAGAAATGTTGAAGCTGAAGTGGACCAAGAAAATGAACAGAAAATATTACCAGAAGCAAGCAATAGTCCTGCCAGAATGATGGCTATAACCATACTGGTTCGGCTACCAGACATTGTTTAATGGACACGCCAAGAAATCTCTCTCTCTCTCTCTCTCTCTCACACACACACACACACACACTCAGACTCACAGAGGAAAGTAGAATGAGTGACTGTTGATATAAGGTAAGGATGTGCATGTATTTATACTCATTGGAATTGTTACTTATTACCAAAGGCTCAAATAGAAATTTCCATGTCTTATTTAATGATTAGTCACTGATACTAACAAGACAATATGCAATGATATAAAATGCAAAATATTGCAACTCAAATGCATATCATTCATTGAATAAGTGAGTCTCATCAATTTTTTTAATGAGGCCCACTCATACCACACTTATGCAATGGATAGTATACATTTGAATTTGAATTTGAATTTATAAATTTTATTTAGGTTATGTAACATTTTTCTATACAGTAACCTATAAAACCAATTTTCAAACGGTACAATGACCGAAAAATCTATACTACTTTTAAATATCAACAAATATGAAAAACTTTTGTTTGATTTAAAATAACCTTCACAAAATAGTTATTGTCTGTCATATTTTTTTGATGTTAATAGCATTATTAAATAATATGTAATCTGTCTATATTATCTATTTGGATTCCATACCATAATCATAGCAAGCATGCAATTTAGTTATTAAAAGAGACCCACGATAGAGACAAGAATGCATGGAGACTTTCTCAAAAGCAATAGTCATTTTCCCTTATTTTTTAAATGGAATTATGGATTTATGGGTATTGTAATATTTTAAAGGGGTAAGGTTTAAATGTCTCCCCCTAGTTTCTTCTAATTTTGATTTGGTACTAACAATATTTATCCTTGTATTGTTGAGGTTTAATAAAAAAAATGTTAAAAAAAGGGAAAAAAATCTAAAATATTAGATAATTTCAAAACTCTTAGTTTTCTTTTTTACTCCTTAATAATGCAACTAGGTCCTTCTAATCCAAATAAATTAATTAGGCCATTTTAACTAATGCTATTGACGCTTGGGGTGTTTGCTTCCACCCTCTCTCATTCAATTGTAAAAACAGTCGGCTGAGTTCTACAACTTCGGGGTATCATTTGTTGGTGCATAACCTCTAACAAATATGTCTCCTTGTTTCTACCTTTTAATAACTAGTTAATGTATACGTGTATTATATGTGAATTATTTTATTTTGCACTGAACCGAACCTGAGGAACAAGATGGTTGTTACATAAGTTGTGATCAACTTTATTCAACTCAATGCATAAAGTTCATATTTCACAGCCAAATTCATTACAAAATCTACTTAAGAGTTAATATTAGTCTTTTAATACAATAAACTAACATGTCTTATCGTTGTTGTCTTAAAATATTATATTTACCCTTGACTTTTCACTTTTATATAGACATGATCAAGTCATTGGTATTTGTTGTTCGTTCATTCAAATATTTTTTTATAACTTCACATGAGTAAAGCATGTAAGTCAAGTTCCCGAAAAAATATTAAAAAAAAACTTAAAACACAATAAAGTTTGAATTAGAGTGATTATAAATAGCCAACAATTAGAGAAATTCATATTGACTATTACACGGATAATAGAAAATCATTAAAAGATGAATGATAGTTATGGTAACCATAATACATATTACAAATTAAAGATCGGTACACAGTAATCATGTGCGTGTGTGAGTGTAAGTGAGAGAGAGAAAGAACGAGAGAGAGGGAGAGGAGAGATTGCCTCTAGGGGCAGCATCTGCAACTTTAGAATGAGGTTCTTGGGAGGTAAAACGTTCTTTTTATCTTTTTTGCTGCTTGTCGCCTTTGTCGAAGCAATCAAAGCATCATATCTCTCTTTTCGGCATTTGTCAAGCAACATTATGAATACTTAAACATAAAAAAATAAAATAACATTATAAGAGTAACTTTGTGACTCTAGAGTCTCCATGAGTAAAAAGAATACTTACAGACTTTCACAGTTACACAATTATGGATTTTAGTTTAATCAAAATAAATTCTAATCTGTCTGAAAAGTATAAATTGTAATTGATATATTAAATATAGATAAGTTGAATACATATGAATATTTCTGTGTAGAATTCATAGAGTCACTTTGTGACCATTGCAAAATTATGGTAGTTATTAGGTGAAGAAAATTTTTGAATTTAAACTATAAAAATAGGGTAAAATAGAAGAATAATTTTTTTTAAAGATAATTGGCATTTATATAGAGTATAGTATACAGAGATAAATTATAAGATTAGGATAATAGTATAGTATTGATATTTTTTTTAGGACCATACAACAAAATATAATATTAGAAAGTTAAGTCATATTTTGTTGAGGTGGTTGAAATCGATTGTAAAATTTTAAGATTCAACTTAACATTTAAGATCAATACTTATTAAATATTTGAAAAAAATATATAACTTGACATCTGAAGTTTTATTTTTTAGGATCAATTAAAATGTCATGATGTATTTTTTTTTTTTGGGTAGAATTTGTATCCAAAAAAATATAATTCAACACACAAATTTATAGCTTTTGATATGGTACTTCATCTAGTATTATCTTCTTATACATAATAAAATCTGTTCAAGGGTAATTCGAATGATTACCTATAGAAAAATATAAAAGTAATTTGAATAGTTAACTATAAATGAATGCAATGGCCTTTATATTATTTTAGAAGGATAAAATAGTCAATCAAAAGTTTTTCATGTTAATGTACTTTTATTAGTAGTATAGATATAGATATAAATATAAAGCTTATAGTTGTGCTTGTACAGATTCCAGGAATTATTGATTGCATAAGCAATGACTTTCTTTTTCTCTCAGAAACACACATTAACTTGCAAAACGAGTGGTGTCCTACTTACATAGGTACCGATTTTCTCTCTTTTTTTTTTTGGTTACAATATATGTGTTCTTTGATTTGTTTGTGCTTGATGATTGAATATATAAACGAATTCAAAATTCTTAAGCCACCATGTGGCGGCACCATTACTTCTCATTCCTGCCTGGTAGCAAAAAATACAAGAACTTGGTGCACGATTGTACATTATCAACTGTATACTTGTAGGGGTTGTGTATTGTCTCAGTTAGAATCTGTAACTATGTGACTCACTGCATATACTCAGTGCTATTATGGTGCATTATGACTCAAAAATTTTAGAATGAGGTTGCAGCTAAGGAAATATTTTTATGTTTGAAACCAATTAATATAGACACTTTGTAATTGTAATTTAAGATAAAAATTCTATGAAATCTTTGATTCTCTATGTTGTTTTTAAAACTTTTTGTGATTAGCATATCTGTCATCTTGATTTGCTTGGCCTTTTTAGCCTTTGCTATCTGTCAGGGAGACTTTGATACTTGAAAAATATTATCTAAAGCATTTTGTTGTTTTGTTTTTAGAGATGTACTTCTGAAAGGAGGTGATCTCCCTACTTCATTGGATGTTGTTGATGTTTTCTTTGAAGGTATTTAATAATCTTGAGTCGATTCACTATTCTTTCTTTTGTTCTTAGGCGTTTGTATTGTGATGAGTAGTTAAGACATTCTCCAAATTTATATTATAGGTGAGAATTCTTTGAGCTGTGTTTATTGTGCATAAAACCTTGAAATATTCATGGAACTTGTTGCACTTTCGTTTCACCTATAGAATATCTAGCGAAAGTTTCTCCAATGCTTTCATTTGTAGGGTGGAATTTCCACAAAGCTTAGTCACATGGATAATTCATTATTAGATTATGTAACATGATTGTTTGTTTGGGATCACATAATTAACTGTGATGAAATTTGAAAAATAAAAATCCAAGAAATAAAGTTGTATATCATATAAAAAAAACAAAAAATAAATACATGTATATAAACCATTTGGGTTACAACATGGGTTTGTTCTTAGATGGTTTTTAGAGAATGCAATGGTAGGTTGATTTTGGAATGAGATTTTGGTTTGCTGGGCAAGTGATTTTGGGATTGAAATTATCAATTGTTGGTTTTAGAGCGATAAGTGGAGTCAAATGTATGACTTATGAATTCAATTTACTAGGATATATTTGGACTTGTACTATTTTACTGGTGGTGTTGTTTGATCATTTATATTTGAGCTTACTGATCCAAGATAATTTTGTGAAGATTAATAAAGAAGCATAAATCTTTACTCGGTATTCTTTAAAATTTGTTTATGCAATTTTTTTTTTCGGAAGGTAAAATGTATTAAAATAAACCAGATATATAAGAGTAATGACCCATAATTTGTACAGTGAAGTCACGTAGGACTCAAAGACAAACATAAAAAAAAACTCAAAAAGCCAAGGCTCCAAAACACAAGTCTGTAAGAGATACCCTGAGTAAGAGTATCTTTCACAAAATTGTTGACAAAAATATACGCTGGTAACAAAACAGACAAAAATAGGACCAATTCTGCTCCTTAACACCACTAAGAACGACCAATAATCACAAACCAACAAGCAACAACCCCCATAAGCAATCCAATTGCAAGCATTTGAAAAAGAAAAAGCAGCACCAAGGATCCGCACTTAGAACGACCAGCAAACACAAACCAACAAGCAACATGAGAGCCATAATTTTTTTGTTGAAGCAATCTACAAATTCAGCATGTGATAAGAACTCAGAAACAGTCCATAAGAGTTTCAAAAAATCAGGCCTCATAGCTGTACAATTTGAATTTGCAAAAAGTCCAGCTAGAGGAGAACAAAACCAGCATTAACTGTTCACATGAACAGTCAAGTGAACAATTGCGTGAACAGTAAATGCTGCCCGAAAATTCTGAACCCAAACTAGCTGCAAGAACTTATTGAACAGTCTAGTGACACTCTAAAGACTCCAGCCGAAGCATGCAATCTGCTGAGAAAATGCAGCTAAAGGAGAACAAAAAACAGCATGAACAGTCACGTGAACCATTAGAGCTTCCAGAAATGTGTTGCCCCCAAACCTGTTGTGAAAACCAACTGCAATCTAGCTGAAGCATACTTGCAATAACAGCAGCATTCGCCACAAGCATTCAACAACCCAATGCCAAAGAAAGAAACCTGACACACAAGAACAGAGAAGACAAAAGGCCACATGGACAGGGGATTGCAATACAAAAATAATCATAGGCTAAGACAATGGGCTGGTAATTGCCACTGTAGAGCCACTTGTTGATTTTGATAGGAATTTCTAAACTTCAAGGACGTCATCCTTTCCCTGATGATTTGCAAAATGTTGTACAAAGTTGATTTAGGATCTTTATACTCATTTCTAAACAACCTGTTGTTTCTTTCTATCCATAGGCAGTACACTGTGGCTTAAGGGCACAATTTCTGCAACACTGTCAAAACAAAAATGCCTTTCCAATGCTGAGCAGCTCAATAACACCAACCAAGTCCTGGGTTGCCCAAATTGATTGAGAAAATTCTGTAGATAAAGCCAAACACTATGAGAATAGGTGCACTCAAAAAATAAGTGGGCATGTGTTTCAGCAGCCCCTCTGCACAAAATGCAGTCCGTACTCACGCTGGGATTGAAAATCATATCCTTAGTGTTGAGTCTTTCATAAACAACCAATCATTATATGAAACTCATTCTGGGAACTGCTTGTGTGAACCAAACCAGTTTAACACATGACACTTTTAGGTTTGGGTTCCTAATAAGTTCCCAAGTAGATGCAGCAGAAAATTTGCCATTGGCAGAAAGAGCCCACTTGACACTATCCACTTTGGCTTGGTTTGATAATTAATAATATGAGAAATTTGGAGGCCGGTCCTCCTAGACAGACTTGTTTGGAGATAAGTCCGTCAAGAAAACTTATTTGGGTTGAAGTCCACTTTTTGCTCCTTTTATATACCTTTATTTTGTGGAAAACATTAAACGGCGTCAAACTTACCGTTTGTTTCCACACTGAACAGCCGCTTCATCGTTTCGGCTACCTAGTAACATCCCTATCAAACCAGGCGACGAATCCGGGGATAAACCGCAATTCCTTCTCTTTAGCGTTCTTCGAAAAAACAAAAAACACAATATTTACCCAAAACCGACTGTTTTTCAAATTTCAAACTTAGTTCAAACAAGAAAACCGAAATCGGTTTTACCTTTCAACATTCTCCGGTAAAAATCTATTATAGTCCTCGACATTCTTGAAATCTACACAAATCTTTGGGATTCTTTACAAGATTTTAGAGGTATGTGATTTTACATAAACTTTGATGTTGTTTTAGGGTTTTAAAACATCATTAAAACCCAATATCGTTCATAATGTATAATTTTTTTTAAAAAAACTTCTTGAAAATAAATTGTGGGTTCATGTTACTGTATAAAATAATTGGGCATTGTGATTTTTGTTTTTTGATGGAATTTTTGTGGTTTTTTTGGATTTTCTAATGTTACTTTGATAGCCAAAAAACACAACTCACAATCCCATTATTCGTTACTGTGAAAATATGTTCAGAGTAACATAGTTTGACTTGCTATCATAGTAACTTTATTCAAAGTTTTGGCATATGAGTATATTGAAAATTACTTTTTTAAACCCAAAATCATCTTTGAATATATGTCTCAAAAAGATGTTTTTATCAAAAATTTATCTTTGATCAGTAACATATTTTGAATATAACTCAAATGTTAACTATTCTAGTGGAATAGGGTGTCTTGTTGCATGCTTTTAGGTGATCTTGTTACCATTATTCCATGACAGTAACATCTTTTTCTGAAATATTGTTTACTATTTTTTTTTTCGAAATTTGTTGTTACTATTCTTAATATTGAAACTTTTCAGGTTATTGTGTGATTTCATAATTTCAAATGTATGGATTTGTTTTGGTACTGTGGGTGTTAATAAATTATTGGTGTTACTATGTACATGTTACTGATCATCCCCTTTGTGTTTTTTAACTTTTAATGCACCATATATTGTTGATGACGAGTGGAGGGGTTGTTGATTTTAAATGTAACATGGGAATTCAATGAATTTGCAATAGAATCACTCGTAAGATGTTTTTATTGTTTTTGAACAATCTCATTTGGTGTTACTGTTTATGTTATTTTTGAACAATTTTTTTTGTTAATTGGTGTAATGTTAATATATCCTACTCAGTTATTTATATGTCACTATCATACTATAGGTTGATGGCTCCAAAAACAGTCTCATTTCACCAATTCAGGTCCAACTTCCTGCCATTGGTGAAGGTTATTAGCGAACTACACATCAAAGATGTTCACAAAGAACAGTTGAGGAGAACCCCATTTTGGTATTTGTATCAAGCAATATCAAAATATGAAGTTGATAAGGAATGGTTCAAAAAGAATGACAAAATTATTGTGGACATCATTAACACATTTGATGTTGAAACATCAAGATTTAGAATTTGTGGGAAAAATTTAAAGATACGGAAGACTGATGTATCTCTCATTTTTGGTATAGAAAATGGTGTTGATCCAATTGTGTCCCCCCAAAGTGCAAAGAAAATGTCTGATTTTGTAAGGAGGATATTCAATAACACTAAAAGATTGAATAAACCAATTATAAAAAGCAAATTGGAGGATACTGCAGTGGGTGATGGTAAGGAAGATTGTGAAGACTTTGCTAGGTTATTCTCATTATATGTCTTAGTGACATTACTGATTACAAATATGGGTCAAACAATTGGTTGGGGGTATGTCTCATACATTAAGAATTTAGATGAAATCAAAAGATATAATTGGTGTCAAGCAACAATTGACGCAATGATTAATTCTATACGGTTGAAGATTGACACACCGAGTGTAGTAACCGGTTGTGTAGTACTATTACCTGTAAGTCATTTGTTGCTATTTTTTATGATTTTTTTTAAAAGCATTACAAATTTTATGTTCTGAATAACGTATATAAACCTAATTTGCAGTATTGGATATGTGAACACACATCTATTGTTGTGGCTGATAAGCCGGATGCTTTTCCCCCATTGGATGAAATGGGATTTAAGAAAGCTTTGGATGTATCTCGAACAAAACACACTGTCCGACATCGCAGATGATCAGGTAATTCACAAAATTTGGTTTAACTTTTTTCTTTTAATTTTGAAAATTGGTTAATTTGTATACAATGTTAATTGTTGTGATCAACCTAGCTGTTACTATTAATGTTACTGTGCAATTAATGTTACTATGGATGCTACTGTGTAACTCACATGCATTTTGATTGAAATGACTGGTATTCATTTATTGGGTACATATTTTTCACGACACTAAATCCTATTGACAAGTTTTCCGAAAGAAACTAAAGAAAACACTTGGTGAGAAAAACTTCATGAAAGCAATTCGAAAAAATTCCAAGAATGTTGCAGCTAGTTTGGAAGTTCAACAACAAAGCACTGTTGTCAGCCAAAAAGTTTTAAATTTAGAATTGGAATATGAAGGTGATGCACCGAATCTAGCAAGTGATGATCACTTTTTGATTAATGAAGATGATCATGAAAGTAATGATGCAGTACGTGTTCCTACAAACGATCATCCTGTCTTCAATGAGACTCAAGACGTCGAACCATTTGATGCATTTGTTGATGTTGTCATTCGAGAATCTGCCTGTATGGAACCAGATGAAGTGGTAACATGGGAAGAATCTTCCCATGACAATGAAGGTTTGACTGGACTGATTGTTGAAAATGAGGTGCAAAAATTTACTATCCAAATGCTGATAGTGGAGAACGAAGCACTTCAAACGGTTATCAAGAATATTGGGGGCAACCAAAGGGAGGAAGATTTAAAAGAGATTGAAGAATATGTGATGAAACTTGTTGACAGGGACAACTAGATTTCAGAATTGAAAGTTTTAGTTGAACTCTTGGAGAAAAATAAAGAAACACAAGAAGATTATATTAAGAAACTGACAGCAAGGGTGTCCGAATTAGAAGAAGTGAACAATTCCCTGCATGATGTTGTCGCTGATATGGCTGTGCATGCCGTTACTCAAAAGTACCCCCGGACTCCACCGAAACCTCAGACCACGGAAGGTGCAGAACAAACATCCATGGTGAGAAAAATCAAACGGAAAGAAAGAAAAAGAAAGTGAGATGAAGATTTTGAGTATAGTAGGAAAAAATAGGGTGAAAAGAAAAGATTGGAGCAAGTTGAAATCTAGGATCAAGGCAACAAAATTAAAGGTAAGGAGAAGGTACAAGATATCTGCATTGATTTTGATCCTTTGGATCTTATAATACCAAATGAGAAACCAGAAAGTAAACGACTTCAAGCTCGAAGATGGAAAACCTGTAAGAAATTAGGATCGGACATTTACGATAAATTGGTTCAAATGCATAAGGCTGAGGGAGAAAAGTAAGTAACTTAATGCCCATTTTGAAACACATCATATATATTACTATTTATACCCTATTTTGTTGACATTTACTGTTTTTTAAGTGTAAAGGAAAACTTTATGGAGTGGAAAAAAGTATAGAAGTACCGTTGAAGTTGATGATGTGTTGAAATTCATGCATGGGGAAGAGTTGCAAAACAATGTAATGTACCGCGTGTCTATTCAATTTTAAAAATTATGGAATACTTGAATATTAGTTATTTAACACAGTCATTTTATTATACAGGTGATTGATTGTTGGGGGGAACTACTGATGGAAGAAGCAAATTGCAACTGTTACTTTTTCAACAGCCTGTACTGGGTGAGTTTGTGTAGTCTATGTTGAATTACTGGTTGTTCGAGTAACATGAATATAGTAACATAGATTTAGTAACATACATGTTACTATGAATGGATCTAATATAAACACTGTTGTGCTTGTGTTAAAAATAGTAACATGAATATCAACAGTCGGTGCTGGTTGATACTATGTAACATACGTTAATTCTTGATTGCTAGAGTATTTGACTAGTTACATGGATATAGTAATATCATATTACTATATCCATAAAGGTACAGTAACATGCGTGTTACTAAGAATGGAACAATTGTAACAATGCTATGTCCCCGTTAATATAGTAACATGAATGTTACTATTCTATATTATCATTGAACATTCACTAAAATTTATGGGTTACTATTGATTAACATGTAGACATTCATTACGGTTGAGGGCCAAGAACAATCAAGGAAAGTTGAAATAGACAACAATCTCCGCATGGGGCAGATTTGACCATTTCTTGTGTTCCCAATGAATTCAGATGCCCAACGAACCAAGCCTGTACCAATTTATTGGACCTTGCTTGTACTGGATACAGAAGCAGGAGAATGGATCCATTACAACTCTTTGAAACTGCGAAGTGGAATTGTGGACAATTTTTTTGAGGATGCAAAAATGTTGGTAAGTTAATAAAATTTGAACAACCCACATTGTTCGATATATTTTCAATATACACCATTAAACAACATTTTATTATGGCAGAAAGACTACGTGGAGACAGCATCAAAAGAAGGACAAAGGAAGTCATTGAAAACAAATGATGAAATTGTTGTGAGCACACAAGACATCAAATGCCCAATATCTTCATATGAGAAATGTCCTCAACAACGAGCTGACACATAAGTAAACAATAAAATGGAGATATGTTTAAGTAAATTACATTAAAATATCAATTAAAAAAATCATTAAATGCAGGGTTGACTGCGGATTGTACGTTTGTTATATAATGCAGCAACTTGCTCATGGACAGCCAATAGAAGATAAATTGAAACCACAACAAATCACCGCTCTTAGAATCGATATGGTCTCTACATTCATCAACCATAGGAATGCATGGACTGTTGAAGATTACAAGAAAAGAGCAAGATTGCGAAAGAGATACAAAGCCAAAAAGGAAGTACTAATGTGGGGGATATGTCTATTCATTTTTAGGCCAATTGCAAGATTGGTTAGAAAATTGGTTGTAACTGTTGGGTGGTTAATATTTTGTTAGAAATTGGTTGTAATGGTAAGGTGGTTGATATTTGATTGTAATGGAATGTTCGTGGAACAAAGGAAACTTTATCCATTTTTTTTCAAATAGTAACCCAAACAGTAACATGTAAAAAACTTTTCCCAGATTACAAATTCTATATGATTCTATAATGCTGAAATGAAGTTGTTAGTGGAATGAAAATGTTGTTATCCACATGACTTGGTATTGTTTGTATAATTTCTTTAAATAACAGTTGATAACTCTTTAATGCTTGGTTATACAAACATTAAATAGCTTTAAAAAGTAACATTTTTAGTAACATGAATTTAATTAATATCTTTAGTAACATGAATTTAATTTTTCCACATTAAGCATTCACACAATATCCTAGTGAAAAGTAACAGTACCCTAAAATAAGCATTAAATTGTAACATTGTGGTCAAATTTACAGTAACATGAAACATATATTGACCATTCAAGGATAATAACTTACGACACAGTTTAACCCATGATATTCCCAATGGGTAACATGACAAAATCAAATAGCTTTATAAAAAAGTAACATCTTATTCCAAAAAAAAATATGATATATTACAATGGCTCTTTACAAGTCTTCTTATTATGACTACCTAAACGGCCACAATGGTCACAATGAATTTTTCTAACAAGCTCATCTTTAGACCTAATTCTACGCTTCCTTGGATGGCCTGGTTATTTTTTTTACAATGGTGGCAACATACCAACATCAACTGCTGAAAAGTCAAGATGACCGAGTGTTGGAATATGGTGTATAGGCACAGAATAACACAGTCTGTAAGTAGTAACTTGATAATAATAATCAACAAACTCATTGATGTTCCTACCACTCTTTTGAATTGCAGCCACATCATGGGCACATGATAAACTGTTGATCTGCATTGATGGCATGAGCACGTGCAATTCTCAATGTCAACCGTCATTGAAGGATTTGAACTAACCTCGAAAGCATGACTTGATAACACCCTAACAAACCAGGAACGACACTCTGTGAAAATAGCTTGAAGTTTAAATTCAATATTTGGACAATTAATGTCATTCCATTGTGACGATGTATTCAAGCAGCAACCCATTTGGTTCATGATTTGCCCCCCTTATTGTGTCAACTATGCTTGTGACAGGTAAGTGGCGTGACTTCGTGATCCAAGCGTTGAATGACTCAGCAGTATTTGAAAAAAGCATTCGCCCATTTCTCAAATGGAAGGTTTTTTAAAAACCTATCAGCAACGGTTCCTCCTTCACGTCGAAATCATTAAGCTTTTCCTTGAAAAATGCCTATGTCGGAGCATAAGCACACAATGTAAACAAAAGAACCATATGCTCACGAAACACATAGGTAAAGCGACCCCCACTATACTTATCTTTCAGATTTGCTTTTAGGTGTTATAGGCAAAAAGAATGGTGCACTATTGGGAACACCTTTGACATTGCTTCCATCAAGCTAACGTTGCGATCAGACATAATGGTAAGGTCCCTAGTATTATCAACAATCTTAGCTAATTGTTCTAAAAACCAACGCCAATTAGACTCATTCTCCGAATCAGCAACAGCAAAAACCAAAGGGAACAAACCTGCAATACATTACCAACACATATAGTAACATCAAAAACAGTACCATACAAGGAAAATATTACAAATGTAACAATAAATTAAAATCAATAACACCAAAATGAAACAAAAAAAAATCACCTTGGTTGCCATCTTTTGCAGTTGTAGATACAATAATGCCTTTATATCGTCCCTTTAAAAATGTACCATCAATGAACAATATGGGTCGACAATAGTGGAATCCATGTATACATGCCTTAAATGACATGAACAACCTACTAAAACGCTGGGTGTCCGAATCACCTTCCAACACAAAATGACTATCTGGATTGCTTTTATTAGCAGCTTGTACGTACCATCGTAATTGTTGGTATGACAACGAATGATCCCCAAATAACATACCCCTTACTTTTTCAACACCTATCCAAGCTTATCATACGATATGGTCAAACCATAATCTGTATGAAACAACTTTTCACATCAACTGGTCGTGTGTCAGGTTTTTGTCACACGTTGTCAACAATAATACCCCTAACCAAATTAGAAATCAATTTTTTGTTCTTTGTTGTACGTACAGCCACACCGCACGTGTGGTCATTGTTTAACTTCTTAATATAAAATCATCTATTTATCCGTTGGAGTGTAGCAATAACAAACCGCTCACACCCAACAGAATATTTCATGGCACATTCAGCCTTCACCCTTGTTTTTTCATTCTTCACATAATGAAACTGAAAACCAACCTGGATTGCATATTTGCATAAAGCTTTTCGAAAATCAGCTACTCCTCCCTCAAACTTCTGTCCAACCTCTACTATTCCATTGGACCATCCATCGGTCAACAAAGCCTTCTAAATGTAAGAACAAAAACGAGGGAGAAGATCATCCTCACGGCCAACAGGGTTAACAATTAATTAAGGATTTTTCACAACTTCTCCACCCTCGAAATCATGAACCCCATTCCCTTTAACAACAACCGTAACTTCAACAAAATTTAACTGAACAGATCGTGCGATTAAAAACATGTATCTCACATCATGATCATTTTGCAAAATGCAAATTGGATGTCTAGGAACAACGTACGACAGAGCAACACAATCGGAACTCAACCCATTCCAATTGTCACACACCCCATGTAACATATCATCCATTGTGGAATTCATTGTAATTCTTAGCACAACAGTCTCATAACAATACTTGCAACAAACTAGTAAGTTATCCTCCATCTGTTATAAACAAAAAAACAAAAATAAAGGGAAAAATATAAAAAACCAAATATAATCAATTCTCTTCCAATAAATCAGCATCAGTAACATGAAAAAAGAAAATAAAACATAATTTTAAAAAAAAATTCTCCAGTAAAGAACGTCGCGATACGAATACTGGAAAATGACATTGAATTTCGGCAATAGCAAAGGAAAAAATGAAAAATATTTAATTCTATTTCAAAAAAAAGCATGAACAGTAACTCCAATGACAAAACATTACAATATGAAAACTCCGGTAAGTAACATAGAATTTCTAGCTAATAACTACCAAATAACATTGAAACTATTCAAAACATTATTGGAAAAAATATTAATTAAATCAGCAAAATACAATGAACATACCTCAACAAATAATACTGTTACGACACGAAGTGGAATCAAAGACCCGCAAGTTGAAGAATAATCACAAAAAAAACGAAATCCAGATTTTGCTTGTATCACTTTCAGGCCTCCATATCAAACCCAGAAATCTGTTACTCGAATGGTATAACAGACACGAATTATGATTGTTTCGATCCTTGAATTTGAATTTGAATTTGAATTTTTAATAGAATCTTCTGATCTGAAATTGAGTAACAGACAACTGAATTTAACGTATTTCAAGCAAAAAGTGATTAGTTTATTACCATATATATCTCAACCATTTAATTTAGGGCTTTCCATAATTGACCAAAGTAAACACCGTTAGGGGTATTTTTGAGAGAAAAAAAAAATGGACTTAACTCAGTATATATAATTTAAAAGATGGACTTAACTCCTTATAAGTTCTCTTACCGGACTTACCTCCAAACAAGTCCATCTAGGGAGACTCACCCTCAATTTTCACTAATATCAAACTTATGAGATTTGATTAAAAAAAAAAATGGTTTGTTTATGGGTTCTACAATATCATAAATTACTATCCAAATCAAGGATTGGATAAGTCCAAAATTTTTAATCCAACATTGTAGCCGGCTCATTGGGATTTCATTGGATAAATTTAGGATTTAAATCCAAATCAATCCAATCCACCGGGTCATTGCCATTTGCCTCTTGATACCACACCAAAAATTTTTGTCCAACGGTCGATCTTAAAATTTTACAAGTATTTCACGATAATTAGTAGAAAATAAGAGGTACGACGCTGAAACTTAAACCCTTCTTTTAAAACATCATTTATTCAACTAACAAATCTTAGTTCTAGTAGTTCTATACCATTTGGAACTACCATGTTGAGCAAGAAACATATGAAACATAAAATGGTTGTTTGAAGCTGCTGGCATATTGAAAAGAGATTGTGCTGCCAACGGCGAGGGGGTTTCCGTCATTGACGAGGCAGTCGTTGTAGTCAAGGCGTCTGAAGATATTAGGGTCAACGAGCATCGCAGAACGGAACGAACCGCAGTTGACATGGATATCAGCAATGGCTGCAGTGCCCGCATTGGTGATGTTCACTTTGTATATTGGTATTCCATCTTGTAGGACTCCTGTTGAGCTTTGTGTCACAGTGATATCACTCGTCCAACACTCAACTATTTGATCTGCATTATACTTTGCTGCCCATAAAACAATTAACGAGTTAGGTATGGCTTGGTCACATGTTTTATTTTATGTATTTTACTTCTTTTGTTTTTCTGATTACTTTTTGTGGATGGTATTCGTTTTTGTGTTTTTATTGTTATGCTTTTTTCTTATCCGGGTTTATTCTCTCCTAGAATCTCACATATTATTTTTGCAAAATCATAGTTTAACATGTTTTGCATTTTGAGAAAACATTTTTTAAAAATTAATGAAATGATCGTTGGCAAACGATACATTAGTTTCTAATTACCATCTGACTTGATTAGCGTAACAGTTCAATAGAATAATCCAATGATACAGATAGATATAATAGAGCCAAAAAGACTTAAGGAAAGAAAAGAAAAGAGAAATGTTGAAGCTGAAGTGCAGCAAGAAAATGAACAAAAAATATTACCAGAAGCAAGCAATAGTCCTGCCAGAATCATGGCTATAACCATACAGGTTCGGCTACTAGACATTGTTCTCGCCATTTTCCAATGGACACACACACTCACACTCACAGAGGAAAGTAGAATGGTCGATTGTGTTGATATAAGGTAAGGATGTGTATGTATTTATTCCCCATTGGGATTGTTACTTATTACCAATGGCTCAAATAGAAAATTTATTCTTGTGTTATTTAATGATTAGTCAATGATATTAACAAGGTAATATATACAAAACTATAAAAATCAATTTCCAAAGGGTACAATGACCGAAAATTGAACCAAGTGATGTGAAAGTTATGTGGCCGTGTTAACTGAGCAAAAATTTCGAGTAAAAATTTAAAATGGGTTATAAAAATCAAGAGTTAAACACGCTTCAAAATTTAATTTCATCTATATTATAATGAGCTTAAAAATTTGGACACCAAATTGAAGCAACACTTGGTCGGTACCATGACATTGCTTAGTAAGCACTACTATATGACTGCCGTATCATACGAGGTTATTTTTTGGTCCAATTTTTAGGCTAATTTAGCATTAGCCAATCTTAGACCTAAAAAAAAAAAAAAAATCTTATAACTAAAAAAATATAAGATGTCGCGTAATCTCCCAACGGGTCTATCAATGGCTAGCCACTTGTGTTACATATTCGATGGTCCAAATAACATGACTCCCTAACATATAAAAGATCACTTTTCACTTCGTGCTGTTTTAATTGTTGGTAACAAATTAATTATTATTTGTAATTTATGGGGAAAAAATGTTTTGAATTGGCTGAGTAAGTAAATTTTATTATCAAAATAGCAATAATTACCACTATAGTGTCCATAAGCATGCCACATCAAAACTAATTCGGTCAAGCCTCCAGGAAAGTAATTTGTGACTAATATAGAAAGAAAGAAACAAGAAAAATCCAACAGTTTGACTATTTCGTATTTCCACCCCACCCACCAATCTACCAACCCACTTGCCAAATGAAGAGAAATTAAATTTAATTACTTTCTTTGTTAGGAGAGTAAAAAAAAAAATAAGGAGAAATCAATAACATAAATCTATAATACAAAACATGACAGACTTTAATAAGTCTATTTGACGGTCTCAAATAGACTCATCTAACAGCCACGGACACCCTTTTTAAAATTATTCACATTGAATTTTACCTTCTTCTCCTCACTCTTCACTCTCTCTATGAGATTTTCACTCATCACTTTTCCAAATTAACCGATTGATTTACGTTATACCATGCCTTCAAGCATGGGTTACCTCTAATTATTTTAAAATTTAAAACTAATTTATGTTAAGAATAAAAACTGTTACTTGGACTTAATTTGTTAATCTAATTTGTTGACCTAATGTATTATGACCATTGAATTTGTTGCAAATAGCAGGAAAAAAAATGCTTGGTAAGCAATTCGACTTTTAACTCAAATTTATCCCAAGTTCAGTCTCAAGCTCAGGCTAAGTCTCAATATCTAGCTAACACGACTCACGACGTCTCTTTTTCAATAATTCCTCATCAAATAATAAGGCACACTATGAATCCAATGGTAGAAAGTGATGATTAGAGAATTAGCTTTAAATAGCATTGCTAAGTAAGAATGGTAAATGATGATATCGATGGATTTAATAAAGAACAAATATATAAATAAATGTCACTTTAAAAATTATTTAACTATATAGAAAATAATATATTTTAAAAAAATTATCACATGGTGTCTAATAGTATTTGGCTCATACGTTTAGTGGTTTGCATGTTTACTTTGTTACCAGCAAAAAATAAGTCCTTAAATATTATGGACAGAAATATTAATGAACAATTGGGAAAAACGTTAATGTTAATAGGAGATACTCGATCAAGATTCCTTCTAATAAATATTTCTTGTGGTTTTTTTTCTTGGAAAATCATCTACATTGCTCATTTATGCAATTAGTTGGTGTACACGTGTAATGTATGAAATAGAATATTAAAACCTTGTACCTGTTTTTTTCCAAAGTCCAATATTTCGATGTCATCTTATTGATAAACCACATGAAAATATACACTTTTGTTGAAGTGTTTGAATGTAATATTCATGCAATGATTAATAAACTTTAACAAGCAACTAATATGCTAGCATAATATGTGAAATTAATAGATTGTGTGAGAAATGATGACACCACATCCTGGTCTATTTTCTAAATCATATTCTAGGAATTTGGAGCATTTAACAACATTGTGAACCACTCTTTCCAGGACTTCAATTATGTTTCTCGGTCCATTAATCTGACTTCTAGTTTTAGGTTGTATTGTTAAGCTGTGGTAGGTCTTACTTGAGTTTAACATGTATTGCATTGAGAGAGAGAATCTGGGATTCCGAGATAAGGTTGAACAGAAGTTGAGACAAAAATATCTAGCTAAGAAGTAAATCAACCATCAAACAATCATATATTTTTGCTAGTTGTATATTTCGGTGGCACCAAAATGAGTTATAGAACATGATAACAGCTTGAATAACGGAAGTACTTGGTTCTGCTTTCTCCTTGTAAAAGGGTAAAAGAACCAAACTCAAGCAAAAAAGCATACGACAATTGAATGATGTCACAATAAAGGCTTACCAAACCTTTTGCACTTTTAGAATAACATGGTTTCACCCAATAATATTGTTCCCGTAGTACAAAGCTTTATAGTACGTGGCATACTACGCAGAAGTTTTCACCATTGTATGATACTCAGAAATAATCTCTCGTCTTGATAGACGCTGGTCCCCTAGATGTGCACTAAAAGTTGACATTAGAAAGGCTTTTGACACTATTCAGTGGGATTTTCTCCTTGTTGCCCTGGAGGCCTTTAACTTTCCAATGACAATGAGGAAATGGATCCATGCATACATTTCTACAGCAAAGTTCTCAGTTAATGTGAATGGTGAGCTTGCTGGTTACTTCTCCAATGTTAGGGGATTGAGACAGGGCGACCTATTATCTCCCTACCTCTTTATTATTGCTATGGAGTTTTTGTCCCTAATAACACAGAACAATATAAACTCCAACCCCCAGTTTAAGTACCATTGGAGGTGTTCTAAACTCAAGCTGTTTCAGTTGTCTTTTGCTGACGATTTGATGCTATTCTGTCATGGTGATGTGACCTCTGTCCAAATTTTGAAGAGATCTCTTGACCAATTTGACCATCTCTCAGGATTACTCCCCAATATAGATAATAAGTTCTATTCCTGATGAGGCGAGGACACTTATCATAGAGATGCTAGGGTTCTCTATTGGTGAATTACCTATCAAGTACCTTGGGGTTCCACTGTTTTCTACCAAGCTTAAGACTCAACATTGCTTGGGCCTCATTGAAAAGGTGGATACCAAGGTTAAGTCTTGGCTCAACAAATTCCTTTCCTATGCAGGAAGGCTTCAGTTAGTCACTTCTGTGCTTAGTAGCATGCATGTCTTCTGGGCCACTCACCTGAGCCTCCCTCAGAAAGTGTTAGACAAACTTGAACAATCCTTGAGAGGCTTCATTTGGAAGGGCCCTGAGCTCAAATTCACTGGTGCTAAAGTTGCATGAAATGATGTTTGCAAGCCGAAGAGTGAGGGTGGTCTAGGAATTAAAGGGTTGAAGGAATGGAACAATGCCTTGCTCCTGAGACATTTGTGGCAATTGTTTAATGACAAGGAAAACCTTTGGACCCAATGGATACATGCTTACTATATAAGGGATATAAGCTTATGGGAGCTTAAAACTCCCCAAATTTGATCACACGCATGGAGGAATCTACTAAAGCTCAGGGAAATTGCAAGGCCTTTAATGGTGCACATGGTTAGGAATGGGCAAAACACAAGCTTTTGGCATGACAATTGGCACCCTTATGGTCCCCTGTTACCACGAAGCAACTCTGATATTGTGCATCAAGCAAGAATTCCAAGGGACGCCAGGGTCAATAGAGTTTTTGCCAATCACCAATGGATCAATACTTCTTCTACCCACCTCAGTGTTCAAGATATTTTTAACAACATGCCAATCTACCCCCTGATCAATCCAGAAATAATTTTGTGAAATGGTCCCTCACCACTGATGGGAAGTACTCTGCCAATTCTGTTTGGGATCACTTGAGGATTAGGTCAAGTATGGTTCCTTGGCATAATTTGGTTTGGTTTGGTCAGTCAATCCCCCGTATGGCATTTATCCTTTGGTTAGCCATCAAGATGAGATTGAGCACTAAAGATAGAATCCTTGCTTACTCAAATGATATTGACACCCAATGCGTCTTGTGCAGAAAGGCTAATGAAACCCACAACTACCTATTCTTTGAATGTGATTACTCTTCCAGAGTTTGGAGTTCCATACATCCTCAGTACAATCAACAAGGACAACAAAGGCAATGGCCTGATCTGATTAATTGGGCTGCTCAACAGTGGAAAGACAAGAAGATGAACACTATTATCTTGAAGATTAGTCTCTCTTCTACTGTTTATTATATTTGGAAGGAAAGAAATGCAAGAATCTTTAGACACCAAGTAGCTGACCCTTACTTCCTAATAAAATTGGTTAAGCAGACCATTAGAGAGAGGTTCCTTACCTTGAATTTCAAGCGCAACCATCATAATACCTTGACCTTGCTCCAATGGAATCTGCCTGATACATGCCTCCGTTAATGTTCTATTTTTTGAAGCTTGCTTCTCCTCTCGGTTTGGGATTCTTTGGGAAGTATTGGCTCATTGCCTCTACTTACCTCAAAATTCCTTAGCTTTGATAGTTCTCTGGCTGTTTGTCCCCTCCTTTGTGGAGTTTCCTGTGGTGTTTTTGGGTTGTTTCTTCATTGTGGTGACTATGTTACTGTGATGGTTTGCTGCTGATCCCAGGCTGCTTTGGTTTCTCATTTTGTGATAGTTTGCTGCTGTTTTGGGTTGCTTTGGCTTCTCATCAGTTGTGTTTAGGGCTGATCTCCTATGCTCTGTTTGCCTACCATATGCCTGGCGCTAGCTCTGTTTGTCTGGTTTCCTGTTGGCCTGTTCATTTGGAGTGGAACCCATCTTTTTGCTGACTGCATTCTGTCCTTTCGGCTGTTCTTGCTCCATCTCTCCTGCTCACTGTTTGCATCCATCATCCTTTTCTCTGCCACTGCCATTGCATCCCTGATTTGGAGAGGAATTTCTTCTTCTCTCGTGGGTGCTTGTTCTTGTTTGGCTATGGTCATCATATCTGGGTTTTGCTTTGTTCTGTGGATGGTTGTATTAGACTCATGGTTTACTCATTCAGTGATTTCCTACATGGATTGTTTCTTCCCCCCTTGGTTTTTGTTGCTACAATGGGTGCTTCCCATTTTTGTAAGGACTCAGTCCTGTGTCCTGTATATATTTTTTGGATCAATACATCTTTACCTTCTGAAAAAAAAACATTGTCGTTATCCCAAAATACAAACTTTGCATTATTAAAGTGTAGGTATTACATATGAGAAATAGTGGTACAATGGGGCCTTGACATTTTCATTGTTTGCCCCAAGATGTAAACTGCTTATTCATAAATCAATCAGGATTTGAATACAAATTTCATAGCAGATCACTAGGTTTTTTTCCAACAGAATGACAAATTTGGAATTTCCCACTTTCTAGTTAGTGTTTGATTATATAGACTAACATAAATTCCGTCTCCCCTCCTCCAAACCACCAAAAACTTAATATAAAAAAAATGATAAAATAATCATGTAAAGATAAATCCTCATCATTCATATTTTAAGTTACTGAATATAGTATGCTTATTTTAGCCTCGATGTACATGGGTTTTTGGCAATGCTTGTAACAACATAGGTACACAACACAAGATAAATAACGTTCAAAGCAATAGAATGACTACATACATCAATCAAGAAAATGGAAAAAGAACAAGAAAGAAATACAATAAAATACCAGAGCAACATGCATTTCATCAAGCTTTCCATTTCATATTTACAATGGAAAAAAAAGACCTTTCCATTTCATCCTCACACACATCAATTTATTACATAATGAATTACCTTCAAGGGCATCATTTCCTCATAAAATAATATTAAATCCTTGGCACTGCTTAATTCTTGGGATGAGAATGAATTAGCCCATCGTGCTTTATAGATATCTTAATAGTAAGCAAGCTTGAAGATGAATTACCACAAACATAGTAGTAAAATAAAGCAAAGCCACTTAGTGATAATGGTTAGATAACAACTATCATTGCGAAAATATGGCTACTAGAATGGCCATACATAACCAGTTTATTTTTTATTTTTTTTGGTTTAATTCAAAAGATTGTGATAATTTTTCCTATTTTCAGTTTTTGTTACTATAGACTACTCCTATTTTTTTTTCATTAAGAAAAGATCCAGACATTTTACTAATGTGTGTCTAATCCTCTTTTACTTAGGCCCATTCTCTTGGATTGTGTTTCTTTATAGCGAAGGAAGGTTTAACAAATTCCGTAAATCTTTAAAAATAATTTTTTTCCCGCAACATTAATTTACCTTCCTTATGGTAGGGTGAGTGGAAAATAGAAGTGCTATACTTTTCATCATTCAAAAGAGGAATTCTTACTTCTCTCTTTTGTGTAAGAGGGATTAAAAGTTAAAAAGATTGATTTTTTTTTGGTGAAATTATTAATTATTAATTTTTATTTAGAAATATAAATACATATTTTACTATTATATCTATATATGAAATTAATG
>CM042186.1:34878094-34889452 GCA_023539305.1 Ilex asprella | reverse complement strand
TCTTAAATCTTTCAATTAGCTACAATGCAGGGACATACTTATAATTCCATTGAAGGAAAAATGGTTTGCACACATTCTATGTAATTTAAGACCACTGTGTAGAATATTGAACAAGTGATGTCTGAGACTGAGATTTGATGTGAGTAAGGTTTCGAGTTTTCTATTACTAGAGTTGTCCAAAAAAAAAAGTCAAACTATTGAAGGTATACAAGATGCTTATGCAAAAAAGAGAATAGAACACGAATAAGAATTGTATATTGCTTTGGTGTACCTTACCATATATATGAGGAGGTTAATTTATAATACAAGAGAATAGTAAAATTTTCTAGTCCAATCGAAGTAGAACAAACATATAAACATTAACAGTTTCTATCCAGTGACGGGCACATGAGAACATACAGACACTTGAGCAAAACTACTAGGAAAGCAAAAGAAATTTAACCTTTGATCATAAGACAAAGGAAGAGAGTTAGATAAACAGAGTTGATGATGCCTGCCATTGAGGACTAATACCACCAAATATATTGCGAAAATTGTTAGAACTTGGTCTATTTATAGAGAACCTTTACTCATAATACTTGAGAGAATCTTTGAATAGCAATAACAAGTAAGAATTTTCAGTTTATGGTAACTACTCTTGTTATATGTGGTGAATCTTTTAGAGATTTTCTTGATTTGGACTAAGCATCTGATTACCACAAACTATTGAAAATTCAAGCTATTGAGGGTAAACTGATCAACAAATTGAACTCGTCGTCCAGTTATGAAAGTTTCGAAGATAAAAAATATGAAAAAAGATGAGAAAAATTTAATGACTGCCCCGAGTATTTTTTGTCACTTTTTTTATTTTTAAACCAAGCAGCAAAATTTTCGAAAAAAAAAAATTCATTGCATTTGGTAAATTATGCTCATTTCCAAGCCCCAAATAGGGTAGGTATTTAGTTACCTATATTATATGGTAGATAAAGATACATAAACCATGATATGCTTCTAGTTCATTTTTGGTCAAGTCCCCAGTCGACTTAAATTAAATATATCATCAATTTTCCTTTCATTTATCTATTCGTTTTACAATTCTGACAAAATTTACCAACTAAATTCACTACTGTTGTTGGACTAGCGATGAGGCCACACCGAGATGAATGGACAGTGGATTTGGTCAATAAATTTTGTCAGAAAAATAGTATTACCGTTTATTATGGTTAACATTTAAAACACCCTGCTCAACCATTCTTAACTTTTAATGTAATCATTCATACTCCGTAAATGTTAAAACATATATGGTTCAGGCATTAGGGGTATAATTAGATTAAATTGGTCTGATCATAATTTACTACCATATTTGGGCCATGTTGTACGGTCCAATCTCACAATATGAGTAAATAGCAACCCGATGCAACAGTATCAAAAAACACTACTTATACGGTACAAACTAATCCTCAAGTAATAGGTGGTCTTAAACCATTCTTGATTGGTATTAAGATAAAAAATGACCAAATTACCATGATCTAGTTTTGGATGACATTTGTTGCAAGGGTGCTTTCGTCTTTTTCAATTTAGGCATGTCAATTTAATGTAAAAAAATAATAATTTGACATTAGGATCGATCTTAATTGAGCAAAAAAAAAATGGCATTGGGATAGATTCTAGATAATCATGATAGATCTTAATTGAGTGAAGTAGCAAAAAAAAAATCGGCATTGGCACTGGGATAAACCAACATATATATTTAAAGTTCTCAATAATTATATTGTATGCCTTTTTTTTATTCACCATGACCCATTACAAAACCACCTTGGCCCACCACAAATTAGGTGGTACGGTATCGAAAAATTACTATTCGGTACCGTAGCCTTTCCTTTTAAAGAGATGATATACGAAAATTTATTTTATTTTCGAGAGTGAATGTAGAAAGTGCATACGGTAGATCAGGTATAAACATTCAACCAAGAGCATCTTGGAGATCGACAATAACTAAAGTATTGTGATCATCACAGTTCAAGCTACATATAACTGACATACAACTTGCAGATATTTTTCCAAAATAAAAACAAAAAACAAAAAAAAAAGTGATTCGTACTAGTGGAATACTTGCAATGCGACTACAAGTTTTTTGGATTTGATTATAAGTTAAAAAGTTAAGATTGATCTTAAAAAATTAAGTTATAATTTTATGATTTAAATTATAATTTTTTAGGGGCACCGTTATAATTTTTTGTGTATTTATAATCGATCCTAATAATTTTAGAATTGATCTTAACATTTGAAGAACAATTGCAAATATTTAGAATCAATCAAAAAAAAAATCTTAAAAATTATAATTAACCCTCAAAAATTATATTAAAAAATATTAAAAATATATATATAGGGTGATACGGTACCGTAAATTTTTATTTTTTGTTGTGATGGTTATGATTAGACTACCAATAAGTCCGTAAAAAATATTAAATAGATTATAGTTGTATTATTAACGGATTGGATGTAATTTGTTTATCTTTATAATGGGTCTGGTTTATGAATGAACATGTCGAAGTAGGTTCAAAATTGGGCATATTCGTTTGATTGCATGAGGTACATTAAATAATTATTGATGGTGCTCGAAATCAAATTTTCTAATTACAGAACAATCTGGGGGTGTGCTCAAATGGAATGAAAATGTGCCTAAGAGATAGAAAGCATGTTGTGTGTGGCAAGTGAGTGTAAGATAACAATATGAGTAATTAAAAAGCTGGAGGGTAATGGATCATGAAACCCTACCTCACCCACCACCCACCGTCTTCTCCCCCTCTCTTCTGGACACCTCTCACCAACCAAATCCCCTCCATTAACTCCTATTTTACTCCTTCCTGAACCCCCTTTACCCTTCTTGTGCTTCTTTGTCTTTTCCCTTTTGTTCCCATGTCAATCCCTGAGGATAACCCTGTTGAAATTGAAAAGGAGCTGACTCCTCTCGACTTAAATGTTGGCTCGGCGTTGGGTCCATCAAATGGAATGATCATTAAAGTGCTACACAAAGCTTCTGGGAATGAACCAAACGGGCGTACCACTACCAAAGATGTTCCCCCAAAAGGCGTTGCCACTGTTGAGGAAGGATGCTCTGTTCCAAGTAATGTTCATACTGGTGCTCGGTCAGCTGTGTCTTCTGTGGATCTACCCACCGCAAAATGCGGTTCCCTTAGTTTGGCCCTTGGTAACACAGAGGGTTCCCAGTGTAAAGAGGTGGAGCCGGGTAATCTTGCAGAGCTAATGCTCGAAAATGAGATGCTAACGACGATGGTGGAAACAAATAGGAATTTTGATCTAGGGGCTTTGAACCATAAAGGTTTGGTCGCTGGTCGTGGAAATGGTAGAGGTCCTTCACAAGGTGGAGGAAGGATTGGCAATTATTTTTCCACTGGGCGTGGACAAGGTAATTTTGGAAATGGTCATGGGAGCGATACTCCATGTCCATCTACAGGTTACCCCTCCATCGTTTCTCTTAATCAAAAGACTTTTGCTAGTGCTCTGGTGGAGAAGCAATCAGGCACTTCTTGGTCCAGCAAAGTGAGGTATAACCCCAGATCAGATGTTGAAATGGAATTCTTGGCCCCTAGTAGGAACAATGGTAGGATTACGGTCCAACCACCCAAGCAGGTTGCTCAAGAAGGTTGCTCTAAATGGGAGGCAAGCATTGTGGGTTATTTTATTGGCAAGAAATTGCCTTATAATTTGGTTAAGGCATCTGCTTTGAGAATGTGGAGTGCAAAGGGGTTGTCTGAAGTTACTACTAATCAAGATGGTTTCTTTTTCTTTAAATTTTCAAGCACTGGTAATCGGAATGAGGTATTGGAAGGTGGTCCATGGCATATAGGGGGCCAACCCATTATTCTAAGGAAATGGCAACCTAGGCTCAAATTGCACAAGGAAGCTCTGAGGAAGATACCTGTTTGGGTGAAGTTCTTTAATATTCCTCATGAATACTGGACACCCAAGGGTTTCAGTTACATAGCAAGTGCTGTGGGAAAACCACTGTACATGGATAAGCTTACTGAAGAAGGTAGTAGAACTTCTTTTACGAGAATTTGCATTAAGATTAATGCGGAGAAGCCATGCCCAGAGACATTTGATTTACTAATGGAAGGAGAAAAGGAGGGAGACATTGAAACAGTGGAAATTAGGGTGGAATACCAATGGAAACCCCCAAGATGTGACCAATGTAAGGTTTTGGACACAGTTGTCCTAAGACTCTTACAGAGTCCAGGTCTCTGGCTAAAGTTGGTACTTCATCTGTAGTGCAGCAGAGTAGTAAATCTAACCAATCAGTGTTTGGTCTTGAGTTTGCAAAGGATGGAGGAAATATGGAGTCTTTGAATAAAGCCAAAGATAAAGGGAAAGAGAAATTAAATGAAGGGGAGGGTGGCCAGATTTCCATAGAGCTCCAAGCTAGTCCTAGTGTTGGTTGTGGAATGTTACCCTCCCCAAACAAATTTCAGGCACTAGTGTCTATGACTCCAAGGGAGGATGCAGGTGTTGCTAGTGAGTTTGAATTACCTGAACCAATTATCGTGATTAACAATATCAAGATGGCTGATGAAATTGAACAACTGATGACTACCTCTACAAGGAAGAAGAACAGGAGAGCAAGGGGAAAGCTCAAGAATAAGGCTAGTAGTAGCTTGGTGGTAACTCATGAGGGGATAGGTACTCCCCTAACTTCTATTCCTTTATGACAAATATCTCATGTTGGAATGTGAGAAGGCTAAATAGCCCTCTTAAACAAGCTGAAGTAAGGAGACAGATTAGTCAATCTAGAGTTGGGCTTTGTGGCTTGGTGGAAACAAAAATTAGGAGAGTTAATAATGAAAGGTTCTTTAGAATTATGTTCCCTGGTTGGAATTTGATTAATAACAATAAATGATCTACTGCGGGCAAGATTTGGGTATGCTGGGATCCTCTTGTTTATGAGATTGAGAGGTTGGACCAAAATGATCAGGTTATCCATTGTAAAGCTACCGTCTTGGCCAACAGGAGAATCTTTTTTCCCTCGTTTGTCTATAGCCAAAATACAGAAGTGCTTAGAAGACCAATGTGGCTTAGCTTAGTGCAAAGACATGCATATATGATGAATAAAGCTTGGGTTGTGCTGGGTGACTTTAATGCTGTGAGGTCTATGGATGAACAATTGGGGGGAAGTAATGCCAGAGATAAAGGTAGTAAGGTGTTCTGTGAGTGTCTATTTAAAGTGGAGCTTGAGGATTTAAAGTACTCAGGTAATCAATACACCTGGTGCAACAAAAGGTACAATGGGGGAATTATTTCCAGCAAATTGGATAGGATCCTTGTTAAAGAATCACGGGCGTCTGACTTCCCTGGTTCTGAGGGTTGTTTCCTAGTTCCTGGGATTTCTGATCACTCTATGGCCTTACTTAGATTTGGGGAGGGTCAACCCAAGAGTAGAAGACCTTTCAAGTTTTTTGATTTATGGACCAAGCATCAGGACTTTTTTCCAACTGCGAGCAACGCCTGGAATACAAAAATCAGGGGCACTCCTATGTTTCAGGTCTACCAAAAATTGAAGGTGCTGAAGAAGGAGCTAAAAAAACTCAACAATAACTCATATAGTGACATTTCCACAAGAGTTATGGGGGCAAAGCAAGCTTTGGATGATGTACAAAGGAGATTTGATAGAAATCCTCATAATAAAGAAATATGGGATGAGGAAAAGAGGAAGCTTCAAGATTATGTCCATTTGAGAGAGGGTGAAGAGAGTTTTTTTAGACAAAAATTCAGGGTCCAATGGCTGAACATGGGGGACCACAATACAATGTATGTCTTTAAAACCATTAGCAAGCAAAGAATCCAGAGGAGATTAACTACAGTTGAGAAGGAGGACGGCTCCAAAGTTTCTGATATGAGAGAGGTTAAAGAGGAGGTGTTACGCTACTATGAAAATTTGTTGGGCTCTTCGCACCCAAGGCCTATGATCCCCATGCATTGGGTAAGACAATTCATTAATCGAAGAATTTCTAGGCAGCAGGCTTGTGATATGGAACAAATGGTTACTAGGGAGGAAATTAAAAAGGTTTCTCCATGAAGGAGGGCAAAGCCCTTGGGCCTGATGGTTTCTCTGTTGGGTTTTTCAAGAAATCTTGGCATATTATTGGGCGCGATATCACTGATGCTATTCTTTCATTCTTCGAGAGCGGAAGGCTGCTCCAAGAGGTTAATTCCACAATCATTGCCCTTATTCCCAAGGTTCCCAATCCCTCAAAGTTGTCTGATTACAGACCTATTTCTTGCTGTAATGTTATTTATAAATGTATCTCCAAGATTATTGCTAATAGAATAAAGGATGTTCTCCCCGATTTGGTGGACAAATCACAAGCAGCCTTCGTTGGAGGCAGGAGAATCTCTGACAATATTTTGCTCTCACAAGAATTGCTTAGAAATTATCACTTGGATAATGGGGTTCCAAGATGCACTCTCAAGATTGATCTCATGAAAGCATACGATAATGTGAGGTGGGAGTTTGTAATAGATACGCTTAGTCAAATGGGATTTCCTCAGAGGATGTTACACTGGATTGAGACTTGTGTTACTACTCCTAAGTATTCCATTTGTATTAATGGTGAATTAAATGGATACTTTGCATGAAAGAAGGGCCTTAGGCAGGGTGACCCTATTTCCCCCTATCTTTTCGTGGCTGTTATGGAAGTTTTTAATGGGATGATGAAGTCTATCACCCAACAAGGAAGGTTTAAATTTCACTGGAGGTGTGCAAAAGAGTCCATTTCCCATCTTTGCTTTGCGGATGATCTTATGGTTTTTTGCAAGGGTACTCTTGATTCTGTTAAAGCAATTAAAAAGGTTCTTCAAGTGTTTGATGTATTCTCAGGACTCAAACCTAATATGTCCAAGAGTCATGTCTTCTGTTCTAGTGTGCATCCTGATATAAGAATAGTGATTGTGCAAGAGTTGGGTTTTGGAATTGGGGAACTGCCTGTCAAGTACCTTGGGGTTCCTCTTATTACCACTAGACTTAAGGTTGTTGACTGTCACTCTCTTGTTGGTAGAATTATGGAGAGGGTTAGTTCCTGGAGCAGCAAGTTCTTATCTTATGCAGGGAGAGTCCGACTGATTAATTATGTTCTTTTGGCATTCAATCTTATTGGTCCTCAATGTTTATCATCCCAAAGAAAGCCATTGTTCTTATTGAACAGATCTTGAGGAGGTTTCTGTGGTCTGGAGCTGACTTAAAGCCTGGAGGTGCAAAAGTAGCATGGGATACTGTGTCTCTACCTAAGCAAGAAAGGGGCCTAGGGATTGAGGATTGAAATAGAAATGCTATTCTTAAGCATGTATGGAATTTTTTTTGTAGATATGGTAGATCAATATGGAGGGACTGGGTTAAGACCTATTTGTTGAAGAGGAGATGTTTTTGGTCCATTAAGATTCCTTCTAATTCCTCGTGGACTTGGAGGAAGATTCTGAGCCTGAAGGATGTTTTTAAGCCCCTTGTTAACTATAAAATAGGTAATGGGAACACTTTCTTTCTTTGGTTGGACCCTTGGCATCCTGAAAGGCCAATTTTTGAAAATAGGGGGGATGTTGTTGTGAGAGCCTCTGGTCTGGGGATGGAGGCAAAGGTATGCAGCATTATTGATGGTAGGGAGTGGGCTTGGCCTTTGGCTGATCATGCTGACCTTCTGGAGCTGAAAGGTGGGATCCCTACTGATATGAAACCAAATCCAGATAGTGAGGGCACCTTACAATGGTTACCTTCCTCCTCTCTTGATTTCAGTACCATTTCTGCTTGGGAACAACTCAGAAATAAAGGGAAAATTCAAAATTGGCACAGCATTGTTTGGTTATCTGGAGCTGTGCCCAGGTATAGCTTTATTCGTTGGCTGGCAGCTCAAGAGAAGCTTACTACCCAGAACAAACTAATTTCTTATGGTATTATTCAAAGAGCTCAATGTGTTTTTTGTAGAGAGGTGTATGCCCACCTTTTCTTTGATTGCTCCTTTACAAAGAGAATCTAGTTATTTTTGCAGAGCAAACATAATGTCCAATGGCCTAGCTTGGAGTGGAGGTCTTTGGTTATTTGGTTTGCTATTAATGTCAAGGAGAAGGGACTTGAGAATCTTATTAGTAGACTTATTCTTGCAACTATGATCTATGTGATTTGGAGAGAAAGAAATGCTAGGATTTTCAGGAATGACTTTAAAGATGTGGTGACTATATCTAAAGATGTGGTGGATTGCATTAGATTCAAACTTCACCTGAGCAGAGGTTACAAAAAAACTGTCCCCAATCTTTGGCTGCAAAAACAATGGGCCTTGCCTATAGATTTTTTTTACCTTCCTTGAGGGTTTTTCTTTTGGTCCTGTTCTGTTTCTTGCCTGGGTGACTGTTGTTTTGCCGGAGTATGCGGTTGCTGGTATGCTCCTAGACGACTAATTGTTCATTGGTTTGCTCTGGTTACCTTTCTTTGGTTGTGTTGGCTCCTGTTTTGGGGTCTTTGGTGTTTTGCTGGGGCTGGCTGCAGCCTTTGATCTGATTTGTTATGCTGCTGGACTGTTTCTGGATTGTTCTTTGTGTTGCCTGTCTGCTATGGGTTGTTCTGGTTTGATGTTTGTTGTGCTGTGACTTGGGTGAGGCTTGTTTGATGCTGCTCTGCTGACTCTGTGTGGTTTCCTATTGGTTTTTTCCTCTGTTCTCTTGCTGATTTTTTAGCTGGAATTGTGCCTGGGTGATTTGGGTTGGTGCTGCTGGCTCCTTCTTTGCTGTTTCCTTTTTTTTTTTTTAATGCCCAGTTATGCTGGGCCTTGTGATTTCTGGTTTTCCTTTGTGGATTTTGCATTGCTTCTTTTTCTATGTTTTTGTTTTGGGATGGGGTATCTTCTTTTGCTAGCTTTAAGAAGATCATCCATCCCATTGGATTTCACATTTGTACATGTTTCCATTGTTTATGATATTACCTTACTTACCGAAAAAAAAAATATATGAGTAGTTCACCTCAGTAGAAAGACTAAGGTTACGTCCACTATAAGTGGAACTCCTACTCCTTAGGAATTGTATTGCTTAAAGGAAAGGGTTGCTATCACAAGATATTTGATTGAAAGTCTTTTACAGTGTATTTTCTAGGTTGCTGTTGGGTGATCTTTTTTCATCCATTTACCTAGTGTCATCATTCGCTATTTATACATCTCTTCACTAGGGTTTCGTGGTGGTTCCTTTCTTGACTGATTTTGTGGTCCCCTCCTTGTTTGTCCTGTAGCAGATATTGTCATCTTTGACACTTTCCTGCACCCACTACACCTTGAACGGAATACGTGAGCCACCTCCACTATCAGCTGATATTCGTTCACTAGGATTCTCAGGTACTATTCCCTTATTTCCTGTTCACAAGTCATGGTACGGCCATTTGGGAGCTACTTGGCATTGAGCTCCTAACTCTGGAGCGGATATTAATATCAAACTTGTTGATGCCGAACTGACATCTATTCTAAGATGAATTATTTTGGGCTTCTATGGAGTTGGGCTACGGTCTAGCTGAGGTCTAATGAATGCTGCCTTGATGAGGCCCTTGGGTTATTTTATGTGAGCAGGCCCTTGGGTTATTTTATGTGAGCCCGAAGCCCACACTTAAATTCATCATCATCAGTAATAAAATTTTAAACACAACTGAAAAATAAACAAATTTGTTGTACTTAATTTTTTTTATACTGCAAATGATAAAGAAGTACGGGTACAAATTTTCTATGATGAATTATTCGTTGATAATTGGTGAGTTTTTAACGACGAAAATTGGTTTCATTGCCTGACACTGCATGATTAGTTTATCTTATAATTTCAAATTTCATACTGCATTGAGTTTTTTTTTCTCAGAATAATATGTCTTGTGTGATTGACGGTTTATTAATTATGCATCATATTTAGATCATTCACAAATATAATTATAAACCAACATATATATTTAAAGTTCTCAATAATTATTAAAATGGGAATTGAGGATTTAGCCTACTCATCGAGAAAATATTTAATACAACGGTGACACTATGTCATCACCTTCACGTGGTGTCACCATCTGATTAAAAAATCACAACTAGATAAAGTGGATCACATTAACCTTATGTGCATAATGAAGTGGTTAGTGGTAGCTATAAAAACAGTGGGGTTCACTTTTGCTTACTTGTAGTCTTCTAATTGGATGATGACACTACGTGACAGTGATGACGAGATGCACCGTTGCATTGAATAGTTACTCTCATTCATCAATGATGTATACTTTGTTCTAGGTCAATATTGCATAATAATAGGTAACTTAACAGATTAGGAATCCAATCAATGATGTATACTCTTTTACGCTATGTTTAGTACACAATAATGTAATCAAGAGGAAATGGAATAACTGGTGGAATGAAATAGAATAGACATTGTCATTCCCATGTTTGGTGTCTAAACAGTGGCATGAAATTTTTGATGAAATAATTGTGTCAAATAGTTTTAAAATTCATGAATCTGATAAGTACGTGTACAGTAGATTTGCTAATAGGAAATGTGTGATAATATGCTTATATGTAGATGGCATGCTAATACTTGGTACTGATTTGAATAGTATTAATAGTAATAAAAGTTTCTTGTCTTCTAGTTTTGATATGAAAGATATGAGTGTTGCGGATGTTATCTTAGGGATTAAAAGAATAAAACAAGATAACAATCTAATACTTTCTCAGTCGCAATTGAGAAGATACTTAAAAAGTTTGATCATTTTGATTACACACCAGTAAGCATGCCTTTTGAATCCTAGATAAGGTTGTTTCAAAACAATGGTAAAGCAGTATCACAATTTTAATATGCTAGAGTTATTGATAGTATAATGTATGTCATGACATGCACTAAACCTGATATTGCATTTTCTATTGGAAAACTTAGTAGATATACTAGCAATTGTAGTCACTTGCATTGGCATGTTGTAAATAGAATATTTAAATATTTAAAAAAGAATTATAGATTATGGTATATGTTATAATAAATATCCTATTGTTCTAGAGGGATATTCGGATGCCAGTTGGATAACTAATCGTGAAGATCATACATCAATAGGTGGATGGGTATTCACCCTTGGTGGGGTTGTTGTCTCTTGGGGCTCCAAGAAACAAACATGTATAACAGATTCTATTATGTAATCGAAATTTGTGGCATTAGCTGCAAGTGGTAAAAGAAATAGAGTGGTTGAGGAATTTATTATTAAAAATTTCAGTTTGGCCTAAACCAATGCCTCTTATGTCTATACATTGTGATAGTGAATCAACATTAGCATGGGTGTATAGTAAATTGTATAATGGAAAGTCTATACATATTGGACTATGACAT
>CM042186.1:34857897-34874783 GCA_023539305.1 Ilex asprella | reverse complement strand
ATAACACTTTTAATATATTAATAATATAATATTTAAAGTGAAAAACTTGAAATCTTTCAACATACAAAGAGAGAAGAAATCTAAAAAAATATAGTAATATAATCCAAAAAAAAAATGTCCTATTTATCATTTTGTTATTATTATACTTATAAACATAATTCATTGCATAAATACTTAATTTTAAATTTTTTTTATTGTTGAAAAAAATGGGATGTGGATGTCGGTGTTCACTCTCATTACTTCATTAAATGCTTTGTCCCCGTCTCTTTATTGTCGATATTGAAATTGAGTAATACTATTTCAACTTAAATATATAATTTAATTTGTTGATATAATAAAATAATTTTATTAAAATTATTAGATCAACACTAAATTCTAATGTTTGATGAATTCCACAGTCAATCTAAATGTCACAGTAAATTAGATCAGTAAATTTTATCACAGTAACATTGTGCATTAAAATTTGCCTATAAAAAGGCCTCAAATAATTGAATCAAAGTACACTGAATAAAATATATATCTTCATCTTTTTCATTCAATATTCTTTTTATTTGTTTTTTAAAGTCCCGTTTGGTAACATTTTTATTTTTTATTTTTTAAAAATAAAAAATCAAAATCAAAAATGTTTTTTTTTTATTTTTGAAAATTGCCCTTCGCTCTTATAATGGTGGCAAAAAAAATCGATTACCAAATGAGTTTTTTTTTTTTGTTTACTCTAAAAATCAAAATAAAAACGAAAACGTTATCAAACAGGACTTAAATTATTTGTTTTCACCTAAATAGTTATTTAATTTCATAACATATTAGCAAGACGAGAGCTAATCAACAGAGTTGCAACCGAATAATATTTATATCTGAAAGGTAAAATCAAGTTTATGAATTTATCAGTTTTAATTAACACCATATATGTTATGAGGAGAACATATGATAATAGGTGTTTGTTGTCCTATTTTTAAGTTGTTATTCTATTTAAATTAATACTTGAAGCATGTGTCTTAAGCACATAAATTGTGTACCTGGAGTTTATAAATTACATGCAATTTGCAGATCTGAAATTTGTACATTAAATTTGTAGAGCCTAAAGGTCATGCATAAAATTGTGTCAGCACTTAAGATATTAATTAATGTTTGTAGCATTTTTTTTTTAATTATATTCATGTATATATATATTTTTTTTATCGACAGATTTATTCAGACCTACAAGTCTATTCGAGATAGTTAACTCCACGTTAAAAGAGCGGATGTTTTCCGTTTGAAAAAACTATCTACTAGTTATAATAAAAATAATAATAATAAAATATTTTTATGTTGATGTCAAATCGATCCCACATAAAACTAAAAGGCTATTGTGGACTTAAAATAGTAATTTATACTTTGAGTTCTTCTCTTTTAATGAGTAATGGTTAGGTCTTTTAACTTTTAAAATTATATTTTTACCCTAATTTTTTTATGACAGATTTATAAATAGATTCTTTTAATGGTAAAACGATATAAATACATAAGATTTATTTGTTAATAATACAAGTTAACAAGAAATACTAGTAACTTACCTTCCGTAAGAAATACTAGTAACTTGCCAAAAAACACAAATAAAATTAAGGATTAATTGTACTAGAGGTACCCAAAATATAATATTTATCTTATTTTAGTCCTCAATATTTCAATTGTATCATTTTTATCCCTGAAGTATTGAGTATGTTTCTATATCTTCTCTCAAGCAAACAGTGTCCAGATTACTAATTTTTTTTATCATAAACTTTTCACGTGATACTTAAATATAGATAAAAAAATTATTTGGATAATTTTTGACTAAATTTTTACTCAAATTTTAGTTAAATAGATACCCAAATTACACAGTCTTGATCATAAGCTATCCAAATTTTAGTCAAAAGTTACTCATATTACACTTTTTGGTCAAGTGCTACACAAATTTCATTTAAGAGCTATCAAAATTATTTTTTTTCCATCTTTAGGTATTACGTGAAAAATTTATGATAAAAAAATAGTTAGCAATCTGGACGTTGTCTGCTTGAAGAATCATATAAGTTTATATTCAATATTTTAGGGACCAGAATGATGCGATTGAAATATTATGGACCAAAATAAGAAAAACCTCATATTTTGGGGATCTCTACTGTAATAAACTCTAAAATTAAATTACAAATAGTTTTTCAATAAGATTACATCGTATAAATTTGTAGAAATTATGATCGTAGTGATATATGATTATATAAAGAAAAAATAAAATTATCACTACATAGAGAATTAGAATACAAAAGAGATAACAATGAATAGTCTGAAAGAAATTTATTTCACAAGTTGTAGAAAAAAAAATTATTTTGTATGATTTGTATTCTATAACATATATATAAATATATATGATCGAAGAGACAAATATTTTTATGTGATCTTCAGATTCACACGTGAAATTGAATATTTTAATTTGCGTGTGATCAACCGCTACTAATGATGGGGATTTGTCGAGTGTATTTTGTTTTTTTATCTAATTTGATTATTTTATTTGTTATACATAGCTTTGAGATATAATCAATCTCGTAAAACTGGGTTCCCTACTTTAGATATTTCTGACTCCAACTACTTATCATGGGCACTTGATGTCGACCTTTTCACTGGTTGAGATACTATTCAAACTGAAAAAATTATAGCTCTGAAGGATAAACGCACTGATTTTTCTTCACCATCATATTCATGATGAATTGAGAAATGAATACCTAACTATGAAAGATCTTTTAGTCCTCTAGAAAAACCTAAAGGATAGATTTAATCACCAAGAAAATATCATTCTTCTAAAAGTTAGGCACAAGTGGTTCAACCTACAGTTCCAGGACTATCAAACTATACAAAATATAATTCAAAAAAGAGTATAATTACGTCTAAATTAGAGTTGTGCGAACAACTTCTGACTCATACTGATAGACTAGAGAAAACATACTCTACATTTTATGCATCATATTATAATACAACAACTATATCGACAGTTTAATACATTTATTAACCTCATAGCATGTCTCTTGTCGAGGAGGATAACAAATTAGTGATGAGAAACTATGAGGCTTGTTCAACTGGCGACCAAGCCTTCCTAGAAGCAAATGTCACATCTTTTCGTGATCAAGGACGAGACCGTGGTTATGTCCGTGGCAAAAATAAAAACAATTATTTCTGCAAGGGTTACCGTGGAGATCCGAAGTCCTTCACATCAAGTCAAAAATGAAAAAATGTCTCACCTCACCAGAAATGGAACAACCATAGCAAAGAAAAAAAATAAAAGAGTTTGTTGAATAAACTCTCAAAAAAAACTAAAGATGGTTATTACATATGTGGAACGAAATGACATTGGTCGCGTACATGTCGTACGCCGAAATATTTGACAAATCTCTATCAAAAATCTATTGAGGGAAAAGAAAAGTTGATAAAGATGAATCTTGGTGAGGGGACATTTGGTACCTCTTTGATTATCCATTAGATTTTACCAATCTGGATGCAAGGATCGAAATTTCGTTTCAAAATACCGTTTCGGTCAGCTAAAAAATGAAAATGTTTCAGAAACGCAATGGAAACGCAGAAAAAATATGGAAACACAAATACGACCTATTTATTTATAAAGATAAGCTAAATAATTGATTAATTCAACATATTTATTGGGTTAACATCCATTTATACGAGAATAAATTTAAATTGGAAGGAAAAAAAAAAGGGTTGACATGAGGCAAAAATCACTTAAATTAGTTTCAAAAACTTAATTTTAAGGTCTCATAATACACATAAAATGCTAATGAGTACATACTTACATGACTACATCCATCCTGCCGTGGAGTGTTGAGTAGGCTCATACATCAGTGTAGGATCTGGATAGCTACTTAGAGAAACTCCATATGTGATATAAATATGAGAACAATAGTTACTCCAACTCATATTATTACAATAATATGAATTATACTCTCTCTCAAACCTCTGACAGTCTGCAACACTACATCCAATCTGTTGGGGAACGAATGCACCAGTCCCTGGCCAACCTTCACCTTGTCTATATGAGGAGGATGTCTGGGAGTCATAGCCAGATCCACAACCATATCTTGAGAATCCATATTCGTATCCTCGTGTGTCATACCCTGATCCATAATCATATGAGGGAATGTCATGTCCAAAACCATAACCATATGAAGACAGCGAACCATAATTATGGTGTTCAATTCCACTTCCACTTATACTCATAGTAGAAAAATCATTATTAATTATATCAGCTCCATGCCTAATAGCACACCATACCATGTGGAGTGATCAGATTTTGAGTACGCTCACGTTGACGATCTCGACTTGATTTTGAGCGTCGTTCATATTGAAGCATTCATTGAGAGTCATGATCTTCATCCTGTGTAGCATGTGTAAATCCTTCATCTACAGTGAATACAATTTCATGTGGACTTTGGCTCCCCGTACTTCCATCACCACCACCTCCATCGCCTCCATGTCCACGACTATCACCACCTCCGTTGTCACCATCTCCACTTCCACCACCGCCACTATCTCTATCACCATTGCTACCATCATCACCATTATGATCATCTTCAGTACTACTAGTGACAGTAATAGGTTGCGTACGTCTTTGTGTACCTCTCATTAGTCTGTCAAATTGGAAGCGCGTCATTAACACTCCAAAAATTTAACCTTACTTCTTAACACAATAAAAGAAAACAACCACAATAGCTAGATGAGTAAGGGTCGAACCCACAGAGAGTGTTCACAATTTATTTTCTTATTTATTCTGACCAATTCTAATATGAAATTCAATTAATAACAAAATAATAAATGGGGAGTTGGAATTCTGATCAAACTATTTATGATTAAAAACTAAATTAATAACAAAAATCAATGAATTAAAACTTTAGTTCTTTGGTTCAATCTTACCCTCACAGTTAATGAAACAATCAATCAACTATAACATTATTCTACCCTTCAATGAATCTAACAATCCTAGGTAACATCAAGCTCTACTACCTGAAATTCCCCTTAATTCCTCACTAATGAAACAAGTTCTTCATTAGATTCTAACCATTAGACAATTTAAAACAAGTTCTCTAAATTTAACATAATGGTAGCATTAATATAAGGAAATTAGATTATTCTAAGCAACAATCATGCAAGTTCGGACTGTTTAACTTAAATCATGAAAATCATAGCAGTAAACAAAAGCTTGTCCACAATCATCTATCACTTTTAGCTACAACTGATTAGGAACAATATCAATTACGTAATATACTTCTTGAATCTAGCAATCGGTAATAATCTGATCAATTTAATAGGCCTTGATTAAATCAATCAAACCAAATATCAATAAAACAATTAAAAAATATTATCATGAATAAGTTTCATAAGAAAAATGGAGAAATAATGTTACTGATTTGATTCAACCATCGAACTGTAATGAAGGTTCGAAATCCCTTTGAACTAAATTGGAAGATCTAGCCTGACATACTTGAATAAGAAAACCCTAATAATTCCTTCCTCTCCCCAGGAAACCTTAAATAAAAATAGAAAACATATCACACTTCCCAGAACGTGTACAACTCAAATCCCTACATTATAGGTATTCCTTATCAAAACAGAAATCACATAACGACTGAATATTGATTTGAGCTCTTGATGAAAGTTGTAGCCCTGGATGTGTAGATAAATGTAGGCTTTTGAATCACCTGATTTGAACTTTGGAAACTAAAGCAATGACCCACTGAAGTTTACTGGTTTGGACAGGAATCCAACTCCAATCAGGATTCGGATCAGTTTTCCAGGCCTGACTTTGAAACAATGTTTGGAGGCCCAAACGAACTCGGATTTTGAAAATCATACCTTTCTGAAAATCTTAAGACATCCTCTAAAAACTTCATGAAGAACACTTGCTCATTCTGAAATTCTAACGCCATCCAAACCTCAATTGAAGCTTCAAAGATCAAAACTGCCTAAAAGTTGAAAATTGCACAATATACTCCATATCTATTCTTTTACCTTCAATGCTTCCCTAATTCAATAAATAAATTAATCAGCTCACTTAAACAAAAAATATGTCATAAAACTAAATATACAGGAATTAATAATATTAAATATTATGCTCTTATCACAAACTCTTCATCATCCATTGCTTTACTTGATCCTTCTATACTTATTTTGGATCTTGATTTTCGTGGTGACACAACGCCTTGACTTAGGCCTACTCCTCCATTGTCATCGAAAAAATGATTTGCCCACATTATCAGGAAAGTGTTTGGTCTTGTTGGTTGCCCATCATCATCAAGTTCATCTAAAATTGTATCACCAGAATCATCTAACCACTCCAAAATACCTTTATCTTCCTAAAAAACAGTGGTTAAGTCTATAGGTCTGAATTCATACAATTTTTTTTGTCCTTCATAAGGTGCTTTAACTTCAATCTCATGTTATATTGTGCAAACACCAGCCTTTCTAAGTTTTGATAATTGATTCGATTCCTCACTTTAGTATGAATGAGAGCAAATGTGCTCCAATTTCTCTCACAACCACTAGATGAGGCTATTTGCGACAATATTCTCATAGCAATCTTTCTCAAATTTGAAACATCAGTGTCATACATAAATCGCCATTCAACTGCATAATAATAAGAAACATATTAAAACCTTAAAGAAAAATATAAATAGAAAATCATGAGAACAAAAAATAAATGTATAAATAATCTACTTAATTACCTGGATCACTTTTTGTTCTTCCTCTAATTGCAGCTTGGTTAGCAAGACAATACATGGCCTCCCAAAAAATTTTTACCTAAATATCATGGATATGTTGATGTTATATATTAATTTAGCACATTTATAAACTGAGATTGAAATACTAAAGTATTACCTCTGCAAGTGTTTCAGCAGCCTTGTTTGGATTTGTCTCTAATCTAGACACAATGATCCGAAGCGAACCCAGCAAACTTTCTAACACACCAACATATTCTTCATAATGGTATGTGGGGTTCAAGTAATAAGCTACACAATATAAATAATGATAACACTTATAAATGATAACATCTAAAATGATAATACTTATCAATAAGAAAAATATAAATTGGTAAACAATAAGTTTACCTGCCATATGAATATGTTGAAAGATTTGTTTTTTCCGTCGAGCATCAATGATGTCAAGATATTTTTTGCAAGATTTAGGAGTCGTGTCTTTGACAGCTTGTCTTGCTCGTTTTATTGCTTCATATATATATGGCATTGTTGTTTTTCTTTCCTCATCCACCATTCTTAGAACTCTTGCAATAAGTGTATGCTTATTCAACACATTTTTGGCGTTCTCCCAAAATTTAGGATTTGGAATTGTCCCTTAAACTCACTTTTCAACTGGATCCTTTGCTGCCGCAGTCCTAGACCAATCTTCTGAAGTAAACATCATTTGCAAGTCATTTCTTTGCTCCAAAATACTTTGTAGGGCAATATAATTAGTGGCAAATCTTGTTTGCCCTGGCCGAATCAATTCCCTTTAACAAAATGTTCTCATTATATCCAAGACTCTATTATGATTATTGATGAGCCCGAATTTAACTGGGCTATGCCCAATTTAAATAAACCTATAAAGCCCGAAAGGAAGCCAAAGTCGAAGTTGGGTCGACCCATCATATAGAAATGCAAGGAAAGTCAAAGGAAGCAAGAGGCCAGCGTCAAGGTCTAACCTGGGGCACCGCCCAAGTTTCTCCTCCAAGTGGGGCGTCGCCCATGCTACTCCAAGTCAAGTGGGCGCCGCCCAGCTCTATGCGGGAGTCGGCTTCCCCTTGGTCCTCTCCTCTCAAGCTCCTCTTTATGCCTCAATGCATGACCAACACAAGACAAATTCAAGTCCAAGCCACACCAAACTCAAGACGAGTCTAAGCTCAGTACGAGGATCAAGTCCAATCCAACTGAGAGTCATCCTCCGACTAAATAGGGGCACGAGAGAGAGAAAGACGGGATACAGAGATCTCCTACCTAAGTTATACTTACTAAAATAGTAGAGCTCCTCTTACTCACGACACCGCCTCACCACCTTAACCCTAGCTATATATTGTACACCCTCCCAACAGTGGGATGAGGACCTCCTTGAGATCTCTACACACACCACACCTCCCTCCATGTAGAGCATTGTTCTCTTTCTCTCTCTATTGTAATACACCGGGGTATATTCTCCCGGTTACTCATCAATAAAGAACACCAGGCCACCGTTGTCGTTCCCGAGAGTGGTCGTAGATCACCTGGACTGAACCACTATAAATCTCTGTGCAAATTTATTATTTACTGTTTTAATCATTGATTGTCATTGCTTGCTTGGTCACTGTTCATTAATCACACCCTTTCACATTCTTGACTGTTGATCTTGCACAAAATCGATTTGTGCATTATTAATTATATATAAAATTGGTCACTCTTTTAGTTTGCTCTAGCACATTTTTAACCGTTTCAATCTTAGAAAAATCATGTAAAATCAAATCTAGAGAGTTGGCAACACAAGGAGTCCAATATAAGTGTGGTCTTCTTTCCATCAATATTTCACCAGCTTTTTTGTGCGCACTGTCATTGTCTGAAATAATCTGAACCACATATTTCTCTCCAATCTCCTCAACAACAGCATCCATCAACCCCAAAATATAGTTAGCATCCTTGAAATGGCCAGAACTATCAATTAACTTGTGGAATACAACTTTTTCATCACAATATATCAAGAAGTTAATGATATATAATCTTGTGGTGGATGTCCATTCATCACACATGATTGTCATTCCATAAATCTCCCACTTCTTTGTCAACTGATCAATCTACTCTTTAAGCTCATTTATCTCATTATCCAGTAATGGTCTTTCAATCTCATATGGGGTTGGATCGTTCACGCCCACTTCAACTAAAACAATTTTATCAATCATCAATTGGTAAAAATGACTTTGAGCTTTGCTTGGTGAAATATTCTCGTAAATGAAATACTTTGCAATAACATGTTTTTTCAACTTTGTCCACTTTTTGGGATTCCACATATGAGTTAGCTTAGCTTGCTTCACTTCCCTATTCCGATACGTTGAAGGATCCATCTCTTCTATCATGAGATTTTTCTTTTTTGCCCATCAAATTTTGTGATTTTCTTGAGAATTTATCCTAAGATTCCTTCACACTATGTGAGCACATCAAACTCCTACATGTACTACCTTTTTGGATAGATGGTCTAGAACTTCCTTCTCTAAAGTCATGCTCGGTCATATGTATATCACGAATAGATTGTTGTTTTGCATGCTCAATATCAGCTCTATATTTTATATTCTATATTCATATCATCATCTAAATTCTCATCAGAAGAATAAATTTCAATACCACTCCTCCGCCTCGATCCACCAATTATATTTTGTCTCATTTTTCTCCGTTCATCAGTCATTTCTTCACTTTTAGTCTTGTTGCGATTCAAGTAATCCCTCATAGCTCTCGCAATTTCAATAGGACAGTTATCATATTGTTCAACATTATTATAACCGTCTATCAAGTGTTGCTTTAACCGTGACACACCTCCACCCATCATTTTTTATGGAAAAAATTACACATCACATGTTGATTATCCGCAATTCGTTCGCCATAATTCAATCCAATATCATGTTCTTTTTCCTTTTTCTGTGATGATTCAGTAACCACATTCTTCCCCGTTGATGTCATATCTGTAATAAATACAATTACATTATCAAACACATTATATTCATTCTACAAATTAAATATGACATGTATAACACTTTTAAATTAAAATATTATAATGCAGTGAGTATTAAATGTAATTTCAGTGGGTATTAACTATTAAATGTAATTGTAGTAGGTATCAACTATTCAATGTAATTGTAGTCGGGTATTAAATGTAATTACAGTGGGTATCAAATGTAATTGTAGTGGGTATCAAATGCAATTGCAGTGGGTATTAACTACTAAATGTAATTACAATGGGATAGTAAATATAATTACAGTGAGTATTAAATGTAATTGCAGTGGGTAGTAAATATAATTACAGTGGGGTATTAAATATAATTATTTATACTTATAACAAAAAAATATATAAAAGGCAGAAGACGCATAATAGACCCACGAACGACTCAGATAGAAAGTGAGGCAATAGAGAGGCAAGAGGTGAAGGCGATGTCGATGGCAATGGGCGATGTTGGTGCTCCAGAGAGAGAGAGATAGAAGAAGAAGAAGAACATATCGGTGGTTGTTCGAGGTCGTAGCTCTCAGCGATGAAGACAGGACTCCCAACTCCCAAGTCCTAGATCTGCATGGAAACTGGTTGGATCTGCTCAAATCTAGACTCGAGGAGATAAGTTACTGCAGCATTATCCTTCAATTTCTGGTCTATAATCTCTGTCTCTTCGATTTTGTCTGGTGCCTTTCTCTCTCTCTCTTCTCTCTGTTTTTTTTTTTTTTTTGCTTGGAAGACCTGAACATGGATGGCTTGACATGTGATTTCTGAGCTTGGAGGACCTGTGAATTCTGACATTTTGCTTGTGGAATTTTTAGCTTTCTCAGAGTTTCTTTTTTTTTTCTTTTGGCCTGGTTCCGGTTGAACTTGTCTCGCCAGCCTTTTTCATGTATTACATCCATATCAGCCTTTTCAACGGAATCTTTAGCTTTTTTTTTTCTTTCTAATATTTTTGTGATCATTGTTTCGTCGAAACGATACTGTTTTGACCGAATGGTACTGTTTCGATCGAAACGGTCCGACATATTGATGTTTCAACCGAAACTTTAGAATTTTGGGATTCAACCAATGTTTCATATCGATGTGTTGAAATTCTAAAACATTTCAGACGTTTGGACACGACATTAGATCCTTGTCTGGATTTTTTGACTTCTTTGTGAACCCAGATGAAAATGAAATGGAAAAATAGTTTAGGAATGTTATCTTAAAGCAATAATTTGTATGTCTGTTAGTTTTGCCTATGTATATTATCTACTATTTTCATTGTATAATAGTTTGAATATATTCATGTCTATGTATTAAAAAAATTAAGTGTGTATTTTTCATATAGAGATATGAATCATGATAATTTATTGATTAACTCCAAGATGAATAATGAAGATATATGTCTAGAAGATAGTGTTACAACTCACACAATCCTTCGCAATAGAAAATTTTATTTGAACTAACATTATCTAAAACAAGTGTTAACTCAATATCAGGTCTTGCAGACTTGATTGAAGGCTCTTGCAAAACAAATATGATGCTACCTCAGGGAACAAAACTCATTATTAAAAATGCATTACACTCTATTAGATCCAGCAGAAATCTACTAAGTTTTAAAGATACACATCGTAATTGATATCACCTTGAACCGACGAATGAGTGTGAAAGGGAACATTTGTATACTATTATATCATGCTAGAAGCATATACTAGAGAAACTTTGTGTTCTCTCTTATGTGTTATACTATACCAGAATAAAATTTATAAAATCAAATGTTGTGATACACCAAAAATACTCTTATTCAAAAAAAAAAATATGCTTTGGCATGATTATCTTGGTCATCCATGATCAATAATAATGTGTAGGATTATTGAGAACTCACACAGACATTCTTTAAAGAACCAAAAGATTCTTTTACAAAGTAATTATCCATGTCCTTCTTGTTCACAAGGTAACTGATTATTAGACCATCCCCCTCAAAGGTGATTTCTAAATCCCTTATCTTTTTACAATGAATCAGGGAGATATATGTGGGATAAAAAGACGCCCGCGTCCAAATGGAAAAAAAAAAGCACGTTTTGGCACGCCTTTGAAAATTTTGCCAGTGATTTTGGGTCCATCCGGATGCAAAAATAAGTGTTCAAATGTTGGTATTCTTAGCCAAAAGTTGTTTAGTCCGTCCCACATGTGATTCTTGGTGCGACCAGTTTGTATCATTTAGCTTTACTTTTGGCCATATAAATACATTGGTGATTAGTTTTAGGGTTTATTTATACATTCCAAGCTTAAGAAACTTGGGGAGAGAGAAGAAAAAAAAAGGAGAAAAATCAGATTGGTCTAGAACAAGAAGAGATCCACACAGAGAAAATCACATAAAACACTTTAGGATCAATTAGCTAAAGAATTGAGGTATGGTTTCTTTCCCTTTCATATTCATTGAGGCTAGGGCTAATCATATTTGTAAATTTTTTACTCGAATCCTTATACATACTATAGATCTACAACTGTTTTGGATTTCTTACAAAAGTATGATTTGTTTTGTTGGAAAAATACGTGATTTACATCTGATGTGTGTTTTAGTCCATACACCCTGAATTTTTAATTAATGCCGAATTGAAAATTCTATTTGCGATCTCATGCATGTTTTATTGAAATTCTTCTTGATTTAAGAATTTTGAAAACTGTTATTTGTGAAACACGTGATCTATTTGAAAAGCACGAGTTAAATCTCTTGTATTGGTGGGCTTGACGAACTTGAATGCACTCGAATTTATGTTGCAGAGTGCTTAGATGTGTTTCTTACCTCGAGGTGTTTGAAGGCTCCCTATCACTTGTAGTTAGTTCCTTGCAAGGTTCTAAACCACTATTTATTCATGTAGGTTCGAGACTAAGGGTTAGTACATTATTCCTGGGAAGATTTCGTCAAATACTGATAAATTAGTAAAATGATGTGACCACCTAAGGGGATTGATTGAATGGTTTGTATTTATGTGGGTGGTCTATATATATTTTGGTGGGTGAATTCTTTCCAGTGATCCTGCATAAATAAGATATGTCCATTATAAATTTTTTATTCTCTAAATGATCTATCATATGATGAAATTCATGTACATATATCTAAACTTGAGATCATTAATATTGCCATATGTGTTCTTTCAAAACTTATATAGTTATTTTGTCAATTTGAGACCGACCTGTTTTTATACATTTTCCAAACCTAGTCTAGGTTTAGCAAAGTTTATCTACTAAGCTCATTATGCTCACCTCTATATTTAATGTTTTTTAGATTTGAGTGGGGAGAATGAGATAAGGTTAGATGCTGATTTTGAGATGGTATCTGATATGGATCAAAATATTGATGGGGAAGTTGAAGCTTGAGGACTGAATGCTTAGTAAATTATATGTATTATTTGTTTATCTGGATTCGTGAGTTTTAATTAGCTTAGTAGGACTGATTATTTGTATTGAGATTTTCTGGATGTAAACCTTTAATAGTTGATTTATGTTTTGAGGATTTTTAGTTAGATGAAATGGATGTTATTTGTGATTTAAATGGATGGATGATTAATGATTTGTTAGATAGTTATAAGTGCTCTAACAGGTTAATTTTGAATTTAAGAATTTCTATTTAGGGCACATATCTATCTATACTATTCTAAAAAGTCAGCATATGTGAAAAACATTTTATTTCCAATTTTATTCTTTAACATTTTTATTATGTCTTCCATATCCTCTGCTTCCCAGACGATAATCACTCTGCCGTTACAGTATCTTCCTCTCTCCTTTCTCTCCCTTTTTTCTCTCTTTGCCCACTGCAAATTCACAGCCCACCTCTTCAATTCACAGCCCACCTCTTCAGATTCCCTATCCGTTTCTCCACCCCTCTTCACCGATCAGAGAATAGCACACCCCCTTCACCGATTAGAGAAGAACACACCCCCCTCTGCTTCCCAGACGATCATCATTTTGCCGTTACAGTCTCTTCCTCTCTCCTTTCTCTCCCTTTTTTCTCTCTCTCTGTCTCCTGCAAATTCACAGCCCACCTCTTCAATTCACAGCCCACCTCTACAAAGTTGTAAGTTTTCGACTTTGCTAAAGTATAACCTCGAGTTCTTGATGCACACTTGATTCATGTACGACTACTACACCCATACACCTTTTCAATTTGAATTAACTTGAATCAACATGCTTCCATTGTTGTGCACTCCTTAATACCATATTTCCTATATGTAATGTGACGATGATATATTTTGATTGTTGGCATTGGTTTATGACTGTGATGCGACATTGCAATTCAAGTGCTTATGTTTTTGTTGTAATTAGGTTTCTTTAGTTGTGCAGGCTTCTTTGTTTTCAATTGTTGGAGCTACAGGCTCTCATTTGTTCTGTCTCTGGCGACACCTGTGAAATACAAAATTGGTCAAAGAACAAAATGCTAATTTAGTTATGTGGTTGCAAATATATGGCAGTAGCAGAAATTATGTTGGACAGTGAAGGAAGCATTGCATTCCTTGAATGAAATAGTACATTTCCATTTATATGAATATCCCACGAATTTGTTTCTTGATGTACTTGTTTCTACTTTTTTGGTGCAAGAGAATTGGAGAGAGAGGGAGAGGGAGAGGGAGAGGGAGGAGGACTCTGGAGATTATTCTCATCCACAAAGAAGCATTATTTACAACACACTTAGTCTCTTGGATCAACAAATCAAAGAGATATATCAGTTTTGAGTGAGGTAACCTGTAACAATTGGCATTTCAAGTGTCATGTAAAACATACATGTGGAATTTCTTCAGAAGCAGTCATTCAAAAAAGAATTTTCAAGGACTTTGAAGGGCAGAATTCCAACCATCTATGGGGGTCGCCGCCGTGAACAAGAAATCGTACAACTCTACTGCTGCCGCCTCTTCTGCCATCAGTTCTCAGGTTTTTTCTGCCAATAATTGCAGAATTTTTCGATGTTCGATTGAAAATGGGGGAGAGAATGAGAAGGAAGTGGTGGATTCTTCGGAGGAAAAGTCAGTGAGATCGCATAGGAGGCAGAAGGGTAGTGGAAGAGGTATGGCATTGCCAGGGAGTCTCGATTTGTTGACTATTCCAGGGGTGGGACCGAGGAATTTGAGGAAGTTGGTGGAGAAGGGTATTGGGGGTGTTGCCGAGCTCAAACAACTCTACAAAGATAAGGTCTCTCTTTCTCTCTCTCCAAAGTGTGTATTTGTGTGTGTGCAAAGTCCATTCAGCGTGGTAGATGTCTCATGCTTGTAATTTATGGTTTAGATTAGTATTAAATATGTTCTGCACAGTAACAAAATGTGGAAAGTACTACATTGTATAATTGTTTCATTTGTGGTATTGAAAATGAGCAAAGTTGAAACAATGTTAGTTACATTGCTACAGTTTGTGTATTTGCGCTTAACGTCATTTTTCATTTGCATACTGTTTATCCTTATAACCTAACTCCAATATTACGTCGATTACTTTTGTGCTTGAGCCAATATTTCTCTGTGGTAGTTGTGGATGATGCATTTTATTCATTTTTACTTGATAAAGGTATTTGCGCGAGCTGTTCATGAGGCAAATTGGATGAATGAGATGGAGATCAGCATTTATGACTCATGGTTCGATCCAGTTGTTTCAAGTTTGCCCGGCCTTATACCCGATGGTTTTATTTATCTTAGAGCAAGCCCTGATACATGTCACAAGCGATTATTGCTACGGAAGATAGCAGAGGAAAGTGGAGTAATGCTGGAATATATGTATGACTTGTATGAAAAGCATGAAATATGGCTTTCCCATTCCAAAGTGGAAATCATGGGATTTTATCTGTCAATAAGCTTCCCTCGGAAGCGGATTGCTCATTACATCCTGATATAAGGGATCGTGTGGTTTTACTTGGAGGGTAACCATATGCATTCAAACATTCAAAAGGTACTTTTCTATATATTTACTCCATATAACTGAATTTTCCATGGAAGTTTAAAATTTTACTTAGGGATGTTTTCTGTCATTGCAGCTTCCAGCGTTGGTTCTTGATTCTGTCATTGCCTTTATTTTTGTGTAAATTTGTTTTGTGGTGAGGGATGTAAGTGGATTTCTGATGGCTTTTATCCAGTGGTTGTAGAATCTTTTGGAGGATATAGAGGGATGCAGTCACATGGAACACGTTGATCTCATGCTACACATATAGTGGCCATTCTCATTGGGGGTTTGAGATAGGATCCCTTTGTTACATAAACCTTGTTTGTAATTTTGTCCCTATAAGGAGATCTAATAAGTGCTCTTATTTTATTGTTTTACATTTATTCAGCACTATGCCAAAAACCATTCTGGATTTTGTATGCACATGCTGTTTGCAAGCTGCTGGGACAAGACAGTACGCTATTTGCAAGTTTTGCACTCTATGAATTTGTTGTATTGACCCAAAGGGTCTGTGGTATTCCATATGTGCTAAGATTAATATATTTTGGGTCCTCTTTTAAACTCCTAAATTTTAAGATTATAATTGCACTGGTGGACATCCCGATAGAACCCAAAAACATACAAATTCCCTCTTTGTACGTATGTGAGTTTTCCTCTCTTGCTTGGGTACTCATAATAGTCATATGACCAATGTTGTAGTTGAGTTATGAAGGAAACTCTCATGTAAAAGGGAAAGCTCCCTTGGTAAAGAAGACCCAGCTACGCTTTATTTGTTATTATTGGTTAAATAATTTTATTTAACCCGAAGCTTTTTGGTGATTTAATGGTCTCCAATGACTATTTTCAATGTCACTTTCGAACTTGATATTTTTTTATTTGCATATCTGCCTGTTTACATAGATCTAAGTGTGCACATAATTGAGAATATTTAAGCATGTAGCTTTAAAATAATCATTTGCAATGTCCAAGCATTTGATTTTTTTTTTTGGCATTTAAAAATACAATTATAACTGTTACTATTGATAAAAATTATGTTATGGTTCGTATTGGGTTCTACAAGACCATTTCTTTTTATGTGCAAGTTAGAATCTTTCTTTCATTGAGTATACTTGGTTGTGATATTTGGTTTTTTCTGGTATGACATTGGTAGATATTTGGGCGAGTTATTGGCAGAGAGGCAAAAAATGGGACCTTTCATGCAGATTATGCCAATATGTAGCAGGCTTCTAAATCAAGGTTGTTTACTTTCCATC
>CM042186.1:34830513-34845606 GCA_023539305.1 Ilex asprella | reverse complement strand
TTTTCAAAAACATCCTTTTGGATGTTTCCATATTTTAGCCTTATTTTTAAAATAGAGTAATTAAAAAAAATATTCATCAAACATGTTTTTAATTTTTTTTTGGCCAAAAAATGAAAACAAAAACAAAAAAAACGAAAACACAGAGTTATCAAACGGGCCCTAAGGTTTGACACTACGATATCTGAGAATTAGTTTGGATTTATGCATGAGATATCAACAATGGAAGCTATATATTTACTGTGAAGACTTGGAGAGGTATAGAGAGAAAAATAAGAACTTTCATATGATTTTTATAAACTTAGAGAAGGCATATGAAAGTCCATAAATATATTTTATGGCAAGTTATAAAGAAGTAAAAAGTTATCATTAAGTGTATTGATGTGATTAAGAATATGTATAAAAAAATGGTAACCTTGTTAAAACAACGATGAGAAGGACTAATAAATTTACAATCACTGTAGACTTACATCAAGGTTCTACGTCGAGTCTACATTTTTTTGCATGGATGAGCTCCATTGAGTATGTTATTTGCAAATGATATTGGATTACTGGATAGAAGTACCGGAAGAATTAATAATAAACTAGAAATATGGAAACAAAATCTAGAATCAAAAGGATTTAAGATAAGTAGAACTAAAACTTAAATTATGGAAGTTACCTTTAGTAAAAAGATAAATCCAAATTGGGAAATAATAAAAATTAAAAATCAAGAGATATTGAAAATTGAACATTTTACATATTTAGGGTCTATTATTCGTAGAAAGTGTGAAATCGCTGATGATGTTACTCATAGGATTAATGCAAGATGAACTAAATGGAGGAATGCATCCTGCGTAATGTGTGATAGACGCATACCCTTTAAGTTAAAAGGCAAGTTCTATAGAACAACCATGAGATGTGTCAAGCTTTGTAGTAATGAGTGTTGGTCAACTAAGAAACAACACGTTCAAAAATTGTGGTGGAATGAGAATATTAAAATGGATGTGTGATAAAACTTGAAAAAACGGAATTAGGAACGATAACATCTGTGAAAAGGTAGAGGTAGCACCTATAGAAGATAAATTAAGAGAGGAACGACTTAAGTGAGTCAAACATATTTATAGATGGTAAGCATAAGGATAGAGAAAGGCCAAAATTGTCCTTAAATAAAATAGTAAAGAAATATATGATAATTTATCGATTAACAAAAAACATTGCCCTTCATGTAGCACAATGGCAAGAGAGAATTCATGTAGCCCACCCCAAAAATGTTAGGGCAAGGCCAAGTTGAGTTGAGCAGACTCGACCTTCAGCATATTTAGGATTTTGGCCTTCTGCATTACCAAGCTCTATGGCTTTAATTTTCCAAGCACCTCATTTTTCACTAGCCTCAATTTCTCCCTCTCCGTTGACTACTTAAAAACACTCAACAAGTTTTGCCAAACTTCGAGGCTGAATGTTATGTAGAATTCACTTACCTGAGAGAGAATAATCCACCAAAGGCAAGCCATGATCTTCTCTCTAATTTTTTACCATCCACTCAACAAGAAGTTTACCCTCTAGGTGACACCAGCCTAAGTTTTGGAAGTTACTTTGAAAAAATGTTAATCACCCTGAGCATGTGACCAGTTGTCATTGCAATTTAGAAAATTATCCATATTTGAAGAACTCTCACAATCACTAAAAGAGAAGGCATTGACCCTCAAAGTTGCACGAGACAAGCGAATTTCACAATTCTATGCCAAATTCCTGCATGTAGAGCAGCATTTGGCAATACTATCCCGAAGAAAATTCACTCAAAAATAGAGGGGGTAGAATATATAGAAAAATTGGCACAATAGTCTAGAAAAACTGTCACAAGAGGAAAATAGTCAAGAAAAACTTTCATGCTCAAGTCTCTCGAGCTTGAGAGAATTGTTCCTTGAGATTTAATGATAAAAATACTACATTGGGACTAACAAAATTTCCAGAAGCTATGAGAATTTTAACGACCTTTCTTATTTGGGGATCCATCTTATACATGTCTTATTTTTTATGAGATTCCGATGTATACATTGGCTTGTATTTTCAGTCATTTGATCAACAGTTAACTTTAATCGAGTGCTATGATTTCTGTTTTAAGTCAAAAAAAAAGTTTCTTAAATACTAGAAAACAAAATTTTATTTTTGGAATCCTAGTCATAATATGAGTAGGCACAATCGAACAAAGTAGACATACAAATGTAGTTCACGAACAAGAGCATGACCGAGGTGGCCGATAGAATTTTACAAATGGCAAGAGCCTCAAGGCTAGACAATAGTCGAGAAATGTCCCACGCAAAAATAGGGGAAGCTTTGGTCCAGATATGTTTAGATGGAATGAATAACAAATACAAGGCTTGTTGGGTAAATAATGGGTTTAAAACATTCAAAAAAGCTTTGCAGGTGGCTTTTTGAAATAGTGAAACCGATGGTAAAAGTGTCCCCTTTGAGAGACAAAGGAAAAAGAATAGCTACCGCAAGCTAGTGAAGACAGATGTAAAAAGGTGGTAAGGAAGGTAGTTCTCCAGGGCATGAACAACCCCTTTTTCCAAGTAGTATGAAGGAAGTATGTAATGTTCTTGACTAGTCATGTTACCAAAAGTTGGTAAACTGCCCACGAAGGAAGACAAAGGACAACCCAAATGTTGTGATTCTCACAGGAATTTGAAGCATTCCTTGAAGGATTTTTGGTCACAAAAACAACAATCTATATTGAAAAGGAGATGAAATATTTTAAGATTCGGCCATCAGGATTAGAAAAGTCCAATCATGACACAACTAAAATCTTAGAAGCTGATCTGCCGGTGAAGAAGATAAAGCACTTTGCAATAATGAGGGGAATCCTATTCTTCTAAGGTCCACAAAGAATCCTGCTGAGATTTTTGGTGCCCAGGGAAATATGCCAGACTACCGCAACTCCACAAGGATAGTTGTGGAGATGCGGGTATATACTTATATAGTTGTGGGGATGTGGCTTGAAATGGCACGGCAGGCAGAAGAATTGCAACGTAATTGCCCTCAGCGCCACAGTGCATTTGAGCAAACGTGGTTACGTGGAAGAAACAAGTGACTGGCGTTCCTCGACATGTTGCACAATACCAAGCACCAAGGGGACACGACACCATACACTCGGGAATATGGGTATTAGCCAAAGTTTGGAACGAGAGTGCACCAATTATGTCAAAAATGTGGACCCTTTTCAAACCACAACGACCTTACACATGCACCAGTAGTGGACCTCAGTAGTTCATCAACCCCTTGGCCAATTCATACTTAAGCAATGGATCTTATGGGCACAATTACCCTTTCTCAATGTAACATTAGGATATAGGATGCAATGGACCTTTGCATGAGGTGGGTTCTGATTGCCAAAGTGTGTCTTATCATACAATGGAACCCTTAGGTCAATAAGGAAGATTGTACACGCTACAAACCTATGAGGTCATCGAATATGCCTTGATTTCTTGTTATCCTGAGGCGAACGAGCAAGTCAACGCAACAAACAAATCACTTATGCGGATCCTCAACAGAATCATTGCCAACAAGAACAATCATGTCAAACAAGTACAGATAGCCCTCCAGACTTGTACAACTTCAAAGAGGAGAACCACTAATGCAAACCCCCCGCTTTCTTGTTTATGGCAAAGAGGTTATTCTATCAGCAAAGTTGTTCATCCGCTTGGCAAGATCGGCCATTGGAATCGAAGTCGTCTGAGGCTAAGCATGTTACACTAGGGGAATTGGATTATTACCGAGACAAGGCTAAAAAATGCCTCAAGAAGTACCATTGGCCACTCGCCGTAGCCAATAATACTTCGGTCAAGCCTAAAATTTTAGAAGAGAGATTTGGTTTCATAGACAGCTACTGTGAGACCCTAACTGAATTTGAGTGGAAATGGATGTGTCTTGGTGGCACCTGCACCAAGGCAAGGCTCCATCACTTAGCACGAGGAAGCCTGCTTGAAGCAAGGTGAAATGATTATGTAGCTAAGGTGTTCGACAAAAGGTTCCTGTGGAATTATGATTCATCGGCTCAGCTAATGTCCATTCCTGTCACTTAGGAAATTCTCCCTAAAGCATATATAAGGGGGGAGGGGGGAGGGGGGGTTGTTCCTTGGAACACTTGGGCATGTAGAGCCTAGTGCCCCCCGAGCCTTGGCACTTATGGGCAAGGCACGCCACCAAGATACTTGTCACGAGTAGAGGAAAGGTAAGCAAAAAGGGAATTTGACATAGATGTGGGACCGTAGCTATGAAAACCTCACGCATTGCTGAAGATGGCAGAACATTGTGGACACAATTAAGGCAATGTTGGTGCATGGCTTCGCAATGCATAGCATGAGTGTGGCTAAGCATGCTGGATTCAGTTAAGACAAGTCATGAGCATGACTTGACTGCAAACTTGCTACTCGATGCATGGACTGAAGAGCCAGGGCAGTTGAGAGTAGTTGTTGTGCATGGCCAAATCATGGGCAAGCAGTCATGGTTGTATTTAAATCACTACTCGGGATGCATTACCCGCTATAATGAAAGAGCAATGATGCTTTGCGAAAATAGTTCAAGAAATTGTGAAGCAGTTAAATGGCCCTCATGCTGGACACCAAAAATATAATAGAGGAAGATAAGTTATTCAACTTCATGCTCGAACTCCAATGTTGGGCACAGGCAAAACCAAGTCAGCAAGGGGTAAAGGATTTATCCATAACAATGGCTGCAATAGATTCATTCGTGGACTACAACACACAAGATAACCCTTCTAACAAGGAGACAAAAGGGAAAGCCAAGTACCAGAAGAAGGATCACAAAAAGAAGTAAGCCGACAAGTCCAACACATCAGATAAACCTGACGATAAGCCCTCCACTTCAAAAGAAGGTGTTGAATTGGGTTGTTTCATTTGTAATGGCCCTCGTCTTGCTAGGTACAGCCCCAATAAGGGAGAAACAAAATGCATTGGTGACCGAGGACTCTGCTAATTGTACGGAAGGACCTACACGTGTCAATCCCTTGCAACTTCTCAATGCAAGTCGAAGAGAAGAGTTTGTGGCAAAGAGAGGTTTGAACTTTGATGTTCATGACGATTCAATTGAACATCATCATTCATCACCATCCAAGCAATGGCAAATATTGGTCCAACTCATAACTTTGCCTCTGACCAAAGGTGCAGTGGTTAGGTTTCATACTAACCATAGTTCAATGTTGCAGTATCGACCATCAACTCAATAAATATTACCACACATCGGTCGCAGCGTCGGACACAGTATCGTCTGATACACTCGAAATGCGAGATTAAAGACCCAAAATAATTCAAAAAAAGAATCAAATTTCTAAAAAAATATACAAAACATCATCTGTGCATTATGTATCCAAATTCATTACCCAAAATATTAAACATAGTGACAATAAATTTTAAGGGTACTGCCGAAAATGTATATAATTATCAATGTTCAATGTAAACATTTAAGAACACCAAGACACAATCATTGCTCAATATTTAAAAATACAAAAAAAAAAGTAAATCTTTATCCAATAAATTTTTAAGACCAATATTTAAATCTAAGTAATGTTCATATGTAGTTTTAAATATTCAAAAATTAAATAATACTAATATATCCCATAGTATATCTAAGAGAGAGTTTATCCCAAAGTAATTAAAAACTCACCCAAATTACCAAAAAAAGAAAAATATTCAAAAATTATGTTGAAGTCTAAAGAGACTTAGAGAGGTTAAAAAACAAATAAATAAAGAAAGGTCCAAGGGTTTTAGTGAGATGAAGACACTGACACCAAGAGCCAAACAAAAGACTCTTCTTGTTTGCGTCTTTGGGATGCTTCGTCCATCTCACACACACACACACAGAGAAAGACATAAAATTTGTAATTGGAGGAGAAGAAACCACCGTCAATCACTGGGAAAGTAGTTGGGGCTAGGCTTCTGAGTGTTGATTGAAAATATTAATCAACCAAAAAAGAGAAAAGGGAACAATCCATTAATTTGCCATAAGAATACCCTAAGATACATCATAGAGGCCCTTATATAGTAGGACAATATAAAATAAGGTATATGACTAAACTATCCATAATATTAATTCTAAAATATAAAATACTTTAACATCCTCCCTCAAACTCATGATGTCATAGTCGAGAACATAAAGAGTTTGCCAAGAAAAAAACGAAAGCGTGCAATGGTGTGAGATTTCGTAAAAAAATCCGCTAACTACATAATAGAACGAAGAAAGATGAGAGTAGTGCTAGCTGAAGATGATGGTGCACAAAATGATAATCAACCTCAATATGCTTAGTGTGCTCATGGAAAATCGAGTTGTGAGCAATCTGAAGTGCACTGGTATCGTCACAATACATAAAGGCAAGAGCGGATAAAGAAATGCTAAAATCAGCAAGCAACCATCATAACCAGACTATCTCAGCTCTGGTAGATGACATAGCACGATACTTAGCTTCAACTAAAAAACGAGCAACAACAGTTTGCTTCTTACTTTTTCTGGATATAAGAGAATCACCAAGAAAAACTCAAAAACTAGTGGTGGATTTACGATCCATAAAGTCACAAGTCCAATTAGCATCTGAGTAAGCCTTGAGTTTCAAAGAAGATGAGGAATTAAATAATAGATTCTGATGTAGAATACCTCGAAGATACCGAAGGATACGGAGAACAACAGTCCAGTGAACAGTGATAGGTCGGGCAACAAACTGACTATCAACATGAACATAAGATATATTTGGGCGAGTAACTATAAGATATACCAGACTCCCAACAATAGTGTGGTAGAGTATGATCAAATAAGAGAGTACCATTTAAGGAAGAATAATGAACATTGAGCTCTAAGAGTATCCCAACTATCTCATGATATGAAAGACGAGCTTACTGAATAACATCTTATGCATATTTGAACTAAGAAAGCAAGTAACCTTTGAGAGAGAATGCAACCTAAATCTCCAAGAAATACCGAAGTCGACCCAAATCTTTCATCTCAAAATAATCTTAAATCTGATTTTTTAATAGTTCTATTTTAACAGTGTCATCACCTATAATAATCATATCATCAACATATAATAAGAGAACAATAAAACTTAAAAAATGGACCGCAGAAAGAGAGCAAAATCATGATCACTAGTACGAAAACTCAAGTCACAGATAACTGATGAAAACTTGACAAACCATGTCTAGGAGCTTGTTTGAGGTCATATAAGCCTTGCGAAGTTTGAATACTTGACAAGGACTATGAGACATTCTAGGAGGAGGTGGCATAAAAACCTTTTTAGACAAGTCTCCATGGAAAAAAGTATTTTTCACATCCAACTGAAACAAGTTCCATTGACAAATGACAACTACTACAAAAGGGATAAAAGTCTCATCATAGTCTAAGTCGTACTCTTGAGCAAATTCCTTGGCTACTAACGGAGTCTTATACCTTTCCACAAAAACTTCAAATTTAGTTTTAATCTTATAAACCCATTTACAACTAATAATGCGTTTGTCAAGAGATAAAGACGCTAACTCCCAAGTTCAAGTCTTATGTAATGCATAGAACTCCTCATCCATTACATGTTGTCATGATGGGTCAAGTATAGCCTCGTTGTAGGAGATGGGTTCAGATAGAGAGTGAATAGAAGAGAAAAATGAACATAAATCAGAAAAATAACAAGAGTTGGAGTAACTAAACCTATCCAAACACTTCCGAGAGCCTTGAGGATAGCGATGAGCATAATCCACCGTGTCAGAACCTGATTGAGTGACAGGAGTAGAAGGGGAAGGCACCACATCCATCAAAGAGATAGCGGGAGTCCTGCGAGCATATGTATGCATAATAGAAGGATAAGGAATAGATAAATCAAAAGAGGAATGCACATCAAAGACAATCATGTCACGAACATAAGGGTTAGTGGGAACATCAACTGAAAATGGATCAATGTAAATAAGATCAGACTTATACAAATGGGAAAAACTGAATGAAATAGAAAAGAAAGGAATATGTTCCATAAAATCAACATGACGAGAAACATAGAGTGTATGCGAAATAGGATCATAATAATGATACCATTTCTAACACAAAATGGAACAAACAGAAAGTTTAGTACGAAGAATACTAGGAAGTAAGACAACACAGGCGCATCCAAATTCACATAAGAAAAAATAATTAGGTGACTTACAACACAATTTTTTAAATGAAGAGATTCCAAAAGTAAGGATAGTGAGAATACAATTAATCAAATGAACTGCAATAAGAATTGTTTCCCCTCAAAAAGAACTTAAAATTTGCAAACAACAAAAGAGAACGTATTGTCTCCACAATGTGCTGATGTTTGTGCTCCGCTACACTATTCTATTAAGGGTGTATCAATGCAATAAAATTGATAAATAGTGTTATCAGATTTTAATAGATCTTGAAAGGAATTAAAAGAATATCCTCCTCCTTGATCACAACAAAAATATTTTATAACAGAGGAATATTGAGTGCGAATCATGGCACGAAAAACAATGAATATAAAAAAGAATTCATAATGATGCTTTAGGAGATATACTCAACAATAGCTGGTATAATCATCATTGAAAGAGATATAATATCTAGACCATCCTTTTGTGAAAATAGAAGCAGACCCCTAGACATCAGAATGAATAAGGACAAAAAGTGCAAGAGAGCTTGTAAGACTTTTAGTGAAAGGTAATACGGTAAACTTAGCTAACTTGCATCCACTACAACTAGAAATGTCATGACACCCTAAACTACCAAACTACCAGTAGAAGCTAAATACTTCAAACGAAGACGAGAAACATATCCCAGACGAGAATGCTACAAGTAAAAAGTAGAAGACTGTGGACTCTAATGAAAAGATGACAAATCAACATTAGAGGCTGCAATATTTGGAGCATATAGCTCGTCCAATACATATAATCCTCTGTTTCTATGACCAATCCCAATCAATCACAACATAATCAGAAGAAAAAAATTGAACTGAATATTCATAATCAAATAGTTGACTAACGGAAATCAAATTCAAAGTAAACTGAGGGAGATAATAGACATCTGAAAATATAAGGTGAGGAGAAATAATAGCCTCAACACTAGCCAAAGACATTTGAGTACAAATACAGATGGAGGAGAAAAGTAGTTGCAAACAAGGAAAGTCACTGGTCATATGATGTGTAAGACTCGAGTCAAAGACCCAAGTAGTTCGAAGAATACCTAAAAAGCCCGAAGTGAATGAACGAACTTACTGAGGGGGAGACTGAGAGATCATTAGGTTGCCGGAGTGAGAGAAGTCTTTGCAACTGATCAACAATCATAGTCAAACTGGGAGTTGATGTCTTAGAAGGGGCCGGAAGAGAACCAAAATTGTCATTTGCCATATTTTGTAAATGAAAAGTGTCCAAAATACTTATTGGCAGTCCAAATCCAGCACAAAACAAGAAGTTCAACACAAAAGTATCAAAAATACTTGTTGGCAGCCCAAATTCAACACAAAAGCCCAAACCAAATCCAGCAAGCCCAACCCAAATAAAAGCTCAGTAAAGGAAAAAATATAAGCTAGCAATTTGCAATAGATACCCAATAAGTAGAGCAACCCAACTGAAAACCAGAAGCCAGAACCAGGGCAACCAACGTCTAAATCAGTCACATAAGCACAAAGAGATCACAACACTACTGTGCAAGTCGAAGGAGTTCACAAACCAGAACAGCAGCTGACAGAATCAGGAGCCAGAAGTGGCAAAGAACAGCCAAGAAAAACCAGAAACATTTGACAAACAGAACCCCGGTGCACAGGGTACTCAGCCAAAGCAACAAAAGAAGAGAAACCAGCGAGCCAAGGAGAGAAGAAGAGGAACCAGCGACGAGAGTCAAGCAAGATCAGAACAAGCAACAACGAAACAGGATCTCTTCACAGTGCAGCAAACCAGAGGCAGAGAGCCAGATTTTTGCAGTAGAACAGTGCTGACATCATCTGTCGGAGTGATGACATCAGCCCTATCTCCAAATTTCAATCCTAAATTTGATGAATGTCACTGTTGTGCAATCTATGTTTAAGATCGGAATAGGCTCTGATACCATGAAAATATTAATCAACCAAAAAAGAGAAAAAAGAAACAGAGAAAAGGAAACAATCTATTAATCTATCATAAGAAGAACACCCTAAGATACATAATAAAGGCCTTTATATAGTAGAGCAACATAAAACAAGTCACATGACTAAACTACCCCTATTAATGATACTAAAATATATATAATACCCTTAACACTGAAGAAAAATATGGGACCTTGATATTCGATTTGAATGGTTTGCCTTGCAAATCATTTTTGTTTTGCTTTGGATTTTTGTTGTTTGTCCGTGATTTTGCTCAAGATTTCAACTTATTGAACTGATTCTGATATGAACCGTCCGAGTTGACTCATAGTTGGGCCGATACACCCCAGTTGTGATTTAGTTAACGCCGATCGAAGTGTGACTCACGAGATCTGTATAATGTGTATCGTTATTGGTTCGAGGGTCAATACTTTTAACCTTGGTGCTGACAAAGGATTCTCTAGTCATATCAAAGTTTTTAGTTTAGAGGCAAAACCAAAAGGTGGTGTTTCAAGAGATGTCCTATTGAAAGTTGGTGAAAGGCAGAGTGAACGCAAATTTTATGGTGGTCTCTCTAGAGGATTTTCTAGTAATTCTTGGGTTGGATTTCTTTACAAAGGCTAAAGTTTCTGTAATGGTCTTTTTGTTATAGACATGCTCCGCCCATGATTTGTGCCTCTCACTAAAGTCAACAAAAGAGGGAAAATGTTGCCTGCATTGCAAGTCAAGGATGGCTTGCAAAAGAGGTAAACGTAATACTTGGTTGTGTTGATCGAAGAATAGGAGTCAAAAGACTTGCAAGTCCCTAAAGAGGTGTAGTTGCTACAAGTAGAGTTCAAGGATGTGGCATCTAATGAATTACCACCCAAATTACTGCCAAGAAGGAAGATAGACCACACCATTTAGTTGGTCCCATAGGCGTAGGCCCCTTATCGGATGGCTTCGTAGAATTCGCAGAGTTGAGGAAGCATTATGTTGATCTCTTGAAGGCAAGATACATTCAGCCTTCAAAGGCTCCATACAGAGCACTTATCTTATTTCAAAGGAAGAAGTATGGTTCCTTGAAACTCTGTATCGACTACTGGGTTTTTTAACAAGGTGATAGTCAAAAGCAACCAACCCGTCCCATTTGTTGAATTGTTCGATCAACTTGAGAACGCAGTGTACTTCACAAAGATGGCCTTGCTTTCTGGGTACTACCAAGTTAGAATTGTTGAAAGAAACAAGGCAAAAACAACTTGTGTGACAAGGTATGGCTCATACAACTTGCTCATTATTATTTGCCCAGTATAGAAACTGATATACAATTTTATGTGCGCACTTGCTTGGCATGCCAGCAAGACAAGAGGGAGAGGAGAAAGATGTCAACCACCTTAGAGCCTCTCCCAATTCTAATCAGACCTTGGGAGAGTGTTTCCATGGATTTCACGAGCGGGTAGCACACGGTGAAGGATTTGACCTCAATATTTGTTGTGATTGATAGATTCTCTAAGTACGCAAGCTTTGTCCCAGCTCCAAAGATATGTTCTGCAAAAGTTATAGTGCAATTGTTCCTCAAACACATCATGAAGCATTGAAGTCTTCCCCTTGATATTGTCAAAGATGCTCGAATTACAAGCAGATTTTGGACGTCTTTATATTTGAGGTGAGGGTACCACGCAACTCAACTTCACCATAAGTAAGCATCCTTAAACGGACGAACAAGCAGAATGGGTGAATGCTATGTTGGAAAAGTATTTGAGGCCTTATGTTCCGATTAATCAGCAGAAGTGGGTTGTTTACTCGATGTCACACAATTCTGTTACAACTTACAGAAAAGTTTCTCCTAGGGAATAGCCCATTCGAGTTGGTAATGAGCCAGCAGCTCCTCACTCCACATGAGGTAGTCCGGCAAAACTCTCCAGGAAGATGTCCTACAACACATCACTTTACTTGGGCTCAACAAGAGAGGACCAAAGAGACAAAGAATTGCTTAGGAAGGCAATAAAGAGGATGAAGAAGTGGACAGATGACAAATGGAGAAAGTGATGCACAAGCAGACGCCTCAAATATGGAACAAGATCAATCACAAGACTGCACATAAGGGATTGATCCTGCGCTATGAAAATCCTTTTGTTATCACAAAAAGGACCGGCAAGTTGGCACAGAGGTTGGATCTCCCAAGTTGACTCAAGTTGCATCTGGTTTTCCATGTTGTGCTCCTCAAGATGTACAACGAGGACTAAAGATGACTCTAGCAAAGGCACTCACAGTCAGGCTACTTCTACAATTAGGAAACAGTATACGGATGTTGCGGAGGTTATCCTTAACAATAAGATAGAGGGTATGAGTTAGAAGAATAGAATAACTCATTACTTAGTCAAGTACAACAGGAAGGCTCAAGAAGAAGCTGCTTAGGGAGAAGGAGATGATGTTGTGGGTGTCCGAAGATCTGATCAAGCAATAACACGCTACCCTTCCAACGAGGTTGTTAGGTGCCTTAGGTGGGGGTGGTTTGTCAGACCTTAACTGAGTTGGGGTGGAAATGGACGTATCTTGGTGGCACCTTCCACCAAGGCACAGCTCCATAACTTAGCACGAGGCAGCGTGCTTGAAGCAAGGTGAAATGATTATATAGATAAGCTGACAAAAGGCTCCTACAGCATTATGATTCCTTTGCTTAGTTGATGTTCATCCTGACTCTTGGGAAATTCTGCCTAAAGCATATATTAGCGGTAGGGTATTCCTTGAAGCACTTGGGCATGGCAAGCCTTATGCCCCCAACCGTTGGCACCTATGGGCAAGGCACCCCACCAAAGTCCTGGTCACGGGTTGAGGCAAGGCAAGCAAAAGGAGAACTCGAGATATATATGGGATTGAGACATTTGTGGGACCATAGCTATGAAAGCCCCTTCACCCGACATGATAGGCACAATTGAGACAATGTTGGTGCATGGCTTCACAAGGTAAGGCAAGGCATGGGTGTGGCTCAACATGCTTGATTTGATTAAGACAAAATTATGGACATGACTTGGCTGCAAACTTATGGGCACGCAGTTGGGATGTTTCTGCTCAATGCATGGATTGAAGACCTTCAACGGTTGAGAGTAGCTGTTGTGCATGGCCAGATCATGGTTAAGTTGTGGGTAAGTTGTTACAGTTGGTTACATGTGGGCGGTTAACAAGCCAAGTGCAGAGTTGGGCTAACCAACGGCCACCAGTCACACTCTGATGGAAGCAGCTGGGCATGGCAGTTGTGGCTGGGAACTGCATGCCCATGTAACCCTAGGGCAATTGGAGGTGTCAATTGTCATCTTCCTTGTATAAATAGGGATTGCGAGCACAACCCATAGGGAGTACTTAGTAGAACCTTGGCCAGAAATTGAGCCTTCCTTGGATTTCTGAGTTAATAATACAAAGTTGGGGAGTGTTTTCCCAATACTTCGTGTGCCTTGTGTGTGTGTGCACCTCAAAGAGTTTTTGCAGCTGGTTGTAGAGGCAATGCCTTCACGATTCACAAATAGCCTCCTTCAGTAAAAAGTTGGCAAAATGAAAGTTACCCTGTCATGGATGCCTACGCCAAAGTTTGCTGTTAAATGGAGAGGAGAGGCATACAAGATACAAAGGATTGAAGAGAGTAAAAATTGCAAAAGAAAAGAAAAGAATCAAAGACAAGGTTTCTATTAGCATTGTCCATGACAACTTCCTCGGACGAACCAGCCCCCTCATAACCAAGACAGAATAGTCAAACTCATACTCCTTTGCTAGACCCCTGATGGCCTGTTTTGTTACAAGGGTTTGGAAGGGTCTATAGAGGGGGGTTTAAAAAAATAGTCCAGTCCATTGCCATAGCCCATGTTTGGATGCCCTTCTCCCGGATCTCAAACCCATGTATAAGGGCTTCATCAAACCCGGGTTGTGTGTGTGTGTGTGTGTGTTTTTAGGGGCAAACTCATTTATAAGGGTTTCATCAAAACCAGTCCATTCCTTCTCCCAAAATTCCATCCAAACATGCTATGAATGTACTTGCTCTCTAGATAGATGAAAGAAGCATTCTCATTGAGATCTAAGTCCCGAGCAAAGCCAATGTGCAAACCTAAGGACAAATCCAAATGAAGAGTAGTGGAGGCACCTCTTTTTTCAATTGTTTTTGTTGGATTATTGATATAACAAACAAAGTTGAACAAAAATTATTTCTTCAAATAATAAAAAATTTTGCCAAATTAAAGCCAAACTTTTAAACTAATTGCAAGAATTGAGTGATTGATTAGTGAAATTAGTTTACAAGTTTGCAGTAATTTGGCAACATTTTTTATTATTCAAAGAAATTTTGTTGCAACTCAATTAACTTAGATAAGCCTGCATAATTCAGATGTCCAATTATGGTCGAATTAAAATATGTACTAATACTTTAATATCTGTCAAATAAGGAATCGAATTCAACACTAAATATTTTATTCAGATTTGGATGGACTAGTATACGGTCCGGATCCTTTCCCTTTACAGGCCTACATGTGACACACGGGATGTTTATTCGAACAGAAATTGCAACAATAACAAATTAGTCCAAAACCACATGGGGGTTATGTGCTTATTTTTAGACGATGAGGGGGCAAAATGCTAGTAGGCCAAACCATAGGGGGATAAAAGAAGAGGTAAAATACATTATATGTTGCACTTCACCCCATATGGTTCAAAAATCAATACATAATCTCCATGTGATTTTAGACTAAAAAGAATGACCGACACCGACTAGGATGATGAAAAAAGACCTTTATGCCCTTCATATCATCCCACCTGAGTTCATCTTCCCTCTCCATTTAGTTTGTTTTCTCCACTACAACTACACCTCCTTCGCCCCACTATGCATTACCACCTCTACCCACTGCCCACCACCACCCATTGTGCACCACCACTACCACTACCTCCAAGCACACCACAAACCAAATCCTTATTGAAACAAAAATCCACAAATTCAACCCAACAACTTCAACATCAAGCTATAAGAGAGAAAGAGAGAGAGAGAGAGAGAG
>CM042186.1:34809835-34830113 GCA_023539305.1 Ilex asprella | reverse complement strand
TTGGGTCAGTTTGGCTTCTATACTTGCTAGGACTTTGAACTTTAGTTGGGCTTGGTGGTTTGGAATTGGTTCAGTTGATTTGATTGTTATTTTTGGCGAGTGACAATTCTGGCTCTCATATGTCAATTTGTTTAAAATTGACTAAGATTGTTGATCAATTACAGAAATTTCTTCAACTGCCTAATACTCTCTCCATCTCACCTTCTATAGGTTCGTTCACTTCAGGTCATTCAAGTATATCTCGAACCGCCTGGATCTTTGACTCAGGTGCTACCCATCATATGACTAACGATTCTTCCTTACTTGCATTTACCTTTTCTCCTCCATCTGTTTCTGTGCTTGCAGCTAATGATACACAAATGTCCTTGACTGGTGTTGGATCTATAATTTCTCCGCATCTAACACTTCCTAATGTTTATTATATTCCACAACTTACCTTGAATTTAATTTCAGTTAGCCAGCTATTTGACTCTGAATTTTTATTTCATTTTTCCTCTTTTAAATGTATTATAAAGGATCCACGTTCCAAGAAACTGATTGAGACAGCAGTAGAAATAGAGAATTATATGTGTTAGACGAGTTATATATTCCTGATATTGTTGTTTCTACTGATGATTTATCTTCATTCCATTTAAGTCCATAGTTTTCTAGTTTCTATTTGTGGCATTCTCATATTAGTCATGTGTCCCACTCTCGCTTGAAATTTTTAACCTCTACCGGTAGTTTGGATAATTTAGAGTGTCATGATATTTTCAGTTGTAGTGGATACAAGTTAGCTAAATTTACTGCATTACCTTTTAATAAAAGTTCTATTAACTCCCTTGCACCTTTTGATCTGGTTCACTCTGATGTTTGGGGACCAACTCCTGTTTCCACAAAAAAAAAAGAGTTTAAATATTATGTCTCTTTTATTGATAATTATACTAGGTTTTGTTGGGTTTATCTCATGAAACATCGTTTTGAATTCTTTTCTGTGTTCACTATTTTTCGTGCTATGATATGTACTCAATATTCATTTGTTATTAAATATTTTTAATGTAACCAAGGAAGAGAATATTCTTTCAATTCTTTTCGTGATCTATTAAAATCTGATGACACTGTTTGGCAATCTTCTTGTACTGCCACACCTGAACAGAATGGTGTAGCAGAGCACAAACACCAACATATTATGGAGACTACACGCTCTCGCTTACTGTCAGCAAATGTCCCAAAGTTCTTTTTGGGGGGAAGCAGTTCTTATTGCGGTCCATTTGATTAATTTTATTCCCACTATCATCACATTTGGAATTTCTCCATTTGAGAAACTATGTGGTAAGTCACCTGATTATTTCTCTTTGCGTGTATTTGGATGCACCTGTTTTGTTTTGCTTCCTAGTGTTCTTCATACTAAACTCTTTGCTCGTTCAGTTTTATGTGTTTTCCTTGGTTATGGTTAGGGTCAAAAGGGGTATCGTTGCTATGATGCCATTTCACACAAACTTTGTCTCTCGTCATGTTATTTTCATGGAACATATTCCCTTCTTTTCTATTCCATCCAGTTCTTCGCATTTGCATAAATCTGATCTCATTTATATTGACCTATTTCCAGTTGATGTTCCCTCTGACACTTATGTTGGTGATATTACTATTTCTGATGTACCCATCACTCGTCTCCTTATTGTACACACATATGTTCCCAGGAATCCAACTATCTCCTCTACAGATGTGGTGCCTCCCTTTTCTTGTCCTGTTACCCAATCAGATTTAGACAATGTAGATCATACCCCACGCTATCCTCAGAACTCTCTCAAATGTCCAGATAGGTTTGGCAGGAGTAACACTTGTTATTCTCCTGACTTTTGTTCTTTCCTTACTTCTATTTTCTCCTTATCTGAACTCACCTCCTACAAGGAGGCTTTACTTTATCCACTTTGAAAACAAATTATGGATAAGGAATTGTCTGTCTTACATAAGATCAGAGCTTAGGAACTAGTGCCTTTACCACCTGATAAACACCACATTGATTGTAGGTGGGTTTATAAGATAAAAATCAAATCTGATGGTTCTATAGAATGGTATAAATCTCGATTAGTAGTCAAGGGTTTTGCTCGGGAGTATGGTATAGATTATGATGAGACTTTTGCCCCTCTTGCAAAGATGACCACTGTTCGCACCATGATTGCAGTTGCTGCCATTCACCAATGAAATTTGTCTCAGATGAATGTGAAAAATGCATTTCTTTATAGAGATTTAAGTGAAGAGGTTTTTATGACTCCTCCTCCTGGATTGTCTCATAGTCCTAGTCAAGTATGTCGACTTCACCGAACTTTATATGGCCTTAAACAGGCTCCCAGGGCATGGTTTGTCAAATTTTCTTCGGTTATTTGTGACTTAGATTTTCGCATCAGGACCACGATTCTACTCTCTTTTTATGGTCTACTTTCTCAAGTTCTATTATTCTCTTACTATATGTTGATTATATGATTATTACGAATGATGACACTCTTATTGAAACTCAGTTGCAGGACCATTTTGAGATGAAAGATTTGAGGCAGCTTAGATATTTCTTGGGTATTAAGATTGCTTCCTCTCCTAAAGGATATCTTCTCTCTCAGTCCAAGTATGCTTCAGATGCTATTCAACGAGCTCGTTTATCAGATGATCGGACAATTGAAACAACTTTAGAGCTCAATGTTCATTACTCTTCTTCGGAGCCCGTTTATCAAATGTTTATCGCGCTCTTGTTGGGAGTTTAGTATATCTTACAGTCACTCGTCTGGATATCTCCTATGTTGTTCATGTTAGTCAATTTGTTGCCTAACTTGCCTTACCCACCACTGTTCACTAGGCTGTGATTCTTCGTATTCTTCAGTATCTTCGAGATACTCTGGACCAAAGTCTGTTATTCTCTTTCTCTTTCTCTATGGAACTCAGGACTTATTCTAATGTTGACTAGATGGACTGTAAGTCCACTACGGATTTTTGTATTTTCCTCAGTGATTCTCTTATTTCTGGAAAAGCAAGAAACAAACTGTTATTTCTCGTTCATCTACTAAAGCTGAATATCGTGTTATGGCATCTACTGTAACTAAGGTTGGTTACGATGGCTCCTTGCTGATCTTGCCATCTTGTTACTTGCGCCGACTCCTATGTATTGTGACAATAATAGTGGTATTCAAATTGCTCATAACTCAGTCTTTCATGAGCACACAAAACATATTGATATTGATTGTCACTTTGTACGTCATCATCTTCAGCTAGGCACTATCTCTCTCCCTTTTCTTTCTTCCACTATGCAGTTAACAGATTTTTTCACAAAATCGCATACTATTACTCCCTTTCATTTTCTTTTAGCAAACTCTTGATGTTTTCTACTACCACATCATGAGTTTGAGGAATGGTGTTAAAGTAGTTAGAATATTAAGTCTTAACGGTAGTTTAGTCTTTTTGTTCTTTTATGTTGCCCTACTATATAAGGGTCTTTTGTATGCATTTTTCTATTAAGCTGTAATGCAATCATTCTCTATTTTCTCTCTTTTATTTCTTCTCCTAATTTGATGATATTTAACATAATATACCCTGAATTAGTATGTCTATGAAAAACAAAATGGTCTGTCTTACATTTGAGAAGGTCAAACTCTAGAACTGCCTCAAAAAACTTACCAAATTAGGCGCTCAGTGACTACTTTAAACCATACAACAATTTTTTTAGTGACAAACACTCTTACGGTACTTCCCCTGTCCAGTAAACTCAGGTGACTGTTCCATGTAGACTTATTCAATCAAGTCATTGTGTAAGAAAGCATTTTTCATATCTAATTAAAATAGAGGCTAATCAAGTTTAGCAACCAAAGAAATCAACACACCAATGGATGAAATTTTGGCAATAGGAAAAAATGTCTCCTCCTAATCAATGTCATAGGTTTGAGTAAATCCCTAGGCAACAAATCGAGTTTTGAGGCATTTAACAAAACCATTAGGATTAAATTTGCCTGTATAGACCCACCGACACCCCCAGAGTCTTTTTACCAAGGGATAAGGGAATAAGATCCCAAGTGTCGTTATGATGCAAAACATCCATCCCTACCTCCATAGTTTTCTTCCAACCCGATAACACACCCAGAAAGTTCTTAGGAATATACACAACAGAGAGCTGAGAGATAAAAAAGAGAAAGTAGAAGACAAGGTATCATATGAAACAAAATTACTAATATGATGGTTAGAAACACAAGATTGAGTACTTTTACGACATGCAATATATAAAGAGTCAAAAAGAGCTAAGGAACTGGGATCGAAAGATGACAAAAAATACGATTGGAGCACCGCCCTAGATGGCCTTTGACTACGAGAGTACACATGGAGTGGTGCAAAGAAACACGGCGGTGGGAAAGCTGGAGGGGGGCAATCGACAATAAAATGACAGACGATAATGGAAGAAGTGGGGGTGAAAGTGACTGCACAAAGTCAAGATCGATAAGACAAGCAAGAGCTGAGAAATATGAGATTGATTTAGTGAAGGTGATATCAACACTAGTGAAGCATCTGCGAAGTGTGTGACTATAACAATGATACCCCCTTTTGGTTACGAGAATAACTAAAAAAACACATTTGGTAACACGAGGAGCGAGTTTATCAAAACCAAGGCACAAGTTATGAACATAGCAATCACATTCAAAGAACTTACGGGGTAAGAAAAATAAGGGAGATTGGAAAAAAAATACAGAATGTGGACTTTGCCCATTTAATACAAAAAAAGCATACAATTAATGAGATGACTGGTCGTAAGAATAGCATCACTCCAAAAATAACGAGGGATATGCATGTGAAATAAAAGTGTGCGACTCACATTTAACAAATGACGATTCTTACGTTCAGCCACACCATTTTGTTAGGGAGGGGGGTGGACATAGAGTTGGATGAATAATGTTAGTTTTACCAAGATAAGTAGAAAATGGATCAGAGTCATATATTCCCAAGCATTATCAAAACGTAAAATGCTAATACGACAATTATACTGAGTTTTGATTTCCTTACCGAACATCTCGAGTATATAAAACAATTCAGAAAGAGCTTTTATAAGAAATAACAAAGTTACAAGAATAATCATCTACAAATGTCACAAAAATAAGAAAATTTATTAAATAAAATATTCTTTATTAGACCTTATATATTAGAATGAACTAACTCAATTAGACTAGACACACGATTATTAACTCGAAATTGAAAGGACACACAATGAAACTTACTAAGTTGACAAGTTTCACAAAACACAAACGACACATAAAAAAGACTAGAAACCTTGCGCTTCAAGTTCTGGAGAGATGGGGGAGCAAAACAACAATACCATTGAAATGGTGATGATGAGATCTGAAGTGCGTGAGCAACTTCTCTCTCTCTTACTATCATTTCCTGCTTTCATGGTTTTAGTATCCTTGAACTCTAAATCATCTCGGTCTCTCTCTGCCTTTGCTCACCACCACGGCTTTCCCCAATCCAAACCCTAGAAAAATCATATGTGATATATAGATCTCTGCTACTAGTGTATCAACACTTGCATATATTAAGTTTGTATGGTTTGATTTAGAGGTATTTTATGTTCAGTTGATAAATAGGTCAATTACAACTTACTGCAACAAAACTAAGAACTCTAACAAAGTTAAGACTTGCAACATGAGAGAAAGGTACTCAGTAATCCACACCCTGTGTTTGGATGTAACTTTTGGCAAGACAAGTCTTTAAACGCTCAACTGAACCATCAGAATGATATTTCACCATGTAGACCCAACCATAATCGACAGGTTGTTTACCAGAAAGAAGAGAACAATGTTTAGATATTAAGGTTTAGATTTAGGAGAAAGGGAAAGGAGATAGAGAGAGAGAGAGATATTGAGGAAAATAATGTTTGTGTGAGCTCATATTGCCCTATACCTTCTTATTTATAATACTAGTCATAACCCGTGCCTGAAGGTACGATAAAATATAAAATTTGAGAGTCCAAAAAATTGATTCCACTATATTAATTTTTTGCAAAATATATTAATTACAAATTAATCAAATATTAAATGATTAAATATATGATAGAAATGAGTGATATGATATTTTTAGGAAAAAAATATATAAATGATTAAACATGTGATAAAAATGAGTGATGCGATTTGACGTTTGAGTTTGACAAATGGATGATGGGTGAAGTAAGTGATTGATAATAGTTTTGAGGGAAAAAATATGACTGGGATAAGATTCAAACACACACCTGTTTTATTATTATATAGATATGAATAAATTATAATATTACCCAACGCAACTAATAACAAATAACAACTCTAACAGTAAGCATTCCAACCATAAACGTTTTAAGAGAGCAAAGAGACAAATATGTCCATAGCAATCGTAAAATTCATTTATTATTTGGGAATGTCACCCGGACAAGAATTTTTAATCTTGTCCGACTGAGTTACTAGAGCCTTAGTAGGTTTCTTGCAAAAGCCAATAAAAGCTTTTTTTTTAATTTTGGACAAATCACACTTTGCACCATGAAAGATTTAAGAATTCTCATATTACATCCTCAAATATTAACTTTCTCATATTGCACCCTCAATATATTAAAAATATTGCAATGTATCACTTCTATTAGTTTTCGTTATTCATTACGCCAACATCAACAGAGTGATTTTGACAGAAAAAGCAATGGAAAGTAATGGAAGGACCACATTGCAATACTTTTAACACATTAAAGATACAATGTGAGAATTGAAAAATCTCATCTTTGAGAGTGCAAAGTGGGAAAGTTTAAAACTTTCACGGTATAAAGTAAAATTCCCCTTTTTATTTTAAAAGATTTGAATTGATTGTATGATTAAAAGATTTGAAGTTTCTTTTTTAGTATGTATTTAAATTTGGTAGATTTTTATATTTAATTTTAAGCTTCTTTGATTATTGGACTTTAGATCATGATCCAATGGTCCACATAAGAAGTATTCACATAAGCCTACAATGCATAACTTGTATGATCACGCTATTCTATATCGATGTAATATATATATATATATTACTTCAAAGGCCTCATAAACCTAGAGTGTGTCTCTAGCAATTACAACCATAGGAATATAAAACCTCAGTGAAAGCCAAACACCCTCCTTTCTTAACCTCCACATAAAAAAAAATAGGGCAAATAGCAGTTTGCACCGTAAAAGATTTTAAGTTTCTCACTTTGCACCCTCAAGGATTAAATTTTTCACATTGCATCCTCAATGTATCAAAAATGTTACAATATAGTCCTTCTGTTAACGTCCGTTATTTTTTCCGTAAAAAATCAGCACATTGACACTGACGAAAAAACTAATAGAAAGCTAACAAAAGGACAACATTGTAACACTTTTGATACATTGAGGGTGTAATGTGAAAATTTAATCTTTAAGGGTGTAAACTACAAATCTTTCATGGTCAAGCTACAATTCGCCCTTGTTCTCAATTGCACCCTTGATAAAATTAATTAGTAATCATGTGAACGTCGGCAATAACGTTCCCTGCGATTTCTGTCAGTTGACAACCATGTGAGATGCACATGATGACTTTTGTTGGATTATATCCCTTCCTCGTTTCACATGTATTTCACATGACTGTCAATCTGACAAAAATCGCAACGGACGTTATGACTGGGAGCACATTGCTACCAATTAATTTCATTAAGTGAAATTTTATAATCTTTCAGGGAGCAAACTAACATTTGCCCAAAAAATTAAACACATTATGAGTTGTAATCAATACAGAAATTCTATCTTCTCCACGAACTTCTAAAAATATAACCCACAAAGGACTTGCTCACAACCACCAAAGGACACTTATTAACACCTCAACATGCCATGAAGGAACCAATGCCTTGAATACATAGATTAGACCTCATGGAAAGTAGTAGTGTTCCCTTCACAACATTTAGAGGCCTAACATTTGTCATTGGGTAGTCATAAACTAATCCTTTCTAAAAACTAATTTTAATAGTTCGTCAAAAAAATTAACTTCAACCAATAATTGCGACTAAGTGTACTTTGTTTGCAAGGAGGTTGTTTAACTAATGACAATTCAATTTCTCATGGTCATAATTCCTAGAAAAATTGCCTATAGATATACGAGGAATTTCAAGGTGGAACAATTTTTAATGTAAATTGGTTTTTTATTTTGATTGCGTTGATATTCTGATGAGGGATACTTATTTTACTTTTTATTGCATGTGTTCTTCCAGCAACTAACCAACAACATACCCATATAAGTTCACAATTGACCTTAAAGTCATGCTTTGACATGGGAATACATTAAGGTGGCCTCAAAGTTGACTCCATGTTTTGCTCGTCTAAAGATGTAATATTTGATGTGGCCATGCATGAGTTACTTACTGCGCATTACAAGATCCTTGCTTTCGAATGTGTGAAAGCAAAAGAAAATAAGAAGTGTGTGTATGATTTTTTTTAAAAGGAAACAATATAATTTTATGATTTGAAAATAATATACCAAAGATGTAATAGGACGGACAAGTTGTCCAACCATGAAAGGCAAAAAACAAAAACTCATAGCATAAAATCTAATGGGCACATGAGACCTTCCAATCCGCCAATATAACAAAGAGCGAGATGCCATCAAAGTCATTAGAAACGAAAGCCCACAACAATTCGAATAAATAGATCCAATCCCATAATCCCTTATTCCATTAGGCTCTATTCTCAAATATCCTGGAATTTTTCTCCAACCAAATGACCCATATTATGGAGAAGATTGCACAATGTCAAAGGGTTACCTTTTTCCCATTCTTTCCAAATCCGTTAAATTATTCCACTAGCATTGAAGAAAAAATCTCAAGAATCATCCATCTTAAACTTGCGAATTGGAATAACTTGGACCACAAAAACACAGCAATAGGGCAATGCAAAAAAAGGTGATCAATACTCATTGAAGCACACATCACACACCACTATGGAGAAATGCAAAGAAATAGTCTTCTTTTCTTAAGCATATCATTTGTATTAATCCATGCATAAACTTGCACTTTACTAGGCACTTTAGCCTTTAAAATCATCACAAAAGGAAAAAATACATGAAGTAAAGAATCATCAACAGCTTATCCAAAACAAATTTACATAAGGAAACCCCCGAAAACTCAAGAATCCACTTTCTTTATCTCTCAGACATGTCAAGAACGTCTTTTAGCACAGTGAATTGGTAGAAGAGGTTTATATGGTTCCTCCTCCTAGTCTCCCTCACATTTCAAATGAGGTATGTAAACTCAGAAAAGTTGTGCATGGTTTTAAACAGGCTCCTAGAGCTTGGTTTGAGATGTTCTCTACTATGATCTTTGACTTGGTTTTCGTTCAAGTGATCATGATTATGCTCTTTTCCTTCGTTCTACTTTTGCTGCTCAGATTGTTCTCTTCTTATATGTTGATGATATGATTATTACCAGGGATGACTCAGAGGGCATTTCAATCTTGAAGGCTCAGTTACAACGACAATTTGAGGTGAAGGATCTTAGTCCCCTTCGATATTTTTTGGGCATTGAAGTGTCTTCATCCACCGAAGGGTTATCTTCTTTCTCAGTCAAAATATACAAATGTTATCCACAAGACTCGTTTAACAAAGTCTCAGACTATTAAGACTCCTCTCCAGCTTAATGTGCACTACACTTCTACTAATAGGGTCCCTTTGGTTGATCCTACCTTGTATCGAGTTCTTGTCGGCAGCCTAGTCTATCTCACAGCTACACGACCTGATATAGCATATGTCGTTCATATTGTGAGTCAATTTGTCTGTTCTCCAACTACAGTGCACCGAGCTGCAGTTCTTCACATTTTATGCTATATTATAAGCAATTTACATCAGAGTTTGTTTTTTTTTCCTCTTCTACTGTAAACCTTTCATGCCTTTTCTGATGCACATGTGATGTCATGGATTGTAAATCCAACACTAATATTTGTGTCTTTTTGAGTGATTCTCTTATTTCCCGGAAAGGCAAACTGTTGTCGCTTGTTCTATTGTTGATGCTAAATATCGTGTTATGACTATTTCTACGTCGGAGATAGTTGAGATGGTTACTCACCGATCTAGGTATTTCCTTTTTTGGTCCTACTCTTATATATTGTGACAACAAAAGTGTCATTCAGATTGCACAAAACTTTTTTTTCCATGAGCGAACCAAGCATATCGAGATTGACTGTCACTTTGTATGTCACAATCTTCAACTTGGGACTATTTTCTTACCTTTTGTTGCTTCCACTATGAAGTTAGCTGACTTCTTCACGAAGTCCCACACCATGCCACATTTTCGTTTTTTTCTTGATAAACTCTCGATGTTTCCTATCGTCGCATCAGTTTGAGAGGAGGTGTTAAGAGTGTAATTATATTTATTTATCATTAACGGTAATCTAGTCTTTTCCTTATTGTACTCTTGTACTCACTTTTTATTATCATGGAATATTAGAGTGATGCATATGATTTTCTATTCTTCTATCCTCTCTACGTGTGACTTCATTTCTTTCCACTAGATATGTTTTCACCTACATTGTTAATCTCACTCTATAATCCCCTTCCAGACAGCACCACTCATTTTTGCAATACTCATCAATCTGCGCAATATTATCACATATGAATACTGCCTTGTCAACCTCGAAAGGTTCCAAGGTGGATGTGGAATTAAACTTCTTTGACAACGCCACACGTATCTCCAAGAAACAAAAAGACTTTCTCTGGAACAAATAAGTGTTATTCCATTTACCATAGACAAAGCAATCAGCCAGTTCCTCTACACTTTCAAATCCCTTATGTTCAATGAGTCTGCTAACCTTCTTTGTTTCATTCCCCAATCCACTCTCATTCATTTTAACATCATCTGGCCATTTTCTACATTCTCCTCCCTACATCACCCTACCAAACATAACCAGCCACTTCTTCCCGGTCATTATGATTTGTTCCTTGAGGATTCACAATGAACCATCTCGGACCCTTACCTTGAATGACAGAAATTGTTAAGAATTTACCTCTATTGTTTCTATTCAATTCTACCCACATCTTGTAAATATTGTTGTGATATTGTCAACCAAAGAACCTAGATTCCGCTCGAGTAGCTGCTTCTATAATCATTTGCCATAACCATGGCAAGTCATTGATATTTAATGAGACTGAGAAACTATCATACTTTCTTCTCTCAATAATCCTGAATCCATTTGATTCGTAATCATCATCAACCACAGTCAATATTAATTTGGTTTCAACATGAATTTCTCCAACCGTTTTCATTGCTCACAACCAAAACTTTGCTCTATAAACTGGAATGATTCTTGCATCAGACATACTCCCCCACTATTGGAAGGAGTGCAGATACAATAAGTGGGAAAGAGAATACGAGTTTATCCAAGATGCAAAAGAAGCGGAAGTATAGCCGCCTCGCTCAATTCAGTGGGCATATGCGCATGTATGCTTTTTCTAACATAAAACTAGCAATAGAAAAAATATTCTAATAGTTCCAGAAAAATTAGCCCAAAAAACAACATAAAGAAAAAAAAAGGGGTTCCCTCTCGTCAGTATCTAACATCATAATATCATCAATGCATCTTGTCACGTGTATATTTATCATTATAATCAAGACACAATACACATAGGCAACACCTAACGTTTTACATATAAAACATACCATATCGTGTACAATCATAAGGTGTATTCTAAGATGGTTCTGAGAACTCACATCAAAACACAAGAACCCTAAGCATAGCTTAAGTGTGCAAATACAAGGATCCTAATAGATTAAGCACAATGCACTTGAACCTTTCCGTTAATGACATGCAGCAAATTACAACATCAAACATTTCACACATTTGGATTCATAGGACCATTTAAATTTTCTTCCAATTTGTCAATTTTTTCTAGTTCGAGTTTCATCCCTAAAATGAAGAGATCCAACTAAATTGTATTAAGCAATTAAATCACATTTCGTGTTAAATGTTTTAAACGCCAGAACTAGATACTCTCATGCTTTGCATGCCTCTAAAATGATAATTTCTGAAATTTATATAAAGCAATCATACCCAAGTTTAATACCAGCAGTCAATGTATTGAAAACAATCATTAAGCTTTACAAGCCACGACATAAAAAACTAGTACATGTCCTCCACCTTATAATGGAAAAACCTGTTTGGTAAAAAATACACTTCAAAGACTACTAAAGTTCAATAAATCAATCAAAGAACTAAATTTCGTTTTAAAATGATCGAAATGTCTGCAACGTTTCTGTTTCAATGAAAACCAAAACAAATTATTGATTGAATATCAAAATTGCAATGTTTCATGGTGTTTTGGCAAGTTTTGACTAATGTTTCACTATGTTGCGGTATGTTCTGACAAATGTTTCATAAACAAATTTTAAAATTTTTTTTTTTGTTTTCCGAAATGTTTGCGAAACATTACCGAAATGTTTCCGTTTTCAAGCTAATTGAAACTATGTACTCAAACGAAATTTTGATCCTTGAAATCAACCAATAATTTTTTCACACAAAACCTCTTTGAAAACTCAGGGAAACCAAGAGTCTCCTACTTTGAAGCTCAAAACACCAAGTCTAATCGAGATAAAAAGATATAATGTGAGTCTCTCATGAAAGAGGGAAACAACTATAAAGATAATATAAGTGCTGATAAAACAGGTCTCTTGAGTCGATTACTAATAAAATCATAACAGAACAAGATGAAGTCATTTAATGACTGCAATAAGAGCAAAAAACACTGCAACCATCAAAAAATTAATAATTACTCACCAATGACTTTGTGTTTCCTTTTCGCAGATCAATAACGGGTTTGAGTCCAACCCCATTTGCTGCACCTGGCTCACGCTGCTGAAAAGGAAAACCTCCACCCCCCAATTGATTCACCACAGACAACCTTCCATCAGCTCCACCTTCCAACTGATTCACCAAGGACAACCTTCCATCAGCCACACCTTCCAGCCAACGCACAGACCTTTCCCCATGCCCAAACCCATCTCGCCAATTATAGGATGAACCCTGAAAATTCGATTGCAATGAAGAAAATGGCAAACTCAGCAATGAAAACCTATCACCTCTACGCAATGCTATTTCTCTCTCCATCATCAATTCCTTAAAAACTTCCTCTTCAAGTTCTCGCTGCCTTAAAAGACTAGCTCCAGCTGCAACGATGTCCTCTCTTATCTTCCTCTTTTCAATTTCCCTTATTATACTAGCCTCTGTCACGTCAGAACAACCACCATCCACATAATAACCCCTCCTTCCAACATTTTCCATATTTCCCAACAGACCAGCTAAAAAGAATAAAGACGACAAAAATAAAAAACTGCAGCACACCTAAATAAATCAATAACATGTATGCATAACACTACACACAAAAAAACATACAAACCACATGCAGATTTACATATGTTGAACATATAAATAACATCAACCAACAATGATGATCTAAAGAAAGAGAAAAGGGTATTGGGGCTTTGGGTTTTGCTAACCACGCAATGCTTGTTCAGTGAAGGAGTGGCTGGAAGAGGACTGATTGTGTGTAGAGTTCACATTGTCATTAGCTCCAGCCTTGATCTCCATAGCCAATTCAAACAAAAGATTCAAGATAAGATTTCGAAAGACAGCGACTAACTTCAAAACTAATCAACTTGATAAAGAAAGCTTATTTGTAGACTCTCTCTCTCTCTCTCCCTCCCTCTCCCTCTCCGTCCATACACACAGAAGTGCATGTATATAATTTACGGCTTGGGTCTATTGGAGAAGTTTCTATAGAAACCCTAACCCTAACTCGAAGGTGACGATTGAGAGAGTGAGAGAGAGTTGTACGGCTTGCTGTTCACGGTTGATGTCTGAAATATTGCGAATCAACAACCGACACGCCGAACTAGGGGTTACGACGAAAGCGACGGCTTTGGGCATGGATTTTGTAATTAAATAAAAAATAAAATTACAAATACATATTAAAAAAAAAACAAAATATAAGTGAAGAGAAATTCGATTTCAATAATTTAAAGATATTTGTATAATATCTCTCTCTATATATATATAAATATATTCTGTTGATTTATATGTCGATCTATTATTAATTTTTGTTACTTTTGTAATTGTGATTTAATTCTGTTGAACTACTATTGCTATGAAATTATTAATTTAATTTCGTTATAATGATAAATCGTTGAGCTTCTATGGTTAGTTTAATTTTGTTATGATGATTGTTCTTAGTGCATAAGAGATGTTTAGGCCGTGGGACGTAAGAGATGTTTAGGTCGTTTTCTGTGCGATAGGAGTTTTAGGCCATTTTTGAGTGAATTCTCATGTGTTGTCCCTGTAAAAATGTTGACAATAAGTAGAAATGTGAGGAAATTATTATAGCAAGATGAAACTAACGATAGGATGTTAGAAAGTCATTATAACAAAATTATTATAATAATAGTCATTGTTGTAGTACTGCAATCGAGTTGAAAAGACATATTATAGTAGCAACTGGAAGAAGGTAATAGTAAAACATATAAATTGACAGAATAATCTTTGAAGATACCACTATAACTTTAAACATATTTAAATTTAAATTTAATCATAAATTTGATTATGTTAAAAGTATGGAAGAAATAAAATTCTTTGATATTGAAAATAAATTGCATAATTAAGATATACCCAAGTACTCCACTAAGAAAATTTATAATATTGACACTTTTGATTTTAAATCGAGTTTAACTATTAAAACGATTGAAATGACTGTTCCTTTTGATCAAAATGGAGATATTTTACAACTATTAATTGAAAGAGAGATCTTAAAGGCTCAGAAAAATTATAAGTTTTTGCATATTGGATTAGTTCAAGTTGTTTTAGAACTTTTAACTGTTCAAGGATTAAATGTCTCTTTTATGTTAATACTAAGAGATGCTAGATGTCTTGATTTTAATCAATCTTTAATGGTGTTATGCAGTCCAGTTTAAGTACTGGGCCAATTTATTTTAACTATTTTCCTAATCTTTCTGTATCTTTAACAGACAAAAATATTTTGAATGTTTTAAAATGTAATATTAAAACTTATGATTATAATTATAAATATGACACAAATATAATTGTGTTTGGTTATAGAGTTTATTATAAAGTAATGAACATTTTGTATCCATAAGCTAAGTTTTTGAACTTTAAATGTCAAATCACTTTAATTGAAACTAATACAATTAAAAATAAATTTAAAATTCCTAAAATCATTAAATGGTTTGATATCCAGTTTCTAGAAACCTAGCAATTGGAGTGTGTGATTCCTAAAAAATCAAAGATAAATGAAGAAATAACTCAAATCTCTCAATCAACTCAAGGTAATTTTGTGATAAAATTCTCTAGAAATAATCCTAGAATTTATTTGAATTCTTCTGATAAATCAGAAACTTTTTCAGTTTATTACACTCCTTTAAGAGGATCTACTTTCTCGGTCAAAAATTGAAGAAGAGATAAAGAACTCATAATTAAAAGTATAAAAATCTCTTGTAATCTGATTCCTCGTGGAATTTACAGAAAAAATAAAGAAACTTTAATAAATCTTCTCTAGAAGAAGATTATATTGATCCAACCTCGTTTTAAATCGGATTTTAACTATAGTCTTTATAGATATACACCAAAAAAAATTTGTTGTTAATAGAAAATAAATTAATGTCGAGTTTAATCTTCTTAAATATGAAGAGTTTAGGAATTGGTATTTTAAAACAATGACTCCTGAAAAACTTCGTAATTATAAAGAAATGTTTTACATTTATATAAAAAGGGAAAAAATGATAATTCCTTTTGTTAATTGGTTTTTGACATATTATGTTTCCCCGATTATGGATCAATTAAATATACTTGAGCAATTTCAACATAAATTTAAAACTTTAGATAGAAAAACTATAAATAGTCTTTATCTTCCAACTACTGAACTTGTTAAGTTAACTTTAAGAGATTCTGAATAAATTATTATGAATGTTTGTTATGTAGGAACTAATATTTCAGTAAGACAAAATAATTATATTAATGTTTGTTTATAAGTTATAGGGCAACATTTGACTAAAATTGAAAATTTACTAAAAGATCAAAATAAAGATAAATCAGAAGCTACATCTTCAAAAGTTTTTAAAGATGATGAAATTGAAAAGATAAATATAAAATCACCAGTGGATACATCCTCTTTTAATATTCATAATAAATTTGAAGGAGAGTTCATAAATGCACTCAAAATTAAATTATAAGGGTTATCTTTAAATGTCATCTCGCAAACTGCCACTGTAGAATCTGAAGCTGAAATTGAACAATTTGAAGATTCGTTACATCAAATACAGTATGAAGAAATAAATAAAATTGAATTTTCTAAACTAAAATCTCAAGATAAAACTTATTCACAAACTCCTACCATAAGAGCTTACTATCAAAGCACAATACCTCTGAATATTCTTTATGAGGAAAACCTTTTTATTGATCAACAGGCATATAATGCCTCTTCAATCTATGAATGGAATATTGATTGTATGTCTGAATATGTAATTTATCAAGTCTTACACAAAATTTTAATGTATGCTTTGGTATGTCAAGCTAATCATAATTCTGATCATGCTACTGCTAAGTTTATTACCGTTGAGTTTACTGGCAGTTAAGAGATTGGTGGAATAACTATTTAAGTCCAACTCGACAACGTGAAATCTTAAATGCAGTAAAAATTCTAACAGTTGAGGATGGGAGTATAACTATTCAATAAGATGTTGTTTATACATTAATACAAACTATATTAAAACATTTTGTCGAATCTAATTTCCACAACACAGATAAAAGTAAAGAGCTATTGATGAATCTAAGATGTCTCACTTTAACTCATTTTAGGTAGTATAAAGATGTATTTTGGGCAAAAGTATTATTAAGAACATACTCTAATAATGAGTTTTAGAAAGAAAAATTTATATCAGGATTACCAAGTCTTTTTATTGAAAAAACAAGAATAAGATTACGACAAAGACATGGTGGATTTAAAATCCCTTATGAAAATTATAGTTATAGAGAATTAATTTCTGAATGTATTTCAGAAGGATTAGTTCTCTGTAATGATTTAAATCTTAAAGCACAGTTTAAGAGACAAAGACTAACTAGACGTAAAGAATTTGGAGAATTTTGTGATCAGTTTGCTTATCATTTAGATATACCTAAAGACACATCTATAAAGAGAAAGTCTTATCCGAAGAATTTCAAAAGAAAAAAGCAATTCTATTAAAAAAGAATCTAGTACGGGGCAAGGACTATATAGATTATAAAAGGAATAAACCTACCAAGTCTTCATCATTTAAAGATAAAGACAAGAAGCCTATATTTAAATGTTTTAAATATGGAAAAGATGGTCATATAGCCACTAAATATTCCACTAAATAATCGATTAATGAATTAATTAATGATGAAGATCTTAAAGAAAAGATTTTTAAAATTATATTAAATTCAGAAAGCGAGCCAGAAGACTTTTCTAAATCATCTTATAAAGAAATTTATCATATAAATGAAGTCAATAATTTATCTTCAGATAATGATGTTGAAGAAGATAAAACTTACTCTTCTCATTATAAAGCTGAAACTAATTATTATAAAATCATTTTAGCTATGAATAGGTTAAGTATAAATACTTTGACTAAGTCACAAACTTTATTCTTGATCTTATTGATAAAATTCAAAATTCAGATTCTAAAAGAAAAGCTATTGTACAATATTTGCAGATAAATCCAGAAAAAAAAAACTAGAAGATAAGAAACTCAATTTGTCTCAACCGTATTCTTTAAAGAAGTTATTAATAGGTCAGAAAGTGACAAATCACTTTCAATAAAAGGAGAAACAACTTCTACGGTCCAAGATTTGAAAAAAGAAATTTGTTATGTCAAAGAAGACATAAAAGTTTTGAAAGTTAGGATGCTAGCCTTGAAAAAATTGTCACTTAAGGAAAGTGACATTAAGGATGACATAAAAGCATCTAATTTTTCTGATGAATACTTAAATGTATTAGAAAAAATATTTTTTTAGAAATGGTATGTTAAAATTATATTAGTTATAAATTCTAAAATTACTATTAAAACTATTGCTCTAATTGATAGCGGAACAGATATGAACTGCATAAAGACATGATTAATTCTAACTAAATATTTTGAAAAACTACCCAGTCAGTAAGTGTTGTTGATGGTTCAAAATTAAATATAAATTTTAAACTTTCTAATATTTTGGTATGTAACCAAGGTATTTGTATTCCTACAACTTTTATACTTATTGATAATTTAAATCAATTGGTTATTTTGGGTATACCATTTTTATCCTTAATCGAACATATTGAAAGAATTGTTTCTAAAAGAATTTTGACTACCATAAATGGTCAACAAATATTATTTAAATTTATAACTTCACCTCAAATAAAGTTGAACAATAAAATCATAGAAAATTTGCTTTGTAAAGAAAATAAATTAACTATTTTATTTTCTGATCATAAACTAACTATTTTATTTTCTAACTCTCCTGAAAGTTTTTTTTAGAGAACCTCAGCAAGAAATTGCATAAATGAATCCTAGTCAAGATTAATTTTCTTTGATTCCAATTTCTAATTCTCCCAAACTTCTTGACTGTATTTGTGATTATGGAGGAGAAGATATATTTAACTTTGCCTTTAACTGTAAAATTAATTATTGCAAAGTTTTACTTTGGTGTCTCTATTTCAATGCTATGGAAGATCAGTTAATTGATGACGTTCCTATTTTCTTATTACGAATTGCTAGAGCTATTAAAAATTTTCTTGAAGTTCATATCATATTTGAATTAAATGATTGGTATTATGGTAAAAAATATAAACAATGGATGGAAAATATTGTTCCCGAAGGTTTTTGTCATGATATGCTAATTAGATTTGGTGGTATAACAGTTAGAACACAAGTCTTTGCATATAAAAATGCATATTATTCCGATGAATATAAAACTGTTTTTTATGCATATAAAAGTGCATATTATTTTAATCCATATAAGGATGCCTATTATTTTAATACATATAAAAATGCTTATTATCCCCCTCTTACTATAAAGAGATTATTACATCAAAAGTGATACAAATATGGCTAATCCGTCAAAACACCATAAAAATGGTACCCTATCTTTGTTAGATAAAGTTGACAATAAAGACATTTTGTCTAGAGATAAATCTCTCTTTATTATTCCTCAATCTTTAACATTATCTCCATATATGGAGAATGATTCTATTTTCAAAAGGATATATCCTTACACTCCTTATCAATTTATGACAATATTAGACTTGTATAAAAACAAAAGTCTATACTTAAAAGATACCATTATTCTATCCAAACTAGTTAATAATTAATTTAAATGTTTTAGAGACATGGGAAAAGAGGAAGATGAACCTTCCACTTCCAGCTCTATTGCTCCCATTACTAGTGTAAATTCTGGAATTAATTTTAATCTTGTTAAAATTCTTAAAGAACATATAAAGAAAGAAAAATCTCATTTAAATCCTGAGCAGCTTGAAGCAACAGTTATGGAGGAATTTTGTCTTAGGGTTTTGTCTACATTTGGTATAAGCAGAATTGTGAAGATAGATCTCGCTAATACTCTATCAGTTGCCATAAAAGGCAAAGAGAAAGAAAAAGTTGAGGAGAAAGATAGGAAAACTCCTACTCCTATCAACTTTGATGACGACTTTATAGATTTCCAAGGATATACCCCTCTTAAAGGTGACATTGAAATTAATAAAGAATTGTTAAATGTTGATTTGGAGATAAATCTTTGTGAAGACAATGATAATATCATGTATAATTTATTTTACAGAAAATGATCAGATATAGCTGATTTTTTGGATAAAGTCAACCCTGCCGACACTGAAGCAGTGACGGACGTCCTAACGTCACTATAAAATTAAAGTTGTGAATAGTAAAGAGTGTACAGTAGTCTACAGTACTATTGATGTATGCACTGACGTCAACGTATAGTAGTGAACAATATAAAGTTGTGAACATTATTTTTTATTTTGAAATCTGGACTTCACGTTCACCCTCTATATAAGGAGATGCAGGCCCGACCTGTGGAGCACCGCATCTCAGACTCCCACTTCTCTCTCTTTCTTACCCCCTCTCTGAACCCCACTATTTTGTTATATAGCTTTCATCTTCTACCTTCTACCTTCCACCTTACTCTGTAAGTTACTCTTGTACATATTTTTAGATTAAATAAAAGCTTTCGCTGTTTATAGATAGATCATCCCCCTATATACATATATATAT
>CM042186.1:34759752-34804835 GCA_023539305.1 Ilex asprella | reverse complement strand
GAGACAGATATTATATATTTGTATAATATATAATTTGTGTCCACCCAAAATTTAAGATAAAAATATTAGACCCATATTATTTATCCAAAAGAATTAAAAAATTAAGTCCATTTAAAAAAAAAAAAAAAATTGAGTCCACTATTATCTATCCAAACTTGTTAAAAAATCAAATATTTGACCTTTCATAATTTACCCAAACCTATTTAAAAAACAAAATTTTTAGCCCAACATTAAAAATAAAATTTTTGGCCCACCATTAAAAATAAAATTTTTGGCCCACTCACCATTAAAAGTCAAAACTTTTGGTCCACTTGACTAAAATCTAATCAAAACTTTTGGTCTACTTGACTAAAATCTATCTTATCTTTTTTTTCTTCCTCTTTGTTTTATTGACTCTCAGTTGCCCGCTGCCCAACTGCAAGAAAAAGAGAAGAAACAAAGAAAAGCTCAACACACGAGAAAACCAGTTAGTAGCAAAGGGGAGACCAGTGGGGTTAAAATAGAGAAAATGGTATAAAATTCTTATTTGCAACTAAATAAAGAATAATTTTGCTACGAACTTGTGATTGTACACATTGATATAAAATTAGTGAAAAATCAATTTATATTTAATTCATATACAAAATTTTAGTTATTTTTATATTTTATTGAAAGATATAATTAGGTTAAAAATGTACTAATTTTTTTTTGTGTGTGTCTTTTTGTTAAGATTTTGTTTCAGCTAAATAAAAATTGAAATTACTATTTTACAATAATTTTATTCTGATTTATTTTTTTGTTATTCTTGAACTGAATTTTTTTGTATCAATTTTGGATAAATAATTTTTTATACCAGTTATATTTTGTCCGTTCATAGACATTCATGGCTTTGCATATATATTTATATTGTCATTTTTTATGTTAAATAGACTTCATGTATCACATATAATATAATAAATATATTATATAGGGTGAATGATTAAAAAGAAAAAAATTAAAATGCATAATTAAAATACTCACCCTGACAAAAATTCTTGGCTCCGCCCTTGGCTGTACCAGTTGTATGAATGCAGAGATGACAATGTCACATAATTTTAACCTGATAGATTAAATATACAACTACCAAATCTCACACCACTGACCACCCCCCAAGTCATGAATGAAATTTAACTCAATTACACAGGCAAGCCAATAGTTGAACTTGCAGGCGACAAATTTATAAACTACAGAACAGTTATGATTAATGAAGTTGGAAGATTCGTTGGTTATTCACTGCATCTTCCATTGTTGCACGCCACCCTGCATCGACGATAAACCATATCGTAGTCTTATCATTTCCACCATCTTCAGAAAACTTTTCGGTTTTGGGAGTACAGAGTTATACACCCATCTCTAGCTTGAATTGCTGAACAATCTGAATTCATATCATATAGCCAAAAAGTTCAAACCAAAGGAAAAGGATTGCACAAGTAAATACGACAACTTTTGGCTTCCCACCAAAACTTATTAGTCATCTGTTGCTTAGATCATATCAAACTATTGGGAGAGTAAACCAACACCAACAAACCCAGCTAACAGCAAACCAAAGTCCAAAAATACAGTCAAGGCTAGCAATCATCAATATCAAACTACTCCAGGAAATTAAAGAACGCCCAGGTAATTATTTTCTAGTTCAATGGCTGTACAAACTCAACATTCTCACAAATAAAGATAATATTGAAGGGTTTGTAGAGGTGATAGTGCCATAGAGGCTCAGGTGGGCATTCTTATAATGTTCTGAATCAAATCCAAGGGGAGGAAAACACCAAGTGGGTCTGAATCTTTCCTAGAATGAATGCAAACCCAGAAATACTGTAGGGTTTGATGACAGAAGAAAACAAGAGAGGACAAGGAAATGAATGAGAGAGGGAGAGCGGGATTAAAAGAGGAAAAGGAGATAGAGACAAAGAAAGGGATAGAGAGAGAGGAAGAGAGAAGAAAGGATTGTATGGGACTTTTCGGTGACTCTGTCCATAATCTTCCGGTGTCGGTTGCTGTGAGATTTCTTGATTTCTTTTTGAATTTCACATCGAAGGAAATGGAAGCAGTTAAGATTGAATTCTTTAGCAATAGATGTTGGTTGGTTCTATTAAGTATCACAAAAACCTTGTCTTATATAATAGAGCTCTCCCTACTAATCAATATGAAAGATTTTAACCGTCAGAACCGAAATCAATCTACGAACCCAAAAGGGAATTCAGTAAAAAAATTTCAGAAATGTTTTAGTAGGATTTTTCAACAGAAATTCACTAGAAAACTTTTCGGAAAAGTAATAGCTTTTGAAAATTTTAGAGCAGAGGCAATTCACAATGGAGGAGAAAAACCGACAATCCTTGAGAGCTCTGAATGCTTCCACACTTGGATGCATATCTGCTAGTGATGCGCTCACTCTACGGCTAAAATGTGTGTATTTCTCAACTTTTGTCCACTGATCCCAAATGAACACACAGATAGATGAGTCATGTCCAAAGTTCCCGGCTTTCAAATCTTCAATCAGCATAAAAGCCATTGTCCAGATAACTGGCAATCATTGTATCCCATTTAATGGGAATTGGTTTCGGCATTTTATCAAACAACATACGGGCATATTCCATATCTCCGACATTGCACCAAGCTAATAAATTGAGCTCCTTGAGAAAATGTCTGTGTCAGGAATTTCATCAAATATACTTTATGCGTATGCTGCTCCTCCAATGCTTGTATGGCCAGATAGCATCATAATATATGATATGAGAAAACGACATTGTAAAGCATCAAAGAAAATTTCATTGCATTATCCAAATAAAATGTCTGTGTACATCTGCTTAAGAATTTAATGGACATCATCAATAGATTAAAAGGAATAATACATATTTAGCAGAGAGTTTGGACAAAAGGATGATCATGAAAACCAGTTTTAATAATCTTACCATAGTGAGCTGAGTACCAATTGCCTTGCTTCTTTATAATCTTATTCCATTTTCTTGGTCGACGCAGCAATGAAACAAAGCTGCAAGAAAAAAATAACCGTATGGGTTGCAAACCATTCAACAGCCTAATTAACTATCAACCTTCCAATCCCATTGCAAAGCCACAAAAACATGCATTCAAGGCTTGAAGCTACAGTGAAATGAAAATATTACCCATAAGAGAAAATTGGGCCCAAGTAGGCCAGGTAGCAAAATTCAAAATTATAAGGTACATGTGAATTCAAAATCTAATTTAACAACTGGATCAGGTACACAGCCTTGATTACATCTTGAGACTCCAGGATATTATCCAGAGCCCTACAGATAATGAAGGTCCTTTGTTAGATCCTTACTCAACAAACAAATTATAAAAACCTCAAAAAATATACAGCTCAATAGAGTTGTCTGTTGATATGACTCGAAAGAAAATTTGGGAAATATCTGTGAAAAATAAATGCAAAGGTAGGATATGCTGGTTGGAGAAGTCTGAAAAACAGCTTTTCATGAAGACCAAGACTATTCTTGAATCAGGAGATCAGACTCTCACAAGCCTGCATATCAGCTCCCTGCGTTGCCAAGACTCCTTGTGCAGACGGTGAAGAATTAATGATGCTCTTGGTGGCCTCATAAATCGCCACCCGGAACCTGTCATCCTCTACCTTCCTCAAAACTTCTGCCACCACCTTGAAATCCAACCCCCCAGCCAAGACCAACTTTCCAATAACCTCCCCAAAGTTATATGGTGCTTTTGGTATATCAATGCCAATATCATCCATGATTGAACCATAAAGAAGACACCCAGAAACTACATCTTTAGGCGTAATAACGTTTTTGGTGAGCAAGAATTCAAGCAGCTTTGTGATGGGTTCTACGCAAGGTGGGCTCTTTTCTAGTGCCAAGGCAATGGCTTCTTTAACGACCTTGGGGTGGTATGATGGAGAATTCAGCTCTGCCACACATTGCAATGCTTCATCGAGAATACGGACACTGAAATATTCTTCCAGAAGGGCAACAGTTTTTCTCTGAAGATCTGCAGGATCCAATTTTGCTTCATCATTCTGAGGCTTCACAGGAGGAGGAATTACTGATGGTGCCAGAGCAACGGGCTTGGATTTTTGAGTTGAGGGTTCAACTCCCGGGATAAAGCCTGAAGGTTGCGGTGCACCACTTCCCTGCAACAAAGCACTGGTCTTTCCAGCTATAAAACCACTGCTTCCCTGAGGTAGGAATTTTGCATCAAGGGATGCTGCACTGCCAACTAAAGGTCGCTGAAGATGTCCAGAAGACTTAGAATACAAAGCATCAGCCCTTGGTACCGGTCTAGTTCTTGGAACCTCCCAATTGTCGGTATCCAGCCCTGGCATCCCAGGCATCTTCCTGGTCCCAGGCATACCAGGCATCATACCCCCAAGACCAGGTCTGGTTATGGGGAAGCCTCCAGGACCTGCAACTAGTGGTCCCATGTTACGACCATTCCTCATATTTGCAGTTGCACCTGGACGCAAACCTAGATTCTTCTCTGCCTCGTTATGGATTTCAGAGATTGTCATTGCTCTCACCTGCCAAATGAAATTAAATTAAATGCAATAAGATACTCAAGATACACAAAATTGATCCATTATATTGTTAGAACAAAATATATTCCTCCTCAACCCCCCCCCCGACCCCTAGTTTTTCCTTTTTATTTCCTCCTCTCGTTCAAGCAGATGTGAAATCAGATAGTGAAATCAAATCCGTTCCTTAGTTATACACCAGCTGTCTCATTCTCTGTCTCCGTGATCAGACTGTGAAATCAGAGATGTATTTGCTGTAAGACCTTGAATGACCACAATATGTTTTGAGTAATGACAATACCCAATAACTGGTACTCCAATCATTTGGATTTCAGCAAATAGGCAAGAGAGAGAGAATAGTTTGATCATTGCTGGTTCTTAACATAAAATTATATTTTCATAGAGAAAATTTTAAAAAGAAATTGAAAATGAAGTTAAACAACTACAGAGAAGAAAAAAAAAACCTCTTCACGTCTGGGGACCCATTTATTGGCCCGTAGGTCAACTACATTGCGGACCATAAACCTCAACCGTGCTGCAAGTTGAATATTCGTTGTCAGCTCCTTCAGCCTGCTGAAGTACACATCATTCACTCGCCGAGATTTTGGGCTCTCATCCAGCTGCTTACCAATTGTATTAAAGAATTGACAAATTGCCTCCACATTTTCCTCAGCTGGGCAAGCTTTGGGATCAGGTCCCAAGAGTTCCTTCAAAAAAAAAAAAAAGCAGAATTAGGCCATACTACAGAACAATTAAGCTAACATTTCTAATCAGGTAGCAAAGGCAAAGTGGTTGAACACAAATTCTGACCTGAACAATGTGGTGAACAATCTTTTCAGGAACCATCTTCTGCTTCAGTAGTTCTCCAATAAGGCGGATGTTTCCAAGGGTTCGCAATTTGATCATTTTTTCTTTGTCCCTCCGTTCCATTTCTTGCTCAGGGACAGTCATCTGACTAATTTCTGCCCTTAGATTGTCAGCACCTTCAAATGCCTCCTGGCAATTATTTAGAAGGATTCTCTTAAACGTAATCTCTTTCCCACCAAGTTCCTCAGAGGGGAAAGGAGGAAGCTTCTCGTTGAGGTCAGAACAAAGAAGAGCATACATTGGACAAAATGTTGGCTCCAGCACAGCCTTGTCAAATATCAATGAGATAACATCCTGTGGTTGCAATAAATCACTCCATCTTAACTTATCCAAAAGGAATAAATAAAGACCTCCATCTTATTAGCAAATAGAGAAAACTACAAAAAAATCAGATGTTTTCTTATGATTTTTAGAATACAGAACCTTTAGAATGTCAGGGCTTGTGATTCCGGAGTCGATCAATTGGCCCTTAAGAACGTCAAACTTCTCTGGGGTCAACTTGTTCAATATACTGGACAGAGATTACAATATTTCTCATAATCAGTTGAATCAAATCATTATCTTTGTTAGAATTGCATCAGCTTCATTAGGATTCAAGAAAATGCATAACACAAAAAATCTGGATAAATTAATTACCCTTTCACCGTCTTCAAGACTCGTTCCTTCTCGGACAAATTCCCTCTCCTTACTGACCATGGAACTTCAGCCTTTATAAGAGCAGATGCAAGTCCTACCTGGTTCACATATGCCCGGCACTTATTGGAGAATCAGAAATACAATTGAATCTAAAAGACTAACATAATAAAATTAGTCCAGTAACATATTAACTTCAAACTATCATAAATAATGATTATATAAGGCTTAGTAGCCCTAAACTTAACTAAACATGCTTCAAAGCACACTCCACCTAAAATTACAATTTTGAGAGTTCTATAAGTAAATCATGTTTGTCCACATGTTGTATAATACTGAGTGAGAAAGAAAATCGTGGAAACACACCCCATCCCTATCCGCATCCTCGTGTTATTTTTCACAAGATTTTTACCAAAAGTCCATTCAAATTATATCTCATATTTTTATTATTTTTTGGATTGGATCACTGTTTGAACATGTTTTACGGTTGTTGTCTTTTAAAACTATTTTTCAGAATCATATAACTAAACAGGCTCTGGGATAAAAAAAATCAAAACACTTTCTAAAACTCTTCTCGAAAACATATTTTTGAATACTAGAATTTCCGAGACTATAAAAACTCTGATCAAGCGTTGACATTTTAAAAAAATCAGCATCAAGCAAAATACCTTGTTTTTATCAGGACCAAACATTGCTTCTATTGCTAAATGTCGAATTATCAGGGAATGGGCATTCCAGATTTTCAAGTCAACTAGGTATAAGACACAACAATTGGTATAGGAAATTGTGAAACTGGATATAACCTAACTTCCTTGTAATGGCATACATGTAGTTGAAAATCACATAGAAAGTATTGTTGCTGATCAAATCTGATTTCTAGCACACCTTTTTCATGACATTTATGTTCATTGAATCATCTTTTCCAATTGAAGTTAAAATATAATCTTAGCAACCTTACAAGTATACTTTTTCTCTAATTTGAAGTTATGATTGGCGACAAGCTAATTAAAAATCTACACGATATTTATCAAAAAAGAGATCCATGAAAAGTGTGGCTGCGTTTACCCCAAATGTAACAATCCACATACTACTAAGAGTATCTCCAATAGCCTCTCTCAACTCTCTAATTTAGAGAGTCAACCACAAAAAAATTAAGCTCCCATAGGCTCTCTATTTAGACTAGCTAAAATAGAGAGCCTTATTTAACTCTACATTTGGAGAGCCCAACTCTCTCTCTATTCTAGTTTTAATGAATGGCAAGGTGACACACATACATTATTCATTAAATGTTATTGAGTATAATAAGACTACTATAATAGAGAGCCCATTAGAGTTGTCAAAAAAATTTCAATCTCTATTTTAAAATTTTATCAAATATGCTCAAAAATATGCTCTCTAAAATAGAGAGTATTATTGGAAATGCTCTAATAAAAGTCACTTAACTTGAAAAACCTTTAAATTCTATATTTACCCTTACTTATAATTATAAAGTCCATTACATCCTTCGTGTCGTTTGATCGTTGCTCTTATGAAATCAATCACATCTATAACTATATCCATGCTATATATAAATGCCACTACTCTTAGCTTTTGATTGACTATATTATCCTTAGAGAAATATATAAAGACAAAATTGTACCATTCTCAATAAAATGTTCAAAATAGCCTTGAATATTTCCTTTAGTAAAACCTTACCTTTCATATGTTAAGATATTATTACCTCTACATAAGCATCTTTTATTCTTCATTTCATAGCTCAACCCCTTGATCTTTTTTCTTTTAAGATTTTGAAGCGTCATATAATTTTTAAAATAACATAAATATGTAATTTCATTAACTTTCTCCAATCATTAAGCATTCAAAATTATTTTAAGAGTTCGTAATTTTAAAATTCGAATTTTACTTACAGTTTGAAAATAGAACATTATATTATATTCTATGATGTTCGAGTCAACCATTGAACAGTTAAGTACCTCCCATTGAGATAAGGGAATTATATATCAGTATTACTATATATTCATTATGATATTAATTTAATAATTTCATAAAAATTAAAACTCAAACTATAACTATTACTCTAAATGGTCCAAGTGCAATGTTGCTAGTAAAAGAAAAAATCACTTGTTCATAACAGGTCACGATTATAGAAGCCAATGTTTTCTTAACAAGAGATATTCAAAGGCGACACCAATGTGCCAATCATAAATCCTCCCCAAAGAAGACAAACATATAATGCCACAATAAAAAATTCTATAATCTTTATGCATGCACTGCTTCTTTTTCCTAAGGAAATGAAAACTATATAACATACTACATAAACGAACTTCAACCAATCTCCAACATCCAGACCAACGGGGCAGCCGCCCAATGGTTTTCCAGTACTTACAGAAAATAACTCAATAAATGCAAGCCAGTGTCTCACCCCGGCTAAGTGTAACACACTAAGACAATCCCTGGAGCAACAACATATCTATGTCCTATGACAAAACATGTGAGATTTTTCCAATTTATTTACAGATCACTTGCCCTTTTCCATTTCTTTTACATCACTCCGGTTTCCTTTCCCTGTTTTGGGGAGAGGCAGGGGATTTTACAAGCCAAATCAACTCACATATCATGAATTTTTACATACACAGACCTTCCACAATATTGAATACAGAAAAAGATGGACCACAAAAACGGTATATAATGGAATATGAAGTTATTACCCCTTGATTGGACGATATTTGAGCCCTTGCAAACTGGGAATTCAACTGGTCTTGACGGAGATTTGCTTCGTGAGGTCTTGACTCAAATCTACCGGACAACTCCCTATTATCTCGCAGAGCTTCCCAGGATCTCTCCTCTCCTGACACAGGAGACGGTGCGGATCGGCCACGCCAATCACGGGCATCTGGCTCAGAATAACGAGTTTGGGTTTGATGCTACACCAAAAGAGAAGATAAAGGTAATAATTAGATCCTTCAAAGGATCATACAAAAGATGCGGCTCACCAGAAATCACATTTAATGACAGCATCCGTCATGATTGAGTATATCACAATGCCACCCAAAAATAGAACATAAAGAAAAGGAAAAAACAATCTTCCAATCCTCTAAAGTTATGATGCAAATGAAAATACAAAAAGTAACTTATCAACTGACATTGCTGTCTCCATGACCCCAGGTTTGATCTTCGCCAATGAATTCAGCCTCAATTTCTTGTTTAATCTTTAGAATATCCTCAGGGATCTCAGCAACCTGTAATATGTCAGATACACAAAGTACTTAAGATATGATGGTAGCAAAATAAGCACATGTGATTACAGAAAATTAAAATTCCAAAAAAAGAAATCTTCCCAAATAGCATCTGACTTTTGAATGGTAGAAACAATATCACGAACAGAGAACATGCACTCTGCCAGTCAATAAAACAATATTTAAAAACAAAACTGAATGATTATGAGAATGAAACATGACGAGTACCTCCCTTAGCTGCAGCAGATGATCTCGAGTGTAACAAACACGCTCATGACCTTCAAACCGCAAGTCCCCAGCCTATTTCAAACAAAGGAAAGAATCAAGACAGATAACACAACTACACAAGGATGCAGAAAAGTATAGCTAGTTGAACATAAGCTAAGAGAAAAGAAGGTATCAGTAAGAATTCATATCCCACACACGAGAACTACGCAACTGGAATAAAAGCCAATAATGAACAATAAAGGTCACGAATTCATCCTACAATAACTGATTACAATTTGCAAAGAAATAGATAAGAAAAAAACAAACCACATCGCAAGCATGCATTCAGATGGCCAATCAATTGCAACAAAAAAATAAGACATCCCATCAGCAGTAATGACCAACTAAGAACTATAACTTGAATTAAAATCATTGGGATTCATCAAGCTACCAAATATAAAAAGGAATTGCTAGTGTGAATACTTTCCGACAGAGAAATAATATCCCAGATGCATCCTATGTATTCACAATTTAAATGAAAACTGGTGTTCATGGTGTCGCCATGACATCAAATGGAATACGCGTAGATAGTTCTGCTCTCACTAGTTTAATTGTTCAGTAAATTTGCAGATTCTTATGTCCCAACAAGAAACAATGTATTCGTCATAAATCTCCAATCGATGAAGACCCAGTGTTCCACACTATGGAAACTGTAATTGTCATGTACAGCGATCTTATGGTCACCAAGGAAAGAAAGAACAGGAGAATTAAAATGAATGGAAGTAAAACCATGAGAATTGGAGACATGCATCATTAACTTGCCCCATGTAACTCACCCTCTAAGGGATCATAGCTGCCTGAGGCATAATTAGATTAACCTCTCGGTATGCGCTAACCAAAAAATAAATGAGCAGCAATACTTTTTTAATCAGCAGCATCAGGAACTTATTAATAAATAAATCATTAAAAGATAGCAATAATACTATTTACATTTTTATTAGCTTAAAATTAAAGAACATTGCCTTCCCCAGCCAAAAAAAAATAAATCAAAAGGAAAGGACTACAAAAAGGCAGAGAAAGTTCTAATCCTTTTGCTGGATTGGGCAATAAGCATATAAGAAGCCAACTCTAGGCAAATAGGAGCATGGTCATCCACTTTGGTTTAATACTAAAAAAAAAAGTCACCGTTCATTTTCACTACCATGACTTTATCACTTAGCAACTAGCAACGAAGATAAGAAAAGGGGATGGCAATTTGTCCTTTAGACCAGAGCAACTCAAGTCGCGTACAAAAAGACTTCATATTCAATGCAGTATCACATGCCTCCCAAGTGAAATCTACAGCCACACACACATACACACATTAATCCTTCAGCATCACATGCAGGGACCTGCTCGTACTTGATATCATGGTCAGATGCATATTAAATTCATGCAACGTCTCTTTATTAATTATGTTCAGGAAATCTACAGAGCACATGTTCAAAAAAGAAAGGGATGTGCTCAAGTCTATTTGTTCACTGATATCGGACTTATTGAAGGTTTATTCTGTGTTCTGCTTTCAAATATTGATGGACAAAATGCTCTAGTATCTTTTGCCATCTTATGTCTTCTACCTATCTTCTTTAACAAAAAACCGTGCAATCAAATCCCATTTACAACAAGAATCTAAATCCAAATGTATGTGAGTTCTTTATGAGCATCTTACACTCCTCGAATGCCCACCTAAAGCCCACATTTTTTTTATTTGTCCATATTTACAGCAAGTACACATACTTACGTGCCCTGCCAAGAATTAGGACAATCTTTTTTTTCACTAAGCCAAATTAGGACAATCATCTACAACCATTACATATATGTGCTCGTAGGTGCACATGCAACTAAATGAAGCACATCAAATGACAGAAATGGAGGTTATCCTTCCAAAGCCAGAGATCTAAGGGCCTGCTTGGCATCATGTCACATCCTACTTATTTTTCATTGCTCTCATGGTTTATAATCTTTTGGCCTAAATTCACTGATTATATTTAAATCAAAAGCACCAAATTTTCATTGCGCATTGTACATATTTTTTTGTCTAACAGCACTGAACAAACTAAAAGCCACAGCACCAAATTCTATCCTCCTAAAACTTGCCTATTTTTCATTTTAGCAATATTTGGTTTCCTTTCAGTTTGCGTCTCCAATCGTCACTCTCACAATATCAGGTAAAAAATAATGCATATTCAGGGAAACAAATAAAGTCCAATCTGCAAAAATATCAGTATAACTATATATATTTATACATGCATATACATCTATAAAATATTACAGCTAGGAAGATTAATGCTCAACTTATAAAAACATAACAATGGCCAAGATTGATCCAATCTTCATCTAATTTAATCCAATGATACAAAATTCATTCCGAAAAAAAAAATCACCCAAAAACATCAACTTGTCTGCACGACTCCAAATGCCAAACAACCCAAAATCACCACACTCCCCAATGTCAAACAATCTCATCAATCTACACCTACCTCTCTCTGCACAACCTGCCAAACAACCCAAAATCAACACGAACTTATTACCAAAATACGTCTTTTTTCTAACTTAATTATCAAAATAAAACACTTTTGAGCTTATTTACCAAACTACAGCACTTATAACGGAGTCAGTAACTCCGTTTTGTTAAAAAAAGCAAATTCAATAACCCTGCTTTTGTTAAAAAATCGATTCAACAACCCCGCTTTAAAAAAAAAAATTGGGCAGTGGGAAAAGCAAAGTTGGTAAGTATTTTGGTAAGTAAGTAAATAAATTCAAATCAACGCCCTCTCCGATGTCAAATAATCTCATCAATCCACACCTACTTCTCTCATCATTTTAATTTTAAATTACATAATTAAAAAAACTAAATTATTATTTAAAATATAAATATTGCAAGATCAGCTCAAATTTTGATATTATAGTATCTTCGGATACGGGTTTATTGCTAGTATATCTATAAATATATACACATAGATACATATGTATGTATGCATCTTACATATACGACATTTCGCGATTTGGGCCAATTAATAAAGCATGATTGGGAGGAGTGAACTGTGTCTGAAGCTTAATCTTTGGCATCATCTGACTCATAAATCCACAGTTATTAGACCAACATGTCGGCCATTGAATTTATCCTAAATATCATCAGGCCTGACTTTATATATGCAAGAAAATCCAGTACAATCCTACTTTTAAAACCTAAATAAATAAACGCAAATAAAATCGCACAATAAAATTGAAAACATTAAAAGCAAAACATGAAAAGTAAAAATTAAAAAAAAAACCCAGATAAATAAAAAGTAAGCATAAAACAAGAAAAAAGTCAAATCTTTTGGAATCCAAAAATTCTGAAAAAAAATGATTGTATGCTGACCTTGAAACCACTAAAACCATGGCGGCGAAGAGGGAAAGAGTCAGATGAAACAGAAGTGGAGCTGCTGCTGAGGCTGAAAGCAAATCTGCTGCCTCGTGTTCCAGCAACGCCTCCGGGTCTCAAGCTTATCTGAACCGTCTGATCTGCCTGCTGCATCACTCAGATCTAAACCCAGCTAGAAAATTGTGGCCGTCGGATCGGGTAATGAGAGACAGAGAGAGAGAGTTACAAGACTGAATCTTTCTTGGATGGGAAAGAGATAGAGAGGGAGTTTTCGATTCTCTCCCTCTATAACCTCAATCTCTCTTCGCAGGCTGCAAAGAGGGGAAGGAAAGAAACGGAGAAGCAGAAACCCTATTTAGTACCAATGTATGGGATAGGGAAGACATGGGCCGGGAAGGGCCCACCCATGTATAGGGTAGGGTAGCTGTAGTCTGGGAGGCTCACACAAACCAAACACAGCTCAGAAATTTTAATACTGGGCTAGAATATTGCCCCAAATGATTGGGCCTGAGAAATTTGAACCTGACTAAATCGGGGCTGACAGTGAAAACTTAGGTGGCGTTTAGAAACATTTTTACAATTTTTAGTTTTTGAAAAATTTAGGGGCCGTTTAGTAATCGTTTTTCGTTTTTGTTTTTTATTTTATTTTTAATTTTTGTCAAAAAATAAAAAAAGAAAAACGTTTGGGTTGTGTTTCCATTTTTTATTCAGCTACCTTGTTTTGAAAACGAGCCCAAACTTTTCAAATATGAATTTGATACTTTCAAAAACAACAACAAAAAAAACGCGCACGGGGGAGGAGGAGTTTAATGAGATCCACCCATTGAACTCTCTTGATAGTAAAAATCTTTATTTTTTTCTTAGAAGTATTTATATCCACATATGACAAGGGTTTCTCTTTTTTCTCGTTTACCTTCTCTTTCTGTCTCGACTTTGTATCGTTATTCATCGGATGTAGGGATGACAATGGACCAAAGCGGAGGCGAGGGATGTAGGGGCTGTTTGTTTTTTGTTTTTGTTCTCTGTTTTATGTTTTTGTCCTGAATTTTTGTGAAAAATTAAAACAAAAACATGTTTGTGTATTATTTTTGGTTTTGTTTTGTTTTCATTGTATTGAAAACAAAGACAAAAAAATGGGAACAAAAAATTTTTGTTTCAGGAAACATGCAAAACAAAAAACACGCGTGAGGAATGTAATGAGGTCTCCACTTCAACCCATGTTAGCAACAAAATAACACTATTTTTTAAGACAGTATAAATATGGGACTTTTGTGTATTTTTTCATTTGTTCTCAATTGTCTCTCTCACAACAGAAGCTTCAAATCTCTCTCTTCTCCTATGCGTCTGTGTCCTGCGATCGCGTGAACCCAGAAGATTGGATGAAGAAGAGGCTTCCCCTTCGATCTCCTGACGAAGAATCAGATCTCCTTCATCGATCTCCTCGTTGTGAGGGTAAGGTAAGTGTATCCATTATATTACAATAGATCTATGTAAATAGGATTATTCAAGGGAAGATCTGTGTTTTATGATTTATGTGTGTGACTTTGTGTGTGAATGGTTGTTTTGTGTGCAAATCCATCACAGACGGGTTCTTTTTTTTCATTTTGCCCTAAAAAATTGTGGATTGATGTGAATGGTCTGTGTGAGAGTTTGTGTGTGTTTTGTGTACAGATCCATCACTTACCTCCCCCTTTTTTTCATTTTCCTTCTTTATGTGAGTGGGTGTGCAGTCTTTGTGTCTTCGTGTGAGTTCGTGTGTCTGTGTGTGTGAGTGTTCTATTTTGTTTTGTGTCTGGGTTAGTGTTTTGTTCTGTATTATTTTTTTATCTGACCTGGATTTGTGATTTTGCGTAGAAAACATATGATTTGGATTTGGATTTGTGTTTGTCAACTTGTTAATTTCATATTTGGGTTCTTGGGTGTTGATTAGATGATTGTTAGTTGTGTTGAAAAATTTGACTTTTGGTTTCAGTTTTCATTTGTAATGAACACTGGTCATTGTAAGTCAATGAACCAGAAAGACAGTGGGAAATGAATGGTCTGAATGGTCAATGAACAAGATATTGTATGTCAATGAACAAGATAATTTGACAGGCTGAGCTTCCTCAACTTTAGTTGCAACGATTGCTTTAAATAATAAAACATGTATGAGTTGTACAGTTGCAAATAGCCTATTTTTAATCTAACTGAAATTGATTAGGTGCCTAAATCAAGTCATAATAACATTTTTCATAAAACAAACTGCACCTACAACCTGCCATATAGGATAAATTGTTTGAACCAAGTTAACAATGCCCAAGTTAATTGCTCTTTCAATATCAGTCAGCTTAAGGCTGACAATATGTACATTTTTTGTGACTTTATTGGTGCTCACTTATTTGTATGCCTTCAAATATTATTTCTTGGTATCTTCTATCTCCTTTGTTGTTGATTGAGCTGGATTGAATTCCCCCCTTATTGTTCTTATCAACTTCTGTTGATTGAGTTGGGAATGGTTTCTAAATCAAGCTCTGTTGTATGTTGTGATTTAGAAGGAGTGTTTTGTATGGGCAGTTGGATTGTGCTGTCTGAGCATTCTGCTCTGATGGCATTGCACTAGCTTGGTGGAGTTTTCTGACAGATTTTGGTCAAGTTTGGACTGGTATGAGGAGATTGCAGTCCTGAATCAGGTTCAATCTTTGTTTCTTACTGATGGACTATGATGCATTTTGATGAGCTGGTGTTGGCAGTTAGCTGCTATTAGGGGTGTCAAACGTGTCGGGTTAAACGGTTACGTGTCGGGTTAAACGGGTGACGGGTGAAAAACATGTAAACCCGTACACGACACGTTTAATAAACGGGTAAAAAATTGAAACACGAACACGAACCGTTTAATAAACGGGTAACACGACACGACACGTTTAACACGTTTTATTTTAAACGGGTTGGGTTGGGTCGGGACGAGTTAACATGACACGACACGTTTAACACCCATTTAACCCATTTATCTGTTTGCCACCCATTTATCTGTTTGTCACCCGTTTAACCCATTTATCTGTTTACCACCCGTTTCACTCATTTAACACGATAAGCCACTCATTTAACCATTTATCTGTTTATTTAAAAATGATATATAAGTTTATAAAACTAACAAATTAACACAAATAAATGTAATATTTAGAGATACCATACCACACCATTATAAAGTACAGACTACAATTCAAAATATCCAAATTCAACCAACAACCATATTACAAATCATAAATCTCAAACAATCCGAAATAACAATCATATTACAAACCACAATCTCAAACAACCACAAATTCCATGATTCATAAAATCCCATGAAAGATATTAAATCTCCACCTCCACGATAACGAGCAAATTCAACAACCAAATTATCACGCCCTACACAAATTAAAATGAAACATTATATAACATTAATAATTAAATAGACTCATAACTAGATAAGTACCAAAAATTTAGCATTACCTCTCTTTAGTCATGATCAATGATAGATATAGAATTAGAACATTGAGCGGATATAACTTTATTAGACTTCATATTTTGATTGAAAACATCATCATCTATTTCTCCTTCCGAATCATAAGTAGAATCATCTACAACTAAGTACAGCAAAACATAAATAAATCAATGATCACTTGAATTAGTATAATGAGAAAAATAATATTAGTAAAATAGAATCAAACTTACTGCTCTTCCCATGAATCCAATCTCTAGTACAAATCAAAGCTTGGACAGTTTCTGGCAAAAGTGAACTTCGATACTTATTCAAAACTCTACCACCGGTACTAAATACAGATTCAGATGCAACTGTAGAAATAGGAATTGTCATCACATCACAAGCCAATCGAGACAATATAGGATACCGAAACTGCTCTCCTTTCCAAAAGGTTAGAATATCCAAGTCCTTCTTTCGATCAAGTCTTTTTTCATTAAAATACACCTGCAACTCAGTCACTCGAGAAACAGGAGAATCTTCTTCTTCATGTTTTTCAAAATCCTACATTTTGTACAAAATAATTACGAATATACAATAAACTACCTTGATCACATTCAATTCAAACAAACTAAATTATATTTTACCTGAAAAAGGCTTTCAGAATCATCAAGACCATGAGTCTCGCAAACTTGTTTCTCACTACTTGAAGTACTTGGAACAACATGTGACAAGTTGACAGAGTACAATTCAAAGAGCTCAAATAAAGTATCTTGAACACACTTGAACTCATAAGAATCACCACCATAAAGTTTTGAATAAGCCCAATCTACAAACTGAATTATGTACCGAGGATCTAAGATGATAGCAATTGAAAGAATCACACTATACTTTGACCAATACTTGTCAAACTTGGCATACATATGACTTCCCATTATCCTCATAAAACTATCATTATCTGTCAATGCCTCCTTCAAAGTATGTTGAATTAGGAACACTTGGGGGAAGTACAAATTAGTTGTGGGATATGTTGTACCAAAGAATAAACAAGTAACTTTATGAAACACCCTCAACAAATTAGAAATCTTCTCTACTTTGCTCCATTCTTCTTGGGAAGGACAATGTCTGTAATTAGAATCACTTAACTGTAAATGAATAAATGCACGGCGATAAAAAAGTGCACTGTCAAGCATAATATAAGTTGAGTTCCACCTAGTTGGAACATCTCCTCGCAAACCTTTTTTACTCTCTAATGAAACTTGAGCAACACAATCCATGAACTTCTTTTTCCTTCCCGATGAACCTTTAACATATTTGATGCTTTCTCGAATTTTTATCACTGATTCATCAATTTCTTTAAGTCCATCTTGGACTATCAAATTAAGAATATGTGCACAACACCGAACATGGAAGAACTCACCATCCCTCAAGAGAGCATTTTTAAGATTAAGTTGACTCTTCAATAACTCAACAAAACAATCATTACTAGAAGCATTATCCAAAGTCAAAGAAAATAATTTCCTTTCAATTCCCCAATCAGTTAAAAATGTATAAATTTTCTCAGACAAGGCAATCCCAGTATGGGGAGGGGGCATGAGACAAAAGTTTAAAATTTTTTTCTGCAACTTCCAATCTAGATCAACATAATGGGCTGTGAGAGAAACATATCCATCAGTCGATATAGAAGTCCACAAATCAGATGTCAAACAAATTCTTCCAAGAAGGGAACCCAACACAACTTTAAGTTTATCCTTCTCTCTCTTATACATTTTTAACACATCTGACTTTGCAGTATTCCTAGAAGGCATCTTGATATTCTCATAAGCATACTTAAACATTGCTCTAATACCCTTATATTGGACAAATCGAAATGATAAATCATGCTTAAGTATTGCCTCAACCGCTAACTCACGAAACTTTTCAGGATCAAATTTTGTAGATCGCATTAGCATAGATCCTTGACCTTGATTTAGAAATAATTGTCCAATATCCTTGGTGTCTTTTTTCACACATTTTTCTATGTGAGTATGCATGTTACCAGTTCCATGACTAGAATCACATATATATTTGATACCACAAATATTACATGCAGCACGCTTCTTGCCGTCTGGATATTTTTCATTTAATTCTGTAAAGTATTTCCATACTATTGAAGTCTTTTGTCGCTTACGATTAGATTTACCTTTTTCTGTAGTTGTACCAGTTGATGTCTGTGTTGTTGGAGCTGCAACTACATTAGATTCATGCCCGACTTGATCTTCTTCATCAGAAATTATAATATTGTGTTCGGAAGAATCCATCTGTTTAAGGCAAAAAAATAGAGTTAAATTGATTAAGTGAAAAGTATCTGCGAAGAAAACAATTGAAAAATAATTGTATAAATAGTATAAATGTATAAATGACATGTCAAACTTGATCATTGATTTCCTAAAACCAGATGAGTTGATCAGTGTATTCTAATTGTAATTGTAATTGTATTCTAATTGTATTTGCATTCAAATTAAAGCTAGCAAACCAAATAAAAGCAGATGAGTTCACCTAGTTTTACCAACAGACCCAACACCCAACATCCACTTTACTGTTTATCCATATTATTCCTTCCCTCATTCCAATTGTTCCAATTCATTCTCTCTTTGTTGCTCTGTTTCTCTCGTCTGCTAATATCATCAACTTCATCATTCCTTCATGGAGGTACTACTATTACTATTATAATTTTTCTTTCTCCTATGACTTAGAATGTTATCTCTTTCCAGCTGGGAACGGATTCACTTCATTAATGCCAACTATCCCAACCACCCCTGTTCTGATAAAATGGGCATTAAAGCCACATTTTTCTTGTCATACAAGATGATTAGTTTCGTAGGGAAAACAAGTCTTTATGGGTGAAATTCTTCTGTGGGATTTGAGTTCATTAAAGGGTGCTGGTTGATGTCTTACCTTCGAACAGATATACACCATCTGCAATTAAAATCCCAAATCTTGTGTACTAAATCAACACAACAATAGTTACATGGTGTACGATTTAATTTATAATTTATACCATTTATACAACAATATTTACAACAATATTTACTCCAAATCTTGTGTACGAAATCACCAAATCAATAGGCCGTAGATCAAACGAACAAAAATGAGGAATCAAGCATTATGGTGTACGAAAAACTAAACTAGCACAACAAACCCAACAATATTTACAACAATATTTACAAAAAACTAAACCAACACAACAATAGTTACAGATCTAACCAATAATAAAGAATATTTACAGATCTGCTCAAAGTCTTGCTCGGCCTAACACAGATCTGCTCGATCTCACAGCTCGCTCAATTCAAAGTTAATACCTGCTCAATCTTGTTGTTCGCAGCTTGCTGTAAGAAAGATAGAGAGAGAGGAAGCAGAATAATAGCAAGACGAATGGAAAAAGAGTATGGATTGATGGACTGGAGCTTGAAAATGGAGGCTGGTGCTTGGAAATGAAGGCCGGTGCTTGGAAATGAAGGCTGGTGCTTGGAAATGGAGGCTGGAGCTTGGGGCATGGACTGATGGACTCCAGCGGAGGCGCATGAAATTAAATTAGGTTTAGGAAAAAATAAGTTTATATATTTTTTGTGTGGCTAGCAATGGCTAATTTTTTTAAAATAATTATTAATTTATTATTATATTAATTTTATTTAAACGGGTTAAACGAGTAAAACATGTCTCACCCGAACACGACCCGTTTATTAAACGTGTTAAACGTTGACCCGTTTATCACCCGAACCCGTTTAGGTCTCACCCAAACCCGTTTAATCAACGGTTAATCGTGTCGATTAATCGTGTCGTGTTGAATTTTGACAGGCCTAGCTGCTATCCTGTGCTGACTGTTCAGCTTTTGTTGGGTGTAGTGCTGGTTTGCCTTAAGGAGTTGAAGTGGATTGAAGCAGTGGTTGCAGGCTATATAGGAGGAGAGTCCAATAGCTTTGACTGATTTTTGTAACAGAATTATGTTATAATAACGTGTTGATTTGTTTGAAAATCATTTTTTATGAAATAAAATTTTGATTTGTTTGAAAACATAAAATAAGATATTATAAAGCATATTTAGGATAAAACTTGAGATAGTTACCGAACATGTTTTCTGTTTTTATTCTCATAATTTAGTAGACAAAAATGACTACCAAACATGTTTTCTGTTTCAGTATTTATTATAAAATAGAGACAAAAAATTGTCTCTGCTTTTTGTTTTTTAAAAACGCGAAAACGAAAACGTTGCCAAACGATCCTTAGTACTGGAAGCTATGAATTAATCCACGCGCCAGTTTGTCTAAGTGAACGAATTGAGTGGAACTGCGGCTACACGTGTTCTTTGTCTTAAATTACATCAAAGTTTGCCATTTGTTACACATTCTTACTTAAAATTTTAATTTTATAAATTACGTCTTCCATGTGTAATTTTATCAATTTCGTCATCCATGTTACTAACTGCCGTCCAAAAACACAATTAATACATAAAACATGAAACTAAACACTTATCTAAATGTTTATTCTTACTTCCTAATTACTCGCACAAACACAAACACGGATGACTTCCATGGCTTTCTCCTCAGTTTTCTCCGCACCTTTGCACTGTCTCACACACACACGAAGTCAAACCCCTCATGTGTGCCTTCTCCTTCTATGGCTTTCCTCACTTCACCCGTTAAAACCTCTTTTGGGTCCTCTAAATCCGCATTTTTTCAACATCGTTTCTCTCTTCAAGCGTCAAATCTTTCTGGGTTTGCCTTGATATCTCGATCTTTCAGTACTGTTTACGCTAGAGCCGCCACAGAGAAGACTATTTATGACTTTACTGTGAAGGTATATACACATTTGAGTGCACATATGCAGAAGAAACTGTTAATACTATTTTTATTTAGGATGTTGTTTCAATTATGTATTTCCGACGTTTTTCTGTCATGGGTTATTTGAATTGCTCATCTCTGGGATATTTCTTCACTGGGTATTACTTGAATTGTTCATTTCTGAGTTGTGACGTTACTCTCTTGTGAGTGTTTTCTATACCGGGATCTTGTCTTTACTTTTTTTTTTTAATTCTGGTTTCCCCATTCTTTATATTTAGTTTTTGGGTATTGTTTATATTAATTATAAAAAAATTCAATCTTTGAGTTTGGGGCAAGTGTTAAAATCCAGTGCTGTTACGGAATAGTGCAGAGCTGAGATAATGTCTTTCTGATGTGAGAGAGGAGATGTATGAGTGGCTTGGGTTTGTGCCCGTTTATGTGTAGTTATGGTTGACTTTCAAGTTGAATGAGACTAATTGAATGTTTTAACCGCGGAATATTGCCAGTGCACGTGTGTATGTGCTGAGTGCTGACCAAATTTGTAATCAGATCATTTAGGATTGAGAAAATGTCAACAATTTTATGTTTCACTGGTCTGAGTTTCGCTTGCAGGAAGATTCTCTAAGAACTGAGTTGTGGTTTTGTGCATCAGAATAGCAATTAATACTCAATATGTATTTTTCCATTGTTAATTAACTTTCGAATGGGATAGCAAAAAAGTATATGACGACGTGATGAAAATGTCCTTATCAAGTACAATGGAGGAATAGATTTCATGAAGGTGATCTCAAACAGCTGGGATAAGAGTTTGTTGAGCTGAATTGAGCTGTTCTTTTCTTGTGCAATTTGGCCAAGATTTCGAGGATTGTGAGTTTTTAGTTTGTGGTTTGAATTTATACATGGTATGATTTATATTGGACAGCTAAAGGGAGTTACATCCAGTAGTCATTAGGTTGCTTTTTTAAAATTCTTATTTTGTCCTGCCATTATTGGGTCAGAATGATTCAATACACTAGTGCCACCATGGATGATTGCTCTGTAGTTTTTACTAATATACATGGTGGTGCTTTGTACAGGATATTGATGGGAAGGATGTTACTCTTGACAAATTTAAGGGGAAGGTTTTACTCATCGTCAATGTTGCGTCAAAATGGTATCCACTGCTTTATGACTGTTACCTGCAGTAATGATCTATGAAGTACCTAAGATTATTGATGTCTCATGTGTAATATCAAGCAAGATTTCGTGAATAGCCTGTTTTCCTAACAACATTTGTTATGTTATTAATATGATATGCTTGCAATCTAACTGTAGGATTTGTGTTTTGATTCAGTGGTCTGACGACATCAAACTACTCAGAACTCTCTCACGTATATGAGAAGTACAAAACTCAAGGTGAGATGGATTCTTGAGGTTTAAGCTGGGAATTCCTTTATGTCTTTTCTATCTGTTGCGTCCCTTAGAGCTTCTAGTGTCATGTCTGTTTTTTCTAAGATCTTGAGCTATTTAAGTGGTTGTGGGAATTTTTAGTATCTGTTGCCTTAATAATGTTAGTAACATGTACTTGAATGGAATCTAGATCCAAGTTCTGGTACTTTCACAGAGTATGATGTGCATGCTTATATGACTTATATAATTTCACATTGATGTGCGTATACGTATGAGAAGTACAAAACTCAAGGTGAGTTGGATTCTTGAGGTTTAAGCTGAGAATTCCTTTATGTCTTTGCTCTCTGTTGTGTCCCTTAGAGCTGCTTGTGTCATGTCTGTTTTTTCTAAGATCTTGAGGTATTTAAGTGGTTGTGGGAATTTTTAGTAACTATTGCCTTAATAATGTTATTAACATGTACTTGAATGGAATCTAGATCCAAGTTCTGGTACTTTCACAGAGTATAATGTGCATGCTTATGTGACTTATATTATTTCACATTGATGTGTATGCATCGCATGTATCAGTGATTTAAATGTGCATTCCTTTGTGTTTCTCCTATAATTTTTCATTGATATGCACTTATCCTAATATTGCCATCTGCAATCTAGATCCAAGTTCTGGTAATCATGATATGTGATCCTTAAATGAATGCACTATTCAATCAGAACCTTAGGTATTCCTATTTCCAGACCGCATGCTGATAGATGACTAACTCCTAGTAGATGTAATTGAAAAATTTCCTTTCAATCCTAATACTTGTCCTCTGCACATATTCCTTCAGTAGTATCCTAATGCTTGCTCAGACATGTCACATACGATGATCCTGCTGTCAAGTGTTCGAAATGGGTACTTCATGCATCTAAAAATGTCCATGTAGCTTGGCTTTTCGATAGTATACCAGGATGCAAGCTTCGTTAAATAACATATTGCCACTGCTTTCCCTAATTATATTTTCCATAGGCACAAATGAAGCCTTGATTAGTGTTTCCTCTCGTGTTGTATACTTGTATTTGAAGACAAAAGCACCCCATAGGAAATTACAATTGCTGTAAAGGAAAAATTATGGGTATTGAGTTGTTACGTCACTGAGAATTGTCTTTCCCATTATCTCTTATCGCTGCCCGTACACATCGACGACCATCTGTCAGCTGTCTCAGGAGTAGGTTTTTAACCCTTTTAAGGCTTTCTCTGGCCTGTACTTCTGTGAGCGTTCTATGGGAAAGGAAAAAAACCAGGTAGTTTTGTACCATACAATGATGGCTCTTTGCCCGTGGGGGCAGGACTGACATGATATGGGCATCACGATGGTTACTGTACGTGTACAACTGTCATATTAAGTTTTATTTTTCCGTGGAAACAAGACAATTCCAATGTCTACCAAGAATTTTGTATGGAAATACTTTGGGCTTCTAATGGTCAGCTTTTGTCATCTCCTTCTGTTTTCTCGCTGTAATGCAGGCTGTAGCGTTGATTGAGCTGTAAAATATTTGACATTTGTACAGACATCTAATTGAAGCTTCTTCTGGACGACTAGTAACAAAGTATATACCTTTAGCCATGCTGCTAATGAGTAGATTGAAATTATTGGCATCCTTCATTTTTCCTATTTTTTGTTCTTGTTCCTCTCTCTACACTCCTGCTTGTATTTTCATTTTATCTTGACAAACTTAACCTTTAAACAACCCCTAACCCCCCCCTTCCTTCTAAAACACCCAAAAAACAGAAGAAAAGAGAACACAGACACAAAAAATATGATTGACTTTTCTAGATTGAAGTGTAGACACTAGTGGCAGCTCTGTGCGTCGTACGGAATTTGCACACATCGTTGTTTCCTCCCCGACCTTCTTACTCTCTAATTTTCCTCTGTGTAAAGTGATAAAAGAATTATGAAAAGTTAAGAGTGATAAAACTGATTTTTTTTTAAATTTGAAATAAATGGTTGGTTTTTTAAGAAAATTTAAATGACTGGTAGTTAATTAGTGGGGTGGAAGGGTAGTTACATTTGGACATGCTTAAGAATATAATTGGATAAAACCATGTGTGGTAATTAAATAAATGAAAATTCTAATAAAAAAGGAAATTAGGAGGGAAGGCTTCTCAAGGCACCTCCCATTTAATTTGATTGCTTTGTGTATAATATAGATCTCTGGAAACTAGCATCTTTAATGTGCATGCTACTACAGTTTATCACTTTGTCTGACATTTCAAAAATTTAATAAATTGGGTGTGCGAGGGGCTTAAAGAAGGGAACAAAATGGGATGCTTACAAATTCAGTTGTTTAGTTTTAGAAAATATGTTTGTGTGGTGTTTGCTGACATGGAATCCATGCCTTAATGTTAGAGTAGGAGAAAAACCTAATTGAATTTCAAACTGATGTTGCCTTTGTTAAGTTTGGAGAGAAGTTTAACACAATATAAGAGAGGTAAAGAGAGGTTTTGACATAACCTACTTCTCATTATTGGTCTTGTATTTGTAGTCACTGAACAAAGAAATAAAATACGAGTATATCTTTGTAAGGTATACATATTACAATAAACGTAACCCCTAATTATATTATAGTAACTTTCTCAACACTCCCCCTCAAGCTGGACTACAGATATCATATAATTCAAGTTTGGAACAAATATCTACAAGACGAGTACGATTCAATGCTCTGGTGAACATGTCTGCAAGTTGATTCTTAGATCTAAAAAACGGAGTTGCAATGTCTCTGTTTAGTATCTTGTCTTGAATAAAATGACAGTCAATTTTAATATGTTTGGTTCTCTCATGGAACATTGGATTAACAACTCTATGAATGACTACCTGATTATCACAGAACAGTTGTAACGGTAGCTGAACTGGAAAACCAATTTCTCGAATAAAGTGTATTGATTACGATATCATCAACATAAACCACTAATAGAGTATACCCTGCATTTGTCTGTCTGTAAAAAACAGAATAATTTGTTTGACATCGAAGAAGGTCAAACTTTAATACTGCATCGGAGAATTTACCAAACTATGCTCGTGATGATTGCTTTAAACCATACAAAGATTTTTTTAGTCGGCACACACTCCTACAATACTCTCCCTGAGTAGTGAACCCAGGTTGTTGTTCCATGTAGACTTCCTCAGTCAAGTCACTATGTAAGAATGCATTCTTGACATCTAACTGAAACAGGAGCCAATCAAGATTAGCAGCCAAAGAAATTAAAACACGCACAGAGAAGATCTTAGTAACGGGAAACAAATATCTCCGCATAATCAACACCGTATGTTTTAATGAAACCTTTAGTAACAAGTCGAGTTTTAAGACGCTTGACAGAACCATCTGGATTAAATTTAACAGTGTACACCCATCGACAACCAATCGTCTGTTTACTAGGCGGTAAGGGAATAAGATCACAAGTCTCATTATGATGTAATGCATCTATTTCAACTTTCATAGCTTTTCTCCAACTTGGATCAAACAAGGCACCCTGTAGAGTCTTAGGAATAGAGACAGTAGAGAGATGTGTGATAAAGCAAAAAAAGACAGGTGATAAGGCATCATAAGAAACAAAATTATCAATGGGATGATTAATAACACATGATCGATTACTTTTTCTAATAAAAATCGATAAGGAGTCGTAATTATCTGAGGAACTTAGATCAGGAGACAGCAAGGAAGCTGGCAAGGGTACTTCAGCTGATGATTGCGCACGACGGGAGTATACACGAAGTGGAGCAGGGGATGGGGATATGATAGATAGAGGAGTAGTTGACGGTAAGGGGAGAGTTTGTGGTGTAGGTTGCCCAAAGTCAAGATCTAAAGGTTGCTCAGGAGCCGAAAAATATGAAACCTCTTCATTAAAGGTGACATCAACACTAGTGAAGTACCGACGAAGAGTAAGAGTAGGACTATAACATCGATAACCCTTTTGGTGTATGAGAGTATTCAAGGAAGACACACTTGGTAGCACGAGGGTCAAGTTTATCAAATCCTGGCCCCAAATTATAAACATAACAAACACATCCAAACATATTAGGAGGTAAGGAGAATAAGGAGGTATGAGGTACAAGGACGGAGTATGGGCTTTGCCTATTAACAGACGACGACATGTGGTTAATAAGGTGACAGATTGTAAGAACATCACTTAAAAAAACACTGGGTACATGCATTTGAAATAATAATGCATGGGTAACTTCCAATAGATGTCGATTCTTACGCTCAACTGTGTCATTCTGCTGAGAAGTATAGACACAAGAAGGTTAATGAATAATGCCAGTCTTACGAAGATAAGAGAATAAAAGATCAGATTCATATTCTCTAGTATTATCAGAACGGAGAATACGAATGCAACAATCGTATTGTGTTTTTACTTCTTGACGAAATGTCTCAAATATAGAGCATAACTCAGAACAGGATTTCATAAGAAATAACTAAGTCACACGAGAATAATTATCCACAAGTGACACAAAATAAAGAAATTTATTAGATGAAATATTTTTTGTTGGGTCCCATACATTAGGATGGACTAAAAGCAAATGGATTCGATACACGATTATTGACTCTAGACAGAAAGGAAACACGGTGTTGCTTACTAAGTTGACAGACTTCACAAAACACGGATGACACATGACTGAGACTAGGAACTTGGCTCTTCAGGTTCTGGAGCGAAGGATGACTAAGTCGACAGTGCCACTGAAAGGGAGATGACGAGGTCTGAAATGCCCGAGGAGATGTATCAAGATCAAGGTAACAGAGACCACCACTTTTATGTTTCATACTAATCTTCCTTTTCGTCTGGAGATCCTGAAACACACAGTAGGAAGGGAAAAGAGTTACTGAACAATTAAGAGAGCGAGTAATTTTGTTAATGGAAAGTAAGTTAAAGGAAAATTGGGGAACAAATATCACTGAGGATAATGATGTATCAATACTCAATTTAGTAGTTCCCAAACTTGAAACTTTAGAGAAAGTGCGATTAGCAAGAGTAACACTATGTGGGGAATTAACAGACTGATAAGTAGAAAAGACACCAGACGAACCAGTCATATGGTCAGAAGTGTTGACGTATATAATCCAGGGGCTGCGAGTGGAGGATAATAAATAAGTAGAAGCAGTACCTGACTTGGCAAATGTGATAGTGGAGGAGGATGAGACAATTTTCTGTTGGGACAGGAGCTGAGCATACTCTTCGCGGGTAAGTGTAACCAACCTAGAGTCAAGTGGAGCTAGCTGTGAAGTATCATCCTGATAAGATGCCTGATGAGCAATGCCTAATTAGCAATGCCCGAAGGCTTGCCATGTAAATCCCAACAATAATAAACAGTACATGAGAACCAGATCGACCACCACGACCTCCAGTATGTCCTCCTCTTCCTTGATGACCACCATGATTGTCACGATCACCTCGAGAACTATCATTATGGCTAGTAGGAACAAGTGCTGAGCGGTCATGAGGTAAACTACAGTAAGCACCAGAAGTTCCAGTAGACAATGTAACACGGCGTAAATAGGAGAAAACCTCAAGTAGAGATGGGTGGCTGGAACTACCAAAAATATGAGAACGAACAACCTCATATTTAGGTTTCAAACCCATCAAAAAACTAACAACATTCATATCTTTATGTTGCTTTTGCCACAATACAACATCGGTGGTAAACGGGTGGTAAAACTTCAATTCCCCACAAACTCCCGTGACATGGGAATAATAATCTGCGCGACTCAGATTGTCTTGGTCTAAACGAAAGTACTATTGACACACCTCATATGCACGAGTAAAATTACCTGTGCCCAAATACATAATGACCAAGTAATCTCAAATTTCTTTAGCCGTGTCAAGATAAAGTAAAGTAGAGCTAATACTAGTCTAAATACTATTCAACAATAAGGAGATAATCTGAGCATTTTCCTGTTCCCACAGATCATAATCAGGAGTATCTTCCGTGGGTTTAGGGTCCACTAGATATTTTTTGAGGCTTTTATCTTTCAAAAATACTTGGACTGATCATGATCATAAAACATAATTAGTTCCATTAAGTTTGACTGATGTCATAGGTCCATTAAATATAATAGTAGAAGACAAACTAGGTGGCACAAAAGAAGTAACAATAGATATGTCATTAGTCTTGGATTCCATAGCCATAGGAGGGTTGAAAAAGGCTAGAACAGTGCGAAAAAGAGCTAAATAGTGTTGGTCAGTGTTGGAGAATGCTGAACTAGAGCTGAATCGGCTGGAGAAAGGCCTGGAAGATACTGAATCGAAACCGAACCTATCAGTATGAACATGGATAGTGCCGGACCGGGCTCGAACTGGTCTATATGAACCTGGATAGTGCTGAATTGGACCCCAACTGTAATGAACCAGCTGGGCTGGGACTGGCTGCCACAGGACGTGGGCTGGACCGAGCTTGATTGGGCCTAAGATGAACTAGGCTCAACTTGGGCTAGATCAGATCTCTTGGGTTGGATAAAATTCCTTGAATTGGGCTTAATTTAGGTTAGATTAGATCTCTTGGGATGTCATAGGACTTGGGCTTTGAGAATTATTTATGCCCACACCCGTTAAATACCCGACCCGACAATAGGAGTCGTCTTCTTCACTCGTAAGGTTTCAATGAAACCCTAGCTCCAACAGTGGATTGCACACACGTCATAACCAAACTTTGGCGAACACACCAACTCTAGTAGCCACCCACGATGACCACAAGATCCACCAAAAATACCAACAGAAGTCATCACGACCACCACCACCACAACTAGGAGTGATCAATCGTGAAGCTCACGTCACCAACTAGTGACGATAGTCAGCCGATGACGACGAACAACGAGAACACCATCACCACTATAAACACCACAAATACCAAGATCAACTCAGTAGAAAAACCACTGAAACCTTCAATTTCAATCCGAAGCCACACCGCTGGGAATGCACAATTTAAGTGCAGATCCATTCAACACCGGTAGAGACCCAGTGAATGCACGAAACAGAGAGGAAGGAAAAGAAGGAGAAAAGAAAAGAAGAGAAAAAGAAAAGAATTAATAGAAGATTAAACCTAATTGCTGTGATACCATGTTAAGTTTGGAGAGAAGTTTAACACAATATAAGAGAGACAAAGAAAGGTTTTGACATACCCTACCTCTCACTATTGGTCTTGTATTTATAGTCATTGAACAAAGAAATAAAATACAAGCATACCCTTTGTGTGGTATACATATTACAATAAACGTAAACCCTAATTATATTATAGTAACTTCCCTAATTATATTATAGTAACTTTCTCAACAGCCTTCAATTCCAATTGAGCTGCTAGTTCCATGCAGCGAAGCACAACTTTATGATGAAATCAATTCAACTATTTGGGGTTGAGTGGTTGATGAATTGGGGATTTTGTTGAGTTTGATTTCCAATAACATATCAAAGAAGCATCTTAGAGCATAGTGCCACCAAAGCAAACCATTTGAATGCAGAGGGGCATGTCCCCATAACCCAAAGAATCTACATTACTAGTGGCTGGTCAAAGTGGTTGACTATTTGCATTTGAATTTCAGTAATGTGGAATTTGATCTGGCAGGCACATATACTTTTTTTGTTTATTTAATTGCATAAAATTTCAGAAAGAGGATACCAATTTGAGGTCCGCTGATTGAACTGTGCATAATAAAAGAGAATCCTGTGCTGTGGGATAATTCTGCTATATCATGTTCTTGGTAGCATAGGTGCATACTTATTCATGCACATCATTAGTCGTGAACACGGTAAATTTAGGAATGGTAACAGGTCTGCTGAACATGAGGGGTAATTGAGTTTTATGCAAATCTTATCTCAAATTACAAGAGTCTAGTTCAAAGAGTGTGATTTTCTGTTAATTGAAATGGAAATGTTTGTTTGAGTTCAAAATAATCCCTCACTTTGTATAATATGCAGGCTTTGAAATTCTAGCATTTCCTTGCAATCAGTTTGGGGGGCAAGAGCCTGGGTCAAATCCAGAGATTAAACAGGTCGCTTGTACAAGATTTAAAGCAGAATTTCCGATTTTTGATAAGGTTTGTCAGAATGCCTTTTTTCCTGTATGCAATATTTTGCTGGTAGAGATTAAATGAAGAAAATGTTATGCACAACAGGTTGATGTGAATGGACCAAGTACGGCTCCAGTTTACCAGTTTTTGAAGTCAAGTGCTGGGGGCTTCTTAGGTGACCTTATCAAGTGGAATTTTGAGAAGTTTCTGGTGGACAAGAATGGAAAGGTTGTCGAAAGATACCCTCCAACAACATCACCTTTCCAAATAGAGGTATGTTTTCTCTTTAGCAAGAATCTCTAGGTTAATTAGATAATGATTTGACCAATGGAAACAATAAAATATAAAACTGTCTAGATTTTGAAGAAGCTCACTCTTGAATAATTATATTCTTAAAAGCTCATGGTAAAATTGTGACAGATAGACTTACGAAGGCATATTTGTTTTAATACAGAATCCCCTGTTATTTAAATCATTTGATCTGTGCACAAATTCAGGCTTATATGTTTGTGGGAAACATACGTTTTCAATTAGTGGGTTTCACAAGAATTATTTAGTATCTAAAGACCCTCAGTTAGGTAGAGCTTATCATCAAGGAAACATGCAATTTTTAAGGATTTCTTAGTGCAGTTTGGAAAAAAAAACTCTTGTTTCATAGTCATCTCCAATTTGATCTTCCTTTTTTCACAGGGAGGAATACAATTATTGGTTTTTTCACCGGCAGATATTTAAAACTATGATTTTGAAATTCATTATTTTTAACAATGTAAAGTATATTTTCAAACCCCACTCATACCTAAGGGTATATGTGACGTTTTAATATAAAATGAGTCATTTGAGTAAGTGTTCATTGTTTGGTGCAATGGTTAATGTATTGGACTAATAACTAGGAGGATGTGGATTGAATATGAGGGATGTAGTGCAGCTTGGTAGTGCCTTTGTTTTGGGTCAAAAATGTCACGGGTTCCAATCCAGTCATCCCTACCTATTCCTCTCCTCTGGGTAGTAATGACGGATCCATTGAGATCGATAATGCCAAAGGTAATCCATGCCTCCAGACACCCTTGATTAAGGGGGAACTTGACGCTAGTTAGATGTGAGGTCGAACATGTCCCGCTTCACCCTATGGCAGTAACCTTAGTGTCCATGTCATGGGAAAAAGGCGCTCAGATGTGCTTATAGTATTCTACTAGGAGGACTCGAGGGACCTTTCGACGCCAGAGCCATAGCAAGACCATAGCACTCTTCCAAAATTTTCTTTCAATCTTATCTAACCATTGATAAGATCTATCGAAATAGCAGAAACATGGGGACGAGAAGGTTCTTGGGGTCCATTGATGTTGAGAATCTTTTCAGGGGCCCATTGTAGTGCACATGGGCTGTATCATAAATTTTGTTTGTGGAGAAATTGAATGTATGAGAGTCATACATTTTATTCCTAATTTTTTAACTTTGTCCTACAAATCTCTCTCTCATGAGTGTCCTTTTGTTATTTCCGTTTCTTTATTTTCATATTAAGAAGCATGGACACAAATAAGGGACATGGTTACGATACGACATAAACACGCAGACATAATATTTAAATAACTAAAGATATGGACACGCTACAGATAATTGTGTATCTTATATAAAGTTTTATAATTTGTCACAAAAAGAGAGAATACATATGTAGAAAAGGAAGAGAGAAGAAATCTAATATTTCATAATCATGATAACTAGTTATAAGATATACTATATATAAAACCCTACTACAAAAGAAAGACCAAAATACCCCTAATTCTAAACAAAGATAAATATAAACACAATTTTAACACTCTCCCTCAAACTCATGATGTGATAGTAAGAAACATCAAGAGTTTGTTAAGAAGAAAACAAGAATGCAGCGTAATGTGAGACTTAGTGAACAAGTTAGCCAATTGCATAGTAGAAGAAACAAAAGGTAAGAAAATAGTCTCGAGTAGAAGATGGTGGTGCACAAAATGACAGTCGATCTGGATATGCTATGTTTGCTCGTTGAAAACAGATTTGTGTGTAATCTAAATAACACCCATATTGTCACAATATATATAAGTAGAAGCAGAAATAGAAACTCCAAGATCAACAAGTAATCATCTCAATCAACCTATATATGACGTTTACTACGATATTTAACCCCAATAGTGAACCGAGTGACAAGAATTTATTTCTTGCTTTTCCAAGAAATTAATGAATCACCCAAAAAGACACAAATTTATGGATTTACAATTCATGGCATCCCCTAGCATCAAAAAAAGCATGAAGCTCCAAAGAAGAAGTGGAAGAGAGCAACAAACTCTGATATAAAGTACCCTGAAGATAATGCAAAATACGGAGAACTACAATCTAGTGAATTATAGTCAAAGAAGAAATAAACTAACTCATAATATGAACAACATAAGTAATATCAGGTCGTGTAATAGTAAGATACACTAAACTATCAACAAGAGCTTGATACAGAGTAGGATCAGCCAAAGGGACACCATCAATAAATTTTAATGTGCATTAAGCTCGACATGAGTCTCAACATTCTGAGAATTTGTTAATTGAGCCTTAGCATCAATTGAATATTTTGATTGAGAAAGGAGATAACTCTTAGGTGATAAAGTTATTTCAATGCCCGAAAAGAGACCAAAATCTTTCATCTTAAATTGTTGTTGTAAATCAGCCTGCAAAATTGAGATACCATCATAATCATATCATCAACATATAAAAGAAGAACAATCTGACCAATAAAAGCAGATCGAAAAAAAAGAGCAAAATCATGATCACTAGAATGAAAACCCAACTCACAAATCATAGTAGAGAACTTTTTAAACCACATTCGAGGAGTCTGTTTGAGACCATACAAAACTTTTCTGAGTTTGTATACCTCACCGGGAGCGTGAGCGAAACCAGGTGGAGGAACCGAAAACATCTCTTCAGTCAAATCACCATTTAGAAAAGCATTTAAACATCCATTTGAAATAGTTTCCATTAGCACACAACTGCCACAACAATTAATGTACAAACATTGGTCATCTTTACAAAGGGAGCAAATGTTTCTTCATAATAAAGGTCATATTCCTCTACAAACCCTTGGTAACTAATTTGGCCTTATATCTTTCAATTGAACTATCAACTTTTTTAATCTTATATACCCAACGACAACTAACAACACACTTACTACTAGGTAAATGCACAAGATCCCATGTCCCAATCTTATGTAGTGCATAAAGTTCTTCATTTATAGTCTGTTGTCAAATATGATCAATAGCAGCCTCCTTATAGGAGGTAGGTTAGGAAGCACCGATACTCCTCGGGGGGTCGCCGTGGCAGTGTCGTACGCGTGTCCGATATGGATACGCGTATCCGGCAGTTGGATACGTATCCGACACTTGTAGAAGTGTCCTGAACAGTGGCTTTGATTTTTTTTGGTCGGATACGTGAGGGACACGACATGGATACGGCGGGGTATGTTTTGTTATTTTAAAAACTTAGGGAGTCGAAACAAAAAAAAAAGGGTTCAAAGCGTAGTTTGGCTTAAAAAGAAAAAAACAAAAGGGAAAAATCATCGTTCGTTCACAGTGTTCGACAGAAGGAGAGAGAAGAGAAACGAAGAGAAGAGAGACGATCAAGAAGACCGGAGGAGGAGAAGAAGAAGAAGGAAAGGGAAGAAGGGTGACTAACCTGCGACTGCGACTGCGACTGCGACACTGGCTGCTGGTTCTTCTCTTGCAGGTTCTTCTTCTTGCCTCAATTATTTTTTTCCAGATCTGCTACTGCTGCGTGGGACTTTCAAAAAATTTGATTGAGTAAGGGTTTTTGGGTTTTTAAAATTTGCAAATTTTAGGGTTTTCAAAATTTGGGAATTTTAGGGTTTTCAATCTTCTTGCTGGGTTGATGTTTTTAGGATTTTTTTTTTGGTCTGGTGTTGTGTTGTGGTGCTTGCTGCCTTTGGGATTTTCTGTGTTGCTGCTAATTTTTCTGTGCTGCATACCTGCTGGTTTTTTTTTAATTTTGGTCTTGGTCATCTGTGCTGCTGCATGCCTGCCTGCTGTTTTTTTTTTGGTACTGATTTGTTGTGCTGCTGATGATTTTCTGTGCTGCCTGCCTGTTAGTTTTTTTTTGTTTTGGTCTTGGTCATCTATACTGTTGCCTGCTGATTTTCTGTGCTGCCTACTGCCTTCTGAAAATTGTTGTGCTGTTCCCTGTTTTTTAGGATTTAGGAAAATGAGGATGTTGAGTGCGTTGAAGTGAATTGAGGGAGGATGTAGGATTTCTTTTGTTTTTGTGTTCTTTTGTTAGCAAACTTGTGGACTATGGATGTATCTTTTTGAATCTTTGATCTTTTTCAATTTAAGTAATGTTTGCTATGTCTTGGTTGTTTGTTATTATTAATGTTGTTATATATATATAAATATATATAATTATTTTTATTAGCCGTACCCGTATCCTATATTTTTTAGATTTTGTCGTATCGTCGTGTCCGTATCGTATCGGATACGACACCCGTGTCCGTATCCGTGCTTCTTAGGAGGTAGGCTTAGACAAAGAGTGAATAGCAGATAAAAAGGAACAAAAATCAAATGAATAACAAGATTGAGAAAAATCAAGGTTATTAGGCACTTATGAATATGCTTAGGATAATGAGAAGAGTTAGAATCCACATCATCAGAATTTGATGGAGATTTGCCTGAAAGAGTTAGAGGTATTGTACGTGTAGAGGAGTTATGCATAATTGAGGAAGAGGAAGAGGAAGAGGAAGAGGAAGAGGAAGAGGAAGAGCAAATGTTAGAAGTGAGAATGTCATGAATATAAGAATCTTTAAAAATATCATCGAGGAAAGGGCCAATATAAATCATATTAGATTTATTAAATGTGCTCGAAGCAGTAGGAATGAAAAGGAAAGGAATGTGCTCAAGAAAGGCCACATGTCAGGATATATATAATCTTTTTGCAACAGGGTCATAACAATGATATCCTTTTTGTCCCTCACCATAACCAAGAAATACATATATAGTAGAACAAGTAGATAGCTTATTTTGCTTAGTTTTTGGAAGAAGAACAAAAGAAGAATAACCAAAGACACACAATGAGAAGTAATCATGAGGTTTACTATATACCCATTCAAAAGGAGAAACACTCGTAGTAATAATAGGAGGACTTTGGCTAATGAAATGAACAACTGTGAGAATTACCTCCCTCCAAAAAGAGTCAAGAACAAGTGCAGATAAAAAGCAATGAAAACGAGTAGTCTCCATAATATGTATGTGCTTTTACTCGACCACACCATTCTATTCGGGAGTCTCTACCCAAGAAGACTGCTGAATAGTTCCATCAGATTTCAATAAATCAAGAAAAGTAGTATATTTGTATTTTCCACCCAAATCTTGCCGAAAACATTTAATTACTGTAGAATATTATGTGTGAATCATAGAATGGAAAGCAACAAAGATAGAGAAAAACTCTGATGTCTGCATTATGAGATGACAGTAATATAGTATCGAGAGTCTGAGACCCCCCTTTGGTGACAATTGGGGCAAGACCCCACGCATCAGAATGTACAAAGTCGAAAGGGGTAGAGGAAGAAGTAGAACTATTCATAAAAGGCACAGCCTTGAATTTGGTATGGTTTACAACCACTACAATTAGAAATATTATGAATACTTAAATTTCTTAAAGCCCCAGTCGAACTTAAAAATCTCAAACTAGAATCAGAAATATGCCCAAGACGAGAATGCCATAAATAAAACACAGAAGCCTTGGGATTCAAACGAAAAGAAGACAAATCAACAAAAGAAGGAACATACAATTTCTCCAACACATTCAGTCTTCTAACTTGACAGCCTATCTCAATCATGTTCTTGGAATGACGATCTTGCACAACACAGCAAGTAGAGAAGAATTGAACAGTGTAACCAAGATCACGGAGTTGACTAACTCATCAGAAAGAGACAAATATAAAGTAGCAAGAGATCCAACGCCAGGCAACAATATGGGAGTGCCATTAACAGCCATAACAGTAATAGACGAAGGGGGAGACGATGCGAAAATAAATAAAGATGGATCATTAGTCATATGATGAATAACACCCGAATCAAACACCCAAATATATTGAGTTATGCCTAAAGGAGCTAATGAAGATAAATTTCCTCTAGAAGGAACAAATAAGTCATTAAGCTGATATGTGGAAAGAAGTTTTTGCAACTTTTCAACAATTAAACTCAAGAAAGGAGTGGATTGAGACTGATCATCCATGGATGTTATAACTGCTAAACTTCCACTTTTCATAATTTGAAAGTTATGGAGCTGAATATGAATTTTTTTTTCTACCTTATAGGGATGAATCTGAAATTTTAGAAACTTCTGGGGGCTGAATCTATGGTTTCTTAAAATTTTGTGGTTGAATCTATAAGTTCTGAAACTTTGGATAACGAAAAAAACCCAACAGAGGCCACTGTTCATTGTACTGCTCATCCTCCAGTGAGTTGTCCAATAAGCAACAATACCAATCAGGGTTGCAAATTGTGGTGACTGGTTGGTAGCAGACTTCTCTTGACAGAAGACTACTCTTGACAGAATCTCGATAACAAGTTCTGGACCCGTTACATAAATTCTACTTTTATTCACGCAACTTTTAGTACACACCAACAACAACAGCAACCTGAAGCTTCTCTTCAGCGATGGCGACTGGAAGTGATAACAAAGGGAGAAAACAAAAAGGAGAAACAACAACCAACAAATCAAAATAAAAGATCAAAGCAACAAGAAGTCAATCGAACTAATTGAACCAACAGAATTAGAGGATATTCATTCTCATCTTGATAAAACATCGACATGAACAAATCAGCATATCAAACTACCCAGTAGATTTGCAAAATCAGAGGAGAAAAACGCAGCTGGATCAAACCAACAAATCGAACAACCAAGAACATGGACAATCTAATTGAAGCAACCCATAAAATAAAATCACCAAGGATAGACAAATCAAAACAACCATCTGATGATAACTCAATTGCAAAAGAGTGGATTTGATACCATGAAAACTTAGATCAAAAGTAGAGAATAATAATGATTATACTATTCATAAAAAATTTAGTAGTTTATGATAAGTAAATTTTATGTTTAGTATCTAGTGCGAATTTTTAGATAAAACATCATAATAGTCTCATAATTTTTTTTTGTAGATGTGTACCCAACATATATATATATATATAGGTTAAATGATTGCTCTCATTTTCTCAATTTCTCTTGTCTAAAACTTTTATACATCTTTCTTTTTTATTATATTTTGAGTACAATTTTAATGTGTCTAGTTGTGGTAATTATATGCTCTCATAGTACAAGATACTTATTAGTCAAATTTTTAAGCTTTGTTAGTCACATGTTAACATATGTTTATTGTTTAGTATGACATGGTCAACAATTAAAATTTCGTTTCGGTGTATTGTTTCGGTCACCAAGAAAACGGAAATGTTTGACGTGTTTCGGAAACATTTCAACCCGTTTCGAAAATAGAATGAAAAAAATAAAAAATTTAAGAATTATTTTTTTCAAAATATTGGTTGAAATATACCAAAATATCTTGAAATACTTTGAAATATTCTGAAATAATTATGCAAATGTATTGAATATAACAAAATATTTCGTAATATTATGGAACACCTCGAAGTATTAGAATTTTGATTCTATCACTGATTTGTTTCGGTCTCTTTGAAAATGGAAACGTTTCGGATGTTTCGACCGTTTTGAAATGATATTTTAATCCTTGGACATGGTCTAAAGAAGTGTCGAACAGTGTCCAAAATTAAAATTTTATCATTTAATTATGGACAGAGGTAAAAGAATATTGGACACATCCGATGAGTGTTGGTGTCCGACACATGTCTGACACAGATAGGTCACTTTCTTGAAAATGTTTGTGTTTCATACCTATGGGAGATAAGGGTTATAATGGCTTCCCCATGGTTACAATTAATAATGAAGTCACTTTGTAATTGGGTAATCGTTAGAAAATCCAACTGCTGAGATAAAACGATAAACAATAAAGTGAACAAGAAATCAAAAACTAGTTTGTTACAGCTTATTTGAGAATGGAGCTTTAGTGGCTCAGTTTTTAAAGGGTTCCATTAAAGCTATCCTTTACAAAGAGCAAGGGAGTGACTGTGGGAACCAAAGGAAAGTTACGTATTTGTAATTAAAGTTTTACTCAAGAAACAATTTCCTGCAAATTTTCATTCTTACACAATCTCCTATGAATATAAAATCGTAGAAGCCGGCCTCAATAATTTGCACAAACACCTCGCTTTACAACCATATCAACCATTGGAGAAAGGTCCAGGGGCTGGGAGAAACTAGGAGGTTGCTAAAGGTGTGAAGTTGAAGCTTGATTGCTTATATTAGAACGATAATTCAGATGTATTTCTTTCCGAATTAACAGTTTTCAAAGTTTTGTCAAGAACTAGTTAATAAAGTGTGAAAGCTCAAACTACATGAATTAAATCAGATTAATGGATCAAGGAGCAAGCAAATTTTTGAACATTGGGTTTTGGAGGAATGGGGGCTTGATAGGACATTATCAAGCAAGCGTAGGATTTGTTGCTTTCTTTCAATAACTGCAACGCAGGTGTCTATGCGCAACTTCTTTGCATAATGTTATAGGACATGCTAGTTGACAAGCATATTGTCTGCTAAATCTATTGTTTATTGACGTGTGATGTCATCTGTAGCTTGTAAACGAAGGATACTTTTATATGAATTCATTCACAAAGGCTTTTACGTGAAAAAGAAGAAGTAGCTGCTTTGAATTGTTGAAGGATTGGAGATAATAAGTAACATAATGTTTGAATTATGACCAAGTCGAGTTCTTTTTTATAACAATTGGCGTACAAGGCTGTATATGTATGAGATAGTTTGGTGTGAAGTGAATAGTTTAAACTTGAATAATTGAATACTAGAGGTTAGCAAAAGAATAGAAGAAGAAGAAGAAGAGATGAAGAAAGAGATATTGAAACAATATTGTGTGTATGGTTTGTATTGTCGACATTCTATTACTTATTCATAGTAGATTGATTTTGAAGACAATTAGAATATTAGGAAAATAGAACATAGTAGGAAAATGATAATAAAAAAATAGAACACTAGGAAAACAACATAATAGGAAAGTAACAACTTACCATTGCTCTTCAAGCTGAGGTGTAAGGATCAAAATACCCTGCATGAAATAAAGACTACTAAAGGTGGATTGCGTCATAGGTTTGGGAAGAGTATTGTGGAGTTGGTTACAAGACTTTACAAATGAGGTTGCAATATCTCTGTGTATATAGTGCATATAATAAAACCAAGCTCCAGGTGACTGTTTTAGATCATACAAGGACTTCTTTAATCGAAACACACTACCAAGATACTTCACTTGAGCAACAAACCTAGATATTTACTCCATGTGAAGTCTAAGACATGAACTGAACAATAATGCCGGCACAAATGAAAAGAAGCAACACCACCACAGCAAATGATAGGCAACCACAAATTCAATCGTAACAATCGAAAATAGATTAAACTAAGCACAACTGAAGATGAATTAGTGAAAAAAGGGGTCGAACCAGTGTTGAAAACTACAAAACCCATACTAAACCTGGCTGAAAATTGTAAAATTGGCACCGAAACAAATTAAAAAGTATTGAACCGACACTGAACTGGTCTAAAATCACTAAACCAGCTCTAAACTAGCTAGAAAACAACTAAACTAGAACTAAATTGGACTGAAAACATTGAAATGACATTGAATTGAGAAGAAACTCATTAAACTAATACCAAACTCGGCCAAAAAACCAGTGAACCGACACAAAATTGGGCTGGAAACACTGAACTAGCGCTAGACTGGGCTGAAAACATTAGACCGACATGAACTGGGATGTATATCACTAAACCATCATCAAACTAAGCTGAAAATCAGCTAACCGACACTGAATCCAGCTGAAAATATTGGACCAGGATGGAAGCCACTAAACCAATACCAAACTGGGCCGAAAGCCATTAAGACAGGGTTCAACACAAAGACAACAATACCTGAAAAATACAGAGATGACTACAATTTAATGTATGCAAGGCCGGCCCAACCCTTCCATGTGGCGCTCACCTAGGGTCCTCACTCACCTAGGGCTCCACTCAACCAAGTTTCTTGCTTTGATACCAAGTTGAAACTTGAATAATTGGATACTAGAGTTTTAAGTAAAGAGAAGAAGAGATTATGAAACAATATTTGAATGTAGTTTGTATTGTGTACACTTTATTACCTATTTATATTAGAGTGATATTGAAGACAATTACAATATTAGGAAAGTAGAACATAATAGGGAATAGGGATGTTAATTGAGTTCGAGCCTTTCGAGTTTGGCTATGCTTATGCTCAGCTCAGGCTGTTAAAGGGTTGCGCAGTCTTGGCTTGAGCTTGAACATCAAGCCTAGATTTTTGTTCAAGCTCGGCTCAACACAAGCTCGAGCCCAAAAATTAATCTCAAATCCATACTCCACAAATCTCAAAATACCAAATCCACAAACCCAAATCTCAAATCCCAAGTTCAAAGTCATAAATTTCATGTAAATTTACATAAACCAAAAACCGAATACAAATCTTATCACCAAAAAAACTCTAAATCCAAGTCAAAACTTACAAATCAAATACAATATATCTCCATACAAATGCATACACTGGACGACCATTGACGATAATATCCACTTTTGCATCTTCTCATACCAACTAGGGTTAGATGCTTGGTGATTGGATTTGAGTTGTAAATGTGGTGATGATGGGTAAAAGCTAGAGATACCTGCGAGAGTCAATAAGGAAGAATTTGGAAGAAGCAATGGGAGAACAAAAAGAAGAATGAGTTTGTGAAGAAACAGGAGGGAGAGAGAGAGAAGGGGTAGTCAGACCAACTACCGAGTATTGAGAGACAACTTGGGTTTAGGGCTCATGGTCCCTTACATCAGGGGGGGTGGGGGAGAGAGAGAGAGAGAGAGAGGAGCATAGGTACAGTCACGTGGGTTGACTGCCATGACAAGATAAGTTTGATAAAATATTCATACTTTGTTTGAATTTTCATATGTTTGTTTTACAAAAGCACCCTTAAAAATCCTAGGAGGTTTGGTTTTGAATAAGTGGTAAAATAGTAAAAACATACAAAACATAGAGAAGCTTAGGCTCCCGAATAGGTTGGGCTTGGCTCGTATTTTAACCAAGCCTAAAAAAATTATTAGATAGCTTGAGTGAGCTGAGTCTGAGCTGACCTCAGATCGTTTAACAACCCTAATAGAAAAGTAGAACAGTAGAAAAGCAACAAAGTAGAAAAGTAGAACAGTATGATATCAACAATCTAACATGTGTATTGTAACGTGATTCGCTGTCTAGAAGGTATGCAGTGCATTGTTAGTCAAGTTCTTTTTGAAGGGAGATCTTACACTTTTAAAATAGCACATGTGAATATACTCTTAGTTGACCCACGGTCATCTCTATGCTGATGTGTCATAGAACACAACAAGGAGGTCTTATGAGACTGTTTGATTATTTTAACGAATGGCGTTAGTGTGGTATGAGTTGGTGATATAATGGTTCTTTGTATCTTCCTACATCAATGTTGATGACCTTGGCATGCTTATGATGACCTGCCATGGTGTTTTTTTTCTCAATATCACAGTATTTTGTAGTAGGTACAATATATAATCATTACTATGACAAGAATCTCTAGAATCAAGTTTCGACATTGTGTGATTTATATAGAATTCATCCTAGAATCTACAGTTTTTAATTCATGTGACTTGCATAGCATTCATCCTACTGTGAAAAACTATACCCTCTGTCCAGATAAAGTTGTAAGGAAGTCAATGTCTTGCGGATGATGAAATTTTCAGTAAGACACAATCAAAAGGTCGATTCTTTGAAATTCAAGGACAGAAATATTTCATTTCTAAAACACTACTTTTGGGGAATTGGCACCTTTTAGTTTCATCTTGTATCTTAGACTGGCGATAGGGAGAATTAGAACCACATATTAAAATGTTTTAGATGCTTCACGAGCAAGGGATTTTATATTTTCAAAGTTTCTGGATTTCCTTGTCATTCATGATTCATCAACACTTCAGTCTCGCATTCTTATGCCAGTGGCTGTTTGAAAATCATGACTTTAATTCATCTGTTTGCTTCACCAAGGGCACTCTTGTTTGTTTAAAGAGATATATAGGGTAAAATAATTTCAGGTTACTCAAATCAATTTATAATTTTCATCAGATACGAAAGCACACAATTCAACTAAAGTTTCCTTGAGTTCATTCATATTGGCTAGGGCTACTAGTGGTAGATATCATTCTCATATCTTCTAGTAACGATTTTCTTGATGAACTTGCTGTCATCTCTTTTCCCTTCTGACATTCGTGGGTTATAATTAAAGTTTTTATTCGTACCCAAAAAGGATTTTTAGCATCTGATAGCATGAGAAAATCTTTGCATGTAGTCCTACAAGGCGACAAAATAAGAACTGTGATCAATATTTTTTTTCCTCACCTTTGGGAAAAAAAGTATTGTTTTTCTCATGCACACTAGATTTTAACAGAAGCTAAAGACTTTGTGAGTGGTATGGTAAGGTAAAGCATAAAATCTTGTATGACAGCCAGTGTCATCCCTAGCCCTATTGTGAGAGGTTCATTTCCTACCGCCAGCACTTGAGCAAAAAAAGTTATCTTCTCCTTTTAAGAAGTTGCGTAGAGTTGCCAGTTAGGTTTACTTCTGTCCAAAAAAAAGCAGGGTATGGCCGAAGCGCCTGTGCACGCGTGTGCCCCAGACGTGACCGGCGTGGGCTTGGCTTCGGTGAAGGCCCCAATTACGGTGGTCGGTCCCGATACCTAGCCGGGGCTGGGCTTCCCACATCGGAAGCCTCTGGGTGTGTGTGTGAGTATTTAGGGGCTCTCTCCGCTTCTCCTTTTAACGAGTTGCGTAGAGTTGTCAGCTAGGTTTACTTCTGTCAAAAAAAAAAAGAAGAAGTATTAGTTAATTTTGCGGCTATTAAGCTCTGTTTTCATCTGTGCAGAAGGACATCCAGAAGCTCCTCGCTGCGTGAATATTGCAATTCTGCATTCCAATATCAGTTAAACTTATGCAGTGGAAAAACCTCAGCATCCACTGCACTGAATAATCCGTTTGGCAGTATGTATATTGTATCACTTTTATGCCCCCCCTCCCCCATCTTTTACTACAATAAATATGCTGTTATTTCTTCTTGTTAGGGGTGTTAATCGAGTCCTTATCGAGTTTTTGTTAAGCCTAATTTACACATAAACGAGCTGACTCGTTTGACTATTTACTCATAAACGAGCCTAAAATAATGTTCAAGCTCGGCTTGATTAACAGCCCTACTTCTTGCCTCTTGTGGTTCGAAAGGTTGAAAGGTTTAAGTACTTTGCTTGCAAATGTAAACCTGGTGAGCAAAGTCTTGTGTGTTTGTTTTGTGGAAATAGTTATGTAGTACAATATATGTAATACACATGAGTTTTCTGCTTTGGACTAGGATTACAAAGAAAGACCAATAGAGGCCAACCCTCTTATGCTAGCATGCGTATTCTAAAGATATCACATGATTGGAGGGGTTTTGCAAATGCAATCTCTCTCTTTCTCATGAAATTTATTACCTCTTTCTATTATCAATTTCTCTGTAACCGTTATATCATTGAATAATTCCTATTAATATTAAAATGATATGTATTTATATTTTAAATAATTAAAAAATGTGACTGAAAGTTTAAATTTTAAAGTAGTTTAAAAAAATAGAGAGTAGTTACAAATGACACATGCAATGTTTTGATCGGAGTGAACTAATTAAATATTTTAAAATTTTAGTAAATTAGTATTTAGGGAGGGTAATTTTTTCAAAGCTTCTCGTCCTTGATTTGATTATTTTATAATACAGCGGGGTGTGTGTGTTGGTGGTGGGGTGCGTGCGTGTAGAACATATACACACATCGCTGGTGGTCTTAATGAGTACATGAGAGCCAAGAAAAGAGTAGGAGTAGAAAATGTAAACATAGATGTTTAATTTTATTGTTCTCTCTCCTTGTACGTCATCATTTCTCAACAAAAAAAAAAAAAAGAGAGCCAAGAAAAGAGTAATTGACACAGAGAAACTGTTTTGTTTGGTGTTGGTTTTCAGGGTCTACGACGGTTAAAGTTTGATGAATTATGGGACTTGAGGAATTTGAAAACTCTCGAGAATGGAATACCTTAGTCGTGGAAGTAGTAGTTTTCTTGACATAATCCTTGCAATAAACAATATGTTCTACAATGGGTTTCCGATTTGCATAATTCAAAGAAATTAATGTACTATTTAGTATCACTTTTTCGAATCAATTAAACAATTTTTTTGTGTGTAGGAATTCTATTTCATCAACAACAAAAACATTTTCACTTACTATTCGTGAAAATGATTCACATACGTTGTGATGAACAAAATATGCACATATATATATATATATATATATATATATATATATG
>CM042186.1:34721622-34746955 GCA_023539305.1 Ilex asprella | reverse complement strand
ATTTTGTCTAATTTCGTAAATTAATTAATTAATTTTTTTTTATTATTTCCTAAACTCGGGTTTTTACAACCATAACTTCCTTGCCGATTGAGGAGAGAAGTCTCCAAGGAGGGAAAAGATCGTCAAGGAGAGGAGAGGTCGTCAAGCTATTTAATACTATTAGGTTACCCCCAATCCGTTATGACCGTCAAACTGGCTATTCAATTACTACGCAGACGACTATAAATTGTAAGTTTTCTCAACACTTGGGGGACATCTCACAAAATCAAGCTCATCTCTTCTCTCTTTTATAATTCTCTACTCTCCCAACATATCGGAGTTAATAAAATTTCCTGCGAACTTAGCCATTAAAGTGGATGTAGGTCTTGTTGACTGAACCACTATAAACCTTGTTTTTTCTCTCTCTACTTATTTTGCTACATTTTATACTGTTTACTTGACAAATGATGTACAAACTAATTTGTGCATCATCAAGATCCACTCCAGTAGTAATTCTTTTAATTTGCTTCATTTTAGATGTGACAGTGACAATTGAAGTGTCAAAAACTATGCCTTAGAGATAGAATACCGGTAAACTGAGGAACAACGTTCATAAAATGAGCATAAAGGAAACGTGTAAGTTCAAATAATAAAAGACACAGTCAGAAATAAATACATTAGTTAGACTATAAGAATATTACAAATTGAAGATAAATTGATTAAGATTGTTTGGGAATATAGAACTAAAGTAAGGTGCGTAAAAAAATATAAGTAACGAAATAACATAAATTAAAGTATCAAATATCGATTTAGTTATTGCCCCTATATTAAAGGGACAAGGTATTGTTTGGTTTGATTTATTTTGGTAATTACCTTGGACAACCATTAAGTACATGAACACTCATGCCAACCATCTTCAATTCCATGGCCACAACAACCACCATCCAAGGGAAAGAGCAAAGATCTCCGCTTATGGGGTCCAGTGAGTACATGAATTTTTTTTAAATCAAAACCATAAAAGGTAAAAGATAGAGTGTCTCGATTAGAGGTGACAATTGTAATTTATTATTCATTAATTCGTCCAACCCGTCCATGAATAAATGAATTGGATACCTATATTAATTAATATGAGTTTTAAATAGATTGAGTGGTATGATTCATTTTAATTAAACAAGTTAATTTGGATTATAAATGGGTACCTATTTAAAATATTTATCTTTTTATTAAATAACACAAGTGATAAAATTAAATAAATATATTAATATACCAAAAAATATACACATTATTACACCAAAAAATTCACACATATACAATAATATACCAAAACATACACACACTAGTACACCAAAAATACACACACTAACACACCACTCATGACCCACATGTCAACCCATGACCCATGGGTTGACTCACGACCCACGAACCAACTCATAGCCCACAGTCGACCCCGATCCATTTTGTGCATATTTTGTTTTAGTTTTTGTGTTAATATATGTGTCTGTATTTTTGGTGTATTAATGTGTATTTTAGTGTATTAGTGTGTATATTTTAGTATATTAGTTTGTGTGTGTTTTGGTGTATTAGTGTGTGTGCTATGTTTGTATTTTGGTATACTATTAATGTGTGTGTGTTTTGGTGTACTAATGTACCTATTAAAATTTTTAATTATTTATAGGTTAGTCGGTGTAACCCAACCCGTTATAAACTCAAACTATTATAACTCATTTACTACGTGAGTGAAAAATATATTAAATTTATTTTAGACCAATTCAATTTAACACAACCCATAATCAACCTAACCTACCCATTTGCCACCTCTAGTCTCGACCAATATTATTATTATTATTTTTATCAATCTGACCAATATTATTATTATTATGATTATTAAAAGCTCTTATTGCTTTCAATTTAATTAAATTTGCTAATAGACTAATGCTACTATATTATATTGTTTTACGTATTTTTAGATTGCAAGCGTACTAAAATTTAGGTAAATTTTAAATCCAAACACGTATGACCTTACCTACTCGAACCGATGTGGGGATTTAAAATTGTGACTGTTTAGGCGACTGTAGTGAGGCGTAAGGTTACTTAGATTCTTTTCTATGCCTTGGAGCTTCTAGAACTTCAAATAATTTTACCAGTTAGAGACGTGTGAACACCGCTGAAAGTAAATAGCGGGAATGCAAAGTAACAAGTAAATTAAATTTGAATTTGGAAGACGAATAGAATATTGGACTTAGCATGAATTGAAAGTAATAAAAGAACATCAGAGTGCTGTATTACAAGAAAAATAAAGATTGCTCTCGAAAGCAAAAATTAAGTAAAAAGATAGGTTGACTCTATGAACAGTTTTTGTGATTGATCGTGGGATCCCTTCTCGGTAGCCTAACCTTTACTATTTATAGAGATGACTCTCAACTGTTAATCCATCTTTTTAGCCACTGCTTGTGATCTTGGTCTTATTCCTTGAGATACGTAAATGTGTGCTGAATCGTTTTTAACTGGCAGCTCATGATGTCACATTTCCTCATTTTTTGGATTCCAAGGGACCTATTCCTCTATCCATTTTGTCAATTATGGACTCTCACAATCTTCCTTATGGATGTCAGATTTCTTCAACGTATCACCTATAAATCATGCTATTTTTGGGTGTAAACATTGCCCCCCAAAACAATGCTACTGAATACTCCATATTCAGGATGTCATTTTAGCTCCTTTGAATTTAAAGTTTTGCCGCTACACTGCCCTGCTCAGTTGTCATACCACCATTGGCCATGAAGCTCGAGAATTGCGGCCAATGTTTCACGTGTAGTCCTTCGGTTTATCCTTAGTCTTTTCAGATTTGTAAGAAACGTTGGCACATGATTTGTCCATATCTTCTTAATCATCATTTCTGCACGCTCTCTGCGTCTATTTAATCCATTTTCAGACCTAGTTTTTTGTAATTATTCTAACCTTATTCCTTCTTCTTCAACAATGAAGACTCTTCGTGCTAATGCTCTTGAAGCGGCTCTTTCCCTAATGCAAACTACTCAATACATTCTTCGTACCTTCAATCCGTTTTCTAATTCTTTTTCAACACCAGAGATGACCCTTGGGCTAGCCTTTAAAGACATGCCTCTAGATGAAGTTCGGTGCATTTACCTGAATCTCACATGTCTCTGCCTTTCCACTTCCACGAACCTCTCTAATGGACAAACTAACTCAGCAATAATTCAATTAGTGCATGGAAAGCCCCTTCTCCTGATTGAATTTCACGTGTTACACGTGTTAAAGCAGCCAAGGGAACTCTATGGTGTCATCTTGGTATTTATGATGCCATCGAGTTAAGCTTCTTTATCACCATGCCTATCGACAAACCACTACTCAAAGTCGCTCTCTTGCTTTGGTCTGTTGCAAACAATGCCTTCCACTTTCCTTTTATCATGATAAGCCCCACGATGTATGATATCTCTACTATCCTCGGACTTACTTCCTTCGGGACTAAGGCTAATTCTTTTGCTTACACATTGATGTGAGCTGTGTATTTCCACTTAACATACACAACAAGCCAATCACTGTCTTTTTTTTCTTTGCAGCCTGCCGTCACCGTGATGGCTCTCCTATGTCAGATTAAGAACACATCTCGTTCTTCGGCCGAATTTATGACACCCCAAAATTCAGGGATCCGTTGAATACCCATCAACCTGCGGAATACCCGTAGATATTGAATAACTTGACATCGTGCTGTTATGTCCCTCTTATCGGGGTCCATAATTGAACAAAAATCGGGCAGAGTCTCCTTTGTACGGGAAGCTCTACCCAAAACACAATTTATGCATTATATAATAACAAGACCCATCTGAGGTCCAATATTCAACTATGATCACACCAGGTCTATTTATCCATACTCAGATAACAACATGCACAATTTTATTAAAACAGTCCATATAAACTCTGTTATAATTTCTTTACACATTACATGCCAAAATTTAATTACAAGTCAAATTTTATAAAAAGATTGGATTGAAAGCCACAAGTCGGCTTTTCTTCCTCCTTAAGTGCCCGAGTGAGTGTCGTCCATCGGCGTATAACCCGTACTTGAAATATTTTCCCGTATAGGGTGAGCCAACGCCCAGTAGAGTAATTCCTACAGAGGCTACTCCTTACCTAAGTGCACATGCAATGTTCACTTTCAACATTTCATATTCACATCAACGTTTCAAGTAAGAATATGCAACTCTATATTGAAATTTACCATGCCATGCTATGAAATGAGATGGAACTCACTCATGATACTTTGACCCGAGTCCTCGCCGACTCCCACAACACAATGCAATGCCAATGTGTAATGAATCCGTCAATTGACGAAAATCCATCCAATGATTGTTTGAAAATAAAAATCATATATTTGTAAAATCAAATCATTGTTGGATGTCATCCATTGAAAGAGTATTTTATAAAATAAAATCTTGTGTCAGGTTAGGCAACGAATTTTGGAATCACACCGCCGGCTTCGTACGCCATCACACTTTTTTGGAATTTCATCTTAGGGGAGTGTGTGAACCAAGTCACCAGACCTTGCACCTGAGGGAGTATCTAGCCCTTCTTGCTATACCCGACACAAGTTTTCCATGCATGAAACCGTGCGATTCAATTGGACCTTCAATCCAATTTTTTCGAGCCCACCCATCAAGCACCAAGTTTGGTGTTGATCAACCATGCACCCACACACACACACATACTCATGCATATAGCCTATGAATGTGATGCCATGATCATGCCTAATATGTACATGAGCAATATTTTCCACACATCCTAATATTTCATGGAATTTGACATTTCTTGCATAAATTTTTATAAATCATCATAAACAACATATCAATTAGCATATGTCAACAACACATTTAACATGTTATTCCATTGGCATCAAACAACCATCTAAAACAATCAACGTATTTCATCAAACACCTTCAAAGCACTCAAATCATCTAATCACATAACACATTCCAAGTGACCACAAAGCCCAAGAGATCACATTAAGTGATTTCTAGTCAACATTTTCACATAATACCAAGTCTCAAGAAAATTACATAGGTAACTTCCATATACCAAACTTAAATTAGAAATTGGTCTAGGCCAAATTCCATGTCCATTGCATAATACATCTTAGGTAAAAAATAAACCCAAGTAGGAGAAACCCTACCTTAATAGAAGTGTAAGATGAGTGTAGAAAGCCTCAAGAACACTTCCTCTCTTGTTCAGTTTTAATGTCATATGTAGGGTTCTTTTCCAACTAAGCGTAGGTGTTTAGCATCTTTGAACATTCTACAGATAACCTTCATGAGTTAAAACAATTCTAACTCTAGTTATAAAAATCCAATTCTAACAAAATATGTGGGAGATGAACATATACTCATAGAAATTATCTCTCACAAAAAATCACTATTTTTGAACACTAAATACATGTTACAAGTAACTCCTAAACTAAGTGTAAGTTACAGAATTTTCAGGTTCTAGTAGGTCATAATCATTTTTAGAAATTTACCAAAAATCAATTTTTCATCCTTTTGGCATGAGACCAAAGCCAAAAATAACCCTTTATGAATCTATTTCAAACCCTCAAAGTTTAAGATTCATAAACGAACTCTAACTCATAAAACCAATTACGAAACTACATGTTGTCCAGATTTTTGAGATCAGTTTCTATAGGCTAGGGCTAACTTTCAAAAATCACCAAAAATCGTATTTATCTCCATTTTACTTGAAACCAAAACCAAACGAACCCTTTTTCAGTATATATTATAACCTAAAAATTCCAGAATTATTAAATAATCGTAGCTTATAAAATGAATAAGAAACTCACCTACTGTCCAAGATTGACAACATCACTTCTTTTTCTTCCTTTCGGTTTGAGCTCAAGAAAAATACCCACCAAGACTTGATTTTTCCAAAATCTCCCCTTTACATCTTCGATGAAATCCCTTATTTTTGGTACGTACGCGTAGCCCTCGTCGAGGAGATAAATTTTAACTCTTGGCTCGACTGATTTCGATCAACGGAACTCCGGGAATTGACGGAGAAAGCTTAAAGAACCAAGGTTTTCTCTCTTCTCTCCCTATGGCCGGCCAAAGAGGGCTAAAATGAAGATATTTGTGCTAAAAATCTGATTTTAGCTCCTATTTATAATTTGAAATACTTGGCTCCAATCGCACCACACGCTCCCTCTTTCTCGGGTCCGTTTTTGCCCCGAAACGATTTATTACATTACAGGTTAAGTTCAAATTAATATTAATTAAAATTTTAATCAATTATAATTAAATTTTAAGTTTCTCATTTTTAGGGGCCTTGGTGAGGTCATCCGCCACCTAGCCGCCTCAAACGACGTGTAAAAAATCTGACTTATCTCAGAATTCGACGAAATTAGACAAGGTGACTATATTCTGTGATACGAGTCCAACGGTGAAGTCCGTTGTGTCATACGGGGTCTAGAGAACACGTATTTTAATTTTCACATTATAGTGACAAATTACTATTTTACCTTTTTTCAAAAAAAAAAATTAATTTTTTTCGGGTTTTACAGAATTATAGGCCATGAATAGGTTAGTATACTGACTAGAAGTTCATTTTTCTGACCTTGTATAGTTCCTAGAAAGATAATAAATGAAAAATAGAAATGGACTTTTTTTCCTTTACTATCTTCATTCGTATATGTCTTTTTATTTTTTTGGTGACGATTGACATGACTGTGAATTGAATGTCAATAATTGCCACTTATATCACGTTTTCCATCGTTGGATTCTTGTGCGTGCATTTTGGCACTTTAATTACCGTTCTGAGTGACATTTCATTCTCCTAGTTAAACTGTCATAAATGCTGACAATGTTTTAGGCAAGGCCATTAAAATATTTAACTTCTAGAGCCTATAAATATTAAAGGGCGTAGTTTCTTTTCGGAGTTCACCAGACTAACAAGTGCCTTCTTTCTTGTGCAATATGGCTGATGTTCTTTCTGAACCACCTGACCCAAAAAGGAGAAAGTTGGATGATAACTTAGTTAGCCTCTAAACTCTTTCTTCCTTCAGTCTTAGTTGTGGCCTTTGTTATGTATTTTCCCCTTCAGGCCCATAGTTGGTTTTGCCAGCTGACGTCATGTTGTTCCTTCGGATGAACACTTCATTTTGCCTCCATTCTTGGGTCATTTTGTAGATCCTTGTTTTGGGGGTTAGACAACATGCACTTGTTAAAGATGGAAGAAGATACTATATTTGGCTTTCGGTGCATCTGACGGCCACAATTTGTCTTATTCCTTTGATCTTTAGATTGGACTTAGGATGATTTTCCTTGGCATCACTTCTAGAAAAAACAGAAACGGTGTAGTTGGGGGCAATTAGTATGTTCAAGGAGATTTTGGTCAAAAGGTGCTCGTGTCAGAGGTCTATATTCTAGCTCCAACAACTCATCAGCTTTCTTCTGCTCCTTTCTTTGTTTCCACGACTGCTAGTTGTCATCTTCAAACTCAAGACAACAAGCCTTTAGAATAGGCTTATCTTGACATCATGTTTATGAAACACTTTAATTTTTGTGTATCTTGCAAATTGTATTCATTGGAATTGTACAAACTTATATGAATAGAATTTACTTTGTTGTTTGCTCTTTTCCATTTTCCTAGTTGCATTTTACAATTGTTAGACATAGAAAAAGGAAATCTAAGAAGTATGACTAAGTTGTAGTAGTTACTTTTGACCCTCGGTGTTGTAGGATTAAAAGTTCATAGATTTAAAAAGCTCGATGTCAGATATAGTAGACAACTATTGAAAGAAGGATGATTTCAATGTTTGGTGTTTACTTTTATCGTTATGTGAGATTTTTTAAATGTTATTGAAGTTGTGTTGGAGGAATATGAAGTTCTTTTTCCTGTATCTCTTAGTACATTATTAAGATAGGCTTGATTAGTAATACTTGAGTATTGTTGGTATGAGTATTGAATATTCTAAATTGACAATTAGTGATGATAATTGGGAAGATGCAATTTGAGGAATCAATTATGATATCTATGCAGATTGACTTTGACATGGATATAGAAACCTTATGTAATTTTTGGGATAAATGACTGTGATTATCCTAGTAATTAGCATATTTTATTATCTTGGGGATTATGAATAATGATTAAGACTGATGAGTAATGTGGGTAATTAAGGAACATGAATTTAATCATTGGGAGTCTTGTTTTAGTTTTGATTATATTATAAGAAGTTTGGTGATAGAAAATTGAGAGATATTTTAGGATCCTTGACAGTCTATCTTCACATTTTGATATATTACAAGATATATATTGTAATGAATTGCATCATAGGAATTCGAAAGTATAGGTATTGTGAAAAGAGATGTGATGTTAATGAAAGTCATTAAGAATTGATTACATAGTTATTAGTTCTAGCTCAAGGTTAGAGATTGAAAATGAATACCCGGGAGATAGAAAATAATTGGCCTTAATCGAGTTGGTGAACAAGTAGAGATATTAAGATTGATATAAATGTATGAATCCGGATACAAATGAGTTATGAAGGGGATTGTAAGGCTTATTGATTTAAGCTCAAGATTGGGGACTGAGAACAAATATCTTTGAGATATAACTTGACACTTAGCCTGAGTATTATAGTTAGTTAATTACTAAAATTCCCTTTGAATGGATTAGATGGATCACTAGTGTACACATTTTAGAAGCTAAAATTGGAGGATAAATGTGGTTAGGTTTCATTTGTACACTTTTGTGGAATTTGACATATCTTCTCAAAACTTTCAAACCAATGAGAATTCTTATCTTGTGGCTAGTTATGATTTTGAAATTGGTGGATGTTAATTAATATCGTGGTGCGCAACGAGCCATGGGATTATATTTAATATTAGTGGAATTAACCATTAGTTATGGTTACAATGGTGAATGTAGAAAGTATAAGCTTGAAGAGTGAGATTCAATTTCTTCGAAAACTTTGTGTGTAGTTTAATGGTTATAATTGTTGGTAAATTGTTTATAAGTGTCCATAGGATGTGAAGTTATTATTAGAATTTAAATATTGTGAGTTTCTCCAGTCTAGTGAGAAACAAAGTCAATAAGAATGATACATCTATTTAAGAAATCGTTGTAGTTCTTGTCGAAATGACATTACTAAGTTTTGGATTATAACATAATTTGGGGTATAGGAATGATGAGCAATCCCATTAGTGAAATTGAATTTGGTTGTTGCGAAATGCTTATGGATAAGCTATATTTAAAAGTAAACGTGAGATTTTTTTTAAAAATGATTGGTGCAGTCAAAAGAGAAGTGATATCCGTTGAATTGGAAATAAGTTGAAGGTATGGATTTAAAATTAGGATATGATGTTCTATTTAAATCTTGGCTTTGATGTTTAAAAGATGAATAGAAGTGGAGACATCATATCCAAATGAGAATTAGATAGACTAACTTGACGATTAAGTTTCGAGGATGAAACTTTCTTTAAGGGGGGTGTATTGTAAACCCCCAATTGTTTATATTAATATAATGATATAATTGTCTAGTAATTCTTATATATGTAATGACTTAAAAATGAACCACATAGATTATAATAGTAGAAATAAATATTTGAGAGATAAATTGATGGTTAAGTTCAATTGATGGTTAAGTTCAAGTTTCAAAGGTATTTAAGCTTGGAATAGTTGTTAGGTAAGTTCAAAATATTTTTAGGTCAAAATAAAAATTTTCATTGAATCCGGAAGATTGAGAAACATTGGGATACGTAATATGGGGTGTAACAAAGTTAGGAAGTATTCCAAAGTTAAAACACATTCTAGAAAAAGTTTGGGGTAGGAAGAAATTGGACACTGCCTTAGTATTTGGATTATAACTTTTTATCCTAATGTCCATTTGAGCTGAAATTTCTACAATAGATAATAGACACTCAGGGATACAAAAGTGTATTTAACGAAAATTTTTCAAATCGACCTCTAAATAGGTCAAAACTTCAGTGGAAGTTTCAGCAGAAATAGGAAGTCCGTTCGAATGTGAAAGTACGTTCGAACAACAGTGCGTTCCAGCACTCTTGTCTGATGGAAAAACAAAATGTACTGGGAGCAAGTGACGTTCGAACGTGAGTTACGAATCCTAACTTTCAAATTCGCGCACAGGGGACCATTTTCCCCCCTATAAATACATAAGGGCGCCTCCCTTAGCTCTAATACCACATTTTGAACCCTAGGAAGACTTAGAAAAGAAGAAAGAAGAGGAAAACACAAGATCGAAGAAAGATTTTCACCTTGAATTAGATCAAAATTTTAATTTCTTCACATAAAACTAAGGAAGAAGGTAGGGGATTTTTTTCAAGTTCTTTCATTGAGACTTAGGGTGTAATTATGTATGTTTTAATGTTCTTGATAATTATATGATAGATGTATATGAGTTTTTAGTTTCTTTATCATTGGAACATAGTCTTGAACAAAAATATATGTTTGAGTTCAACGAATATTTGTTCTTAAATTTCTAAAACTCTAGTTTTTTCCAAAATACACGTTCTATTGTGAAATTAATATGAATTCTTCATTTCTAAATTCATGTTCTTGATTAAATCATGTTTTCATCTAATACTTGTTCTTGTTCCAGGAAATCTTGAGTTTTGACAAAACCCTAGAATTTTGATATCGAAATTATGAATGATTTCTTGATATAATTTCTTGCATATTTTAATTCATTTATTATTATAGTATATTTATAATAGTATAATTGTGATACTTCAATTGTGAACGAAAATTATAATTGGTTAAGATTGTGGTTGTTGAGAATATTTTGATTTCATCTCTTATATGGTTTGTTGTGACGGACTTGAATTTCCTTCGAAAGATGTCGTAGAGTGTTAGAGGTTAGTCTATCCCAGTGAGGGTGAGATGGTTTCCTAACACTTGTAGTGGATTATTGTTTGTGAAAGCAACCACTATTGTTCACGTAAGTTCGAGGCTAAGGGATGATATACTTTTCCTAGGAAGGATTCATTAGGGCCGTGGGAGACAGTACACACCCTTCCTAAGTGTTTGTGATTGATGGGTGAACTAGGTAGAATCGTTGTGTAGATTCCTGAGAAACAATTTACATACATGAGAATATGGGATGATACTACTGAACTATTTATTGAATGATTTACTTCCTTACATGTTTATTCCTTTCATTGATTTACTATATTTCGTACACTTGAGATCATTACAACTATCATAGTTTTATTCTCAAAATCTATAAATGTTATTTTCCAAAAGAGACTTGCCATCTTTTATTTGATCTAAAACCTTGTTGGGATTTGAGAAGAATTTCCTACGGGCTTTTGTCCACCCCCTACAAACAATATCCTTTTCAAATTATGGTATAGAGGAAGAGCTCGGAATTGATGAGTCGATACATTTGGAAGCTCCAATAGAGGGGAATGTGAATCCCGATGTGGATATTTAGAGCTATATTTTCTTATGTTCTAGACTATGAAATTTATTTTGAGACAATGTAAAGTCTAATATTTTTGTCTGCTACAAGACAATAGTTTATTTTGGGATATAACTGTCATAGTTGAACATATTCTTTTGAATAATGTTGTATATATTGTAGATGATGAATGAAATTATCTTTGGTTATGAAGTTCATATAGTTGTTCTCATGATGTGATTGGTTTTAGATAGTAATATCGTCCAAGGTAGATTTTGGGGTGTTACCAGGATCCTGGTATCCCACATCGATTAGGGAGGGAAAAGTTATTGGGTTTATAAGTAAGCCTCTCGCCTTACATGACATAAAACCTTTTCCTGGGGGTATTGGAAGTAACAAAATCGTGAGGGCCAGTGAGCCCAAAACAGACAATATTATGTCATGTGGAGGGTGGGGTGTTACAAATTGGTATCAGAGCCGACTCCTGTCTAGATCGAGTGTGGGGCCCTGCTGCGCTCGCATGTAATGGGCAGACATGTAGCTGGCGAGCTGTTACACGGGGACGTGCAATCCTAAGGGGTAGATTGTGAGATTCTGGTATCCCATATCGGTTAGAGAGGGAAAAGTTGTTGGTTTTATAAGTAAGCTCCTCGTCTTACATGGTATAAGACTTTTTCCCAGGGGTACTGGAAAGAACAAAACTGTTAGGACCAGTGGGCCCAAAGCGGGCAATATTATGACATGTAGAGGGTGGGGTGTTACAGTTACGGTGGAAGCATTTAGGCTCAGAACAACGTCAAAGGAGCAATTCATGAGTAAAGTCTTTAAACTTGGCCTTATCAATACTGGAGGTTCACCTTCTTGGTCGTAGAATAATGAATGTTATGTTCAGTGTCAAATGAATTATATGTTTGCAGGTTAAACTGGATACAAGTAACATAAAATTTAGGGAGAATCTTACTTTATACCATGAAAGATTTAAGTTTTTTTATTTTGCACTCTCAAATATGAGATATCTTACATTGTACCCTAAAAAATGGTATATCTTACATTGTACCCTAAAAAATGATATTTCTTATATTGTACCCTCAATGTATTAAAAGTGTTGCAATATGGCCCTTTCATTTCATTCCATTGTTTATACCATCAAAACCCACTCCATTGAAGTTAGCCGAATGAGTAACGAAAGGGCCATATTTCAACATATTTAATACATTGATGGTACAATGTGAAAAAATTTAATCTTTGAGAGTACAAAGTCAAAATTCTTAAATCTTTCAGGATGCAAAGTGCAATTTGCCCTAAATTTTAAGTTGTCAAATGATTAGTTTTTGGTTTTTTTTTCCAGTAAATAAATGAATTTTATTGGATAAGCATGAAGTTCAATTATAAAGAGGGAACATAGCAAAAAAAAAAACCTCAAGAAACCAACTAAACCACAATTTTAGCAAATGGACAATGGAATAAACTAGGCAAAAACCAAAGACAGCTGCACTCTAGGCCAATTGATCATGCATATCCTCAAATCATGCTCTTCTAGTGATATCATCTTGAAATATAGCTTTCAAGTAATTGCCAACAGTAGACAATTTCTTTATCTTCACCACAATTGCTAAATTTCAAAGATATCAACATGCTTCTAATTGACTCCCTGATTAACCTTTTCAATTCCACAACATCTCTGCTTAAATTGCTATGAATTATGAAATTCCTTTCTCTCCATATATGGTACACAGTCACAATCAAACATAGCTTCTTGATCAAGTTTTTTGTTGTTTTCTATTACATTATAAAGATTTTGTATCTTCATATCTATTTGCAATTTATTTTATCTTTTCCATTATTCAATCGTCTCCGTTTTCTTGGAGTATCACATCTTATTCAACTCTACTTCTCGGTCCAAACTACTAGTGTCGTGAGGTAACGATTTGCACTCTCATGAATGAGAGGAAGACTATCCAATATGGGTGCAAATTCAAATCAAAATTTTCACTTCTGCATTTGGCATTTGGTTATGTAATACGACGTTATGGTAATATATATATATATATATATATATATATATATATATATATTGAAGATTTACTTGGAGTAGTTATAATATATTTCTTAGTTACGATACCATCAACATTTTGATTTTGATACAATTAACAATGGGGAGAGTTTTGATGGCAAAGCTTGATATGAGATGTAGTGAGCTTGGGTAAAAATTAAGGAAGTCCAATGGACTCTCTTTTGTCGAAATTTTCAATTTTATTTATATTATGTAGTGTCTTTATGGTCTGAAAATTGAAAGTAGAGAAATCCACTTTTTATCATTAAGAGAGAGAAACCTTTTTGGTTTCATACTTTATGTGTGCTAGTAGGGTTGAGAAGTAGAAGATAGATTTTTATTTTTTATTTTTTATAATTGGTATATATTGATGAAAAAGTAGAAGGAAAAAGTGAACATGCGTATTTTACAAATATATAGTTGGTAGAATATAAATATTAATAATTATTGAAAATTGTATTAATCTATTGGTTTATATAAATATTTCTTGTTCCGGGAGGGAGAGATATATGTGAATCTTCCCTCATAATTATACACGTGGATTACATGACACTACTTAAAGGGGAGGGAGTTGAATAGGGTTTTAAACTTTAAGCTTGGATGACCACCAAATTAAACATATTACTATTGCAATTACCACTTTCACAAAGATTAATCAATCAATAAGCCTATCCGCCAAAGTGCCTCTTCAACGTCTTAGGTAGCTTCACTTGGATTCTTCACCTCAATAGATCCTCTAGGCCTTGAGGATTCACAGGATGCACCCATGAACCTCGATATGCACACTCCAATGACTTTGGTCTTCAATCAAGCAAGATCTTTTTCTCTAAGTTGTATGAGAATCACCAGATGGTAGTCTTTGGTTTTAGGGATCTAGGGTCGTGGTAGAAGCTCTCAAGGTAGGAGATAAAGATTTCTCTCTCAAAATACTCACAAGAGGCTTAATCCTAACTATTGGAAAGGCATTCTCTATTTATAGGTTCAAAATCAGAACAATCTTGGTCAACATTCTTCTTCGCGAACGACCGCTCAAATAGTGGGATTGCGGTTATAGGGCGATGGTCACTGGAGTGAAAAATGAATTCCAAACTAACCTATGAGAGCAAGATCGCTAGAGAGACCTTTGAGACCAGTAAAGCGACCTCTGAGGGCTACCCCTATTGTTCTTTGTTTTGATTTTACTCGATATTTACCTAAGTCATGAAGAAACCACTCTAGCAAAAGCTAGCGAGCATAAGACGGTCCCTATTAGTTTTTTTTAAGCCTGAAACCTAGAAAAAACTTATCATCTTGAACATTAAAGGGTGTTACTCAATAGGGATCCGATGATGACCCAATTCTATGTTTTCAAGCACATAAAAGGTTTAGAAAAACTTTTATTTGAAGAACACTTAGGAGCCATTCTCGAATCTAATATCAATTTTATTTTAACATTAATCCTCCTAAGTCTATTAAATAAATGGACCATCTTATGTCTCTAGGTTATTAACTTGTCATAAGCAAGAAGGTGCATACAGTGTGCTTTTATGTAGTTTTGATGTATGATCTCCTCCCTCCAAGTAATGCTTTTGGATTTTCATCATTACAACATTATGATCATGAAATAAGTTGAAATTTACAAAGAACTCCACAAAATTAGTCAATTACAAAACATGATCTAACAATCACCCTCTTTGGCAATTTCGTGACAAAATAGAATTAAGCAATTAAAATTACAACTCTCAAACCATTGAACAAAAAGAATTGTAAACAAATCTCGACACTCATGTCTACATCCCTAATCTCTAAGTACAGGAACTAATTCTTTGAATATAAGTTGAAGATCATAGTCTTGCATATCACCATTAAACCAATACCTTGTGAAAAACATATGTATGAAAGATATAACATAATCACAGGTATGGAAATCACCAAGTTAAGCATAGGGAATATTCATGTTAACATTATGCAAGTGCAAACATGTAACATATGTAAGAACTACATTGCCCAATATGCTTAAGAACCTTTAGATATAACTGACAATACACAACTAGTTATCCCCCTTAATTGGTGTTCTCAATTAAAATAACAAGTATAAAACAAACAACGTAAATGTACTCCCCTCGAGTATTAGAATAAACTCCTCCTTACTCTATTTACATGCAACTTACCTAAGCTAGCCAATAGAATATCTCCTCAAATTCTCTCATATGTATCGAAAATATTTTCCCCCTTTGTGTCACAAATTTTCAAACCAATGATATATCATAACAAGGTACAAAATAAGCTATACCAACACATTCTTTCCTATTTGTCATAAAATATCACTTGGGATAAATCATAGCAAACAACTTAGAATCATAGTATAAAAAGAAGGTATAAATACAAACCAACTAACTAAAATAGGCATACAAAGCAAGCACATGACAAACAAGGCATATAACTCAAAATCTAACTGAATAAACATCAAATAACAAGCACTAAGAGTGCGTCACAACAAACAAAAAATAGGAAAACAAATACAAGTAAAATAAAAGGTCAATAAAAAAAATATAGTACTTTAAGTACAGACCAGGAATGAATAAAACATTGAAAACTCTCATAGGGTTCTAAACTAAAGTCTCCTAAGCTGCTTAAGTGGCTGCATGATCTCCATCACGTGGATGTGTCTTTGGCTCGTCATCCTCATTAATAAAACCAACGTTCTGAAGCATTTGTTTGGGACTTCATGCCTCCCCATAAATGACCCTCTAATATCTCTCAATCCCAAACACTTTCCCATCAAGATAATACAATCGGAGAGTTGTGAGACTGTGCTGCTCATCAATATCATTTTGTAAATGATCAAAAGTGTTAGTAACAATAATCCATTGATCAAGTGTAGTAGCAAGAGGAGTCCTAGGGAATGGTGCACGTGAGATTCTAGCACATGCGTGCCTCAGTGGTGGTGCACGCCTCGATGGTCCAAGTATAGTAGCAGGAGCACGTGTGTCAGCCTCCATCTCGTTGTTCTTTGCCTCTACCTCGACAGGGTCAAAAGTATTTCTCGCATGAGTCTCACTTAGTCTCAAGGACTCTTTCCCAAGTGGTCTCCTTGATCTCAAAATTTGATCAGTCTCTGAAACATCAACACCCTTATCCAAACAAATCCAGGTGATAAGAGAACCAAATGACAGACTATCACTAATTCTTCTCTCATAAAAAACTCTCTAAATGAATGTAGATATGTGAGTCTTCAGTTCGATGTTGCAATTAATTATCAAATTAATCAACTAATGCTCTCTAGTTAAATCCTTTTAATATCAGCATTGTTGGTTCCACCAATCAAGATAGGGAGCTCTATACAACATGGATGCAACATCGTGGAGCCTTGGTATGAAACTATCGTCTAAAGTGATAAGCATCATGTGCTACGTGGTGTAAGTGTAGGGTGGTGGCAGCCAGGTCAGTCGAAAACTCAAACAATACACCTCAAACATATGTCTAAAAGTGCTCTTTGTCCTCAATGGTGTTCCTATTGTGTGTAAAATTCTTTGACTATATCCACATTTGCTGGCACATGAGCCACAAATAGCTCAATCCACCCTCTCGACTTGAAATTCAAAGGGACAATAGTGTTACTTACCCCAGTGAAATTCACATCACACTCAACCAATATAGTTCTGGAAGCAAACTACCTCCTGTACAACTCACGATACTGTGGGGTCTGGAAGGAGCTCCTCTCGTTGGATACACGTACCCTTGCCGCTCAAACGATACCTGCAGCCTTCAATATTTCTCCTTCAACTATCCAGTCTATTTTCACCTCCAAACATTTCACTTGAGCCTCTAAATACATCCATGTGTGTATATATAACCTAAATGCAACTATATGTACATGCACAGATGAAATTGGATCTAAATGTAATTCAATTTTTAATTTAACATTAAAATGCACAATGTCATAAATCATGTAAATCACATATGTTCACATTATAATAGTTCCATCCAAATTTCATCATCTCATTAAATTACTCTAAGGCATATTCAATAATATTGAACTCAATTTCATGCATACTACAACAATGTTCCCTCACTTAGTTCAATTTCACGTACATGTATTCAAATTTTGCTCAACTTTGACTAATTCAAGTGTAATGTGTGTAAACCTAAACTCTGACACAATTAGGATTCCGTTTAGTTCAAATCATTAATAAGCTTTACATGAAATCCTATGCATTATTTAAGTGAATACATAACCGGTTAGTGAGTGTCCTAATCATTTTTCTTTTAGACAACTCCCCTTATCTTTTATCCACTTTTCTCTTATGGCATCAATTGACACGATTGTGAATTTCATACTTTATGCTTCTAAAGATGTTTAGGATGAACTCTATGAGCTTTCCAAATGGGCAATGAATATTAACCATAGGTACTCTCAATAATTCAAGTACAATTATTTTTAACCATTTATTTTATGCCTCACTAAAGATTGGTCACATTGGGCTCTTTTATTACATTTGGTTCTTTGACATCTTTTAAGGGATTGAAGTTTTTCTAACCTTTAGTTGCGTTTTCACCTATCACCAACACTTAGAGTCACGTAAGTCATTAATTGTTTAATCTAACAAGACTCTTAAAGTATGAAGGTGAATGGTTGTCATATACTTGGTTTATGAATTTTTCAGAGGTAAACACTATTCAAGCACGCAAAGATGAAAGAGACTTTGGGGCATGGATCACGCACTAAGATTTATGGGACTAAGTTCTCAATCCTCTAATATAACACAAAGCAATGCATATTTCAACGTTGATTTTAAGATGAAATCATTAGAAAGCAAATCAAAATGTGCATTGCCATGCTTAATAACAAAGAAAAACAAACCAAGAATTTTTTTTGACTTTTTATTTTCCAATGGTTTTGTATTTTTCAAATAACATATGCAAAGAAAAATATGCACGATAATGCAATAAACAAAGGAAAAATAAAGCAGTTAAAATAAATTCTAAAAAGAATGTCAAACTAGACGTCAAAATTCTTTTTGAGTTTTTCAATTTCTTTTGTTTTTGTTGTTTCATTTTCTTATGTTTTGGGTCTTTGTTTAAAAAAATCAAAAAATAAACAAAGAAAAATATATATACAAGGTATGTTTCTAGGGTGTTTGATGCAATGCTTGTGAGATACACCTAGGTTCATATTACTCACTTCACCTACTTCTTAGGTGACATGACCTTGTTGGAAGCACTCGGGGTATTCAACTTGGTTGTGATGGTGAGCCTCTAAAACTCCTGCCTAGTCACATATACTTGTTTTCTATTCCAAAAACTTGGATTTGGTCAGAGAATGGGTGGAAGAATAACATCCTTATCTTTCATGCAATGTCAACTATGATGATCGTGTTCTCCACAAGTGAAACACAAATCATGATTGGCTTGGATTTTCTTAATAATCAACTTCTTTAAGTTCTTACACTTTCCATTTTTAGTATTTGTGTATTAGTGTTCACTCGTGATGGTGATGGATTGGGATTACCCTTCACAAACACAGTCTTAGAATAAATGTTGGTGGTGTGTGTTCATATGTGTTGCCTAAACCACACTTGAAACGCACTTTTTCCCATAGACGACATTCTATCAAGCTTTTCATTGCTTAGGGGGAATCTTTTAGTGAGTTCATTTGATTCATGAAGATCTTTATCAAGTTTTCCACATTTACCTCAAATATTTTTCTTTGACTTAACATGCTCATGACACTCTTTCTCAAGGAAGCTTAATTTATCAAGAAGATACTTCTTCTCTTTTTCATGCCCATAAATTTGAGCTTTGGACTTCACTAAGTCCACATGTAGTGCTTTTCTCTCTTCTTCACTTGAGTTTACCCGACCACTCAAGACAAGCACTTTCTTTTGTTGTTTAAGGAATTGCTCATACAATTGATCGTATACATTATGTATATCATCAAAATACTCTTCGTTCACTTCTACTTCCAAGTCTTCTACCATCGTGGTAGGATTTGCTTCAACTTTCTAGTCCAACTTTCTTTAAGGGGAGTTGAGTCTGAACCTACAAAGGCTATGAAGTTCTCTTCGTCATCATGAAAAGAGGACTCGCTATTCGATGTTGATTCACTTTCATTGTCACTCCATTTGGCCTTTATAGCTATCCTTTTTCCATTAGGCGAATCTCTCTTCTTTCGAATAAGGTATTTCGCAACCATGTATCCAAATCATTGACACTAAAAGTATTGGAAGTCTTGCCCTATTATCTCAACCTCTTGTCAAGAGATTTATCCCCTCTTCTTTAGTCGAAGTTAATGCCACACTATTCATATTTTTGGGTGGAAGAAGGTTCATCTCAAAAGTCAATATTGACCCAACTAGGTTATCTATCGATACCAACTCCAAGTTGATGCTTGTTTCTAAGGATGTCACATTTACATGAAATATCTCAAGGGGAGATCTCAAGATTTTTCATTTAAAGGATGAGTCATCAACCTTGGTACCTAATGCAAAAGATAAGTTTATAATATCGCACAATTTGGAGTAAAACTCACCAAATGTTTCATCTTCTTGCATACTCAAAATTTAGAACAAAGAGATGTATCTTTGGAGTCTGGATATCTTCACTATGGTGGTCCTTTTGTGGAAAACTACCAAGATGTCCCAAGCTTCTTTGGATGTCCCATAATTTTCAATCCTCTAGAACTCATTAGGTGTTACGACATTGAATATCACATTCAAGTCTTTTGAATTTCCACCCTACTGATTCAATTTCAACCTTGGTTCATGAATTTGGGGATTTAACTTAAACCAATGCTTCCCCAATTTTAATCGGTGTGGTGGCAATGGGAGGTCTCCAGCCCCCTTGCACACATACCCATACTCTTTTGTCTATCGATTTTAAAAATGTTCACATGTGAGCTTTCCAATAAACAAAATTAGACCAATCAAAGAAAGGTGGTCGAGTAATTAAACTACCTTCTTTTTGAAACTCCATTAGATATCTAACATGTAGTAATAATAGATTTGTCGGAAGTAAAAAAAAAAACTAGGCAAGTAAGCAATTAAAAAATATGCCTACAATATGTCTAGTGCAACTCAGGGCAACCATGCTCCAATACAAATTGTGTGTCCAAGAAGGGGCGATATATGTGAATCTTCCCTCAAGAATATACACGTGAATTGCATGACATTACCTAGAGGGTGGATGAATAGGTTTTTAAACTTTTAGCATAGATGACCACCAAATTAAAACTATTACTACCACAATTACCTCTTGTTACAAAGATTAATCAATTAATGGTGACATTACAAGAAAAAAGGTCTGGTATTTTGGAGTGATTTTCTTCTACCTAATGTCGAAGCAAAAATGTTAGAAAAGCTAAAACAAAAAATAGAAAATTTGCATTGGCATTAGACCGAAGCAAAATACTCTATTTTTTACTTCTGCATAAGAGCATTTACTTCAGCATTCAATCGAAGAAAAAACTTAAATTTAAATTGGTGTAGTTTTATGGTAATTTGTCAAAAAACGAAGTCATTTAAAACCCTAAAAATCTAACCTTCCCATGTCCCTTTCTCTACATTTTCCATTGTTCCCATTTCCCCATTTTCCTCCAGTACCCGTTTGCTCCCTCTATCTATCTCTCTCAATCGAACATCATCAGCACCTCACCACTCTCCTTTGGAGAAGTCCCGTCTCTGGAGAAACATAGATCATTTTGAAAACCCTAAAAAATAAACCCTATACACTTTTCCTCCGCACTACTGTCGTATCTTCTTTCTCTCTCTCTCAATCGACCATCTAACTCATGACACCCCAAAATTCGGGGGCCCCTTATCAACCGTTGACCAACCGTCAACTCGTGGAAATAACATTTCTTGTCTCAATCCTGGACCTTAAGTCCAAATAAATCCCTTTAATCGGGAATTTTAATCCACGTGTAAACCCCGTGTTCTTTTTGGTCATTTAATTCATCCGAGGTGTTATGTACCTTAAAATAGTTCATTTAGAATCCTTTTGTACCATTTGAACCCAAGAAATCAAGTCCAAAAGTATAGGAAACAAATATTAAAATTTTTAGAAATCTTTCGGCAGTACCGGTACGTCGAACTCGCCGTACCGGTACATCGTGGATTGAGACAAGAAATGTTATTTTCACAAGTTGACGGTTGGTCAACGATTGCTAAGGGACCCCCGGATTTTGGGGTGTAACATAACTCTCCATATCTTCTTTCTCTACCCCATCTATCCAATCGATGCCTAACCATCACCGCCTCAGCCTACCCCCACCCCTTCCCTCAAGTCCTCTTGTTCGTATATTGCACAAAAGAGATCTCTGCCTCGACCACCACGAGATCTCATTTTTCTCTGTCCTTAAATCCTAACCCTAATCCTTCAAACCCTACTCTAACCATCTAATCCATGTCACCACAATCTCTTCTCATTCGAACCTTGTCAAATTTGGATCAAATCTACAAGTATTATTTAACACAAACATTGTCCATCAATTTGTTCCAGTGACGGAGGTTCCTCTTTCTCAGGTTAATCAATTGATTTCTTGAATTTTTTACAGACAAACTGCTACGTGTATAATCCCCGAGCTTAGATGATTTGTATAGTGTTTCCAGGCAGAAAAAAAACTCTGCATTTTCTTGATATTACGTAAAAAATCAAAGACGCACTTGAGAAGGGTCTAAAATCTCAAATTCTTTGAAAGACAATCCAGAATATCAGCTGATTGTAGACTTTAATGCATTGTTGAAGGATTGCCAAAAAAATTTAAGAAAGCAGTGTCAAAGGATGCAACAAAGAAACAATTCGAATAACCTGGAGCGAAAATCGCCATTGTTTTAGACTTGATTTTGATTACGGTAAATTTTGGTTAATTTTGTGTACTTTCTATGGAAAATTAATGTATTTGTTGCTGTTTGTTAGCTTATGAAATTGTAGTTTTATTCATGCTGAAAAGCTTTCAACCTCCATGAATTGAAATTAGTTGTGTGCTTATGTGTTTGAATCTGCAAGTGTCATATCTTATTCTGTTGTCATCTCCTCTGTTATATTGTGGCATTAAATTTGTGTATTCTTATTATTTTTTATATGAACATACCACAACACTAACACAAAATTACTTTTTAGTCTAGGGTAACAACTTTTTAATGATTGTTTTCTATGAGTATTTAGAGCAAATCATGTTAATTTTTTCCGACTATTGAGGTGGTCCAATTGAGTTCTTTATTAAAGGTATAGTAACCAATTCATCATTCATTTAAAATTTTGTCGCTTTTATCTCCTTCTTTTCTTGATTATGGTTCTTACTCCTTTGAATTAGAATCATGAGAGATTCAAGGTCTTCAAATTTTGATGGTCTAAAATGTGAGATGAATGTAATTGCAGTTTAAAATTGTACAAGGTTATTAATTACCATAATTATTTAACTCATATTACATAAAATTGTACTTGGATATCCTTGATAATTTCTCTCAATGTGATCATGGCTACCCACTATATATATATATATATGGTAGTTATTTTCTTGAGCATTTGCCTTACATCATGGGTTTATTATTGAATATCTTATTAATAATTTTATGTACAAATGATAATCACAATTAGAGGATAATGAGTTAAGCTTAAGATTTGCAAGTGATTGAAGCACTAGATAGAACTAATTTTTATATATTTGTATCTCATGTTGTGTTACCTTGAGAACTAAACCCTTGTACACGTCCATATTATACTAAGTTAAGATTTCATTGCCCCGGAGACTAGAGACAAATAGTTGAGATGGAAAGACCTTAGTGAGTTTTGAGTCTACCATTGTAGGAGTGATTATGTACATTTACTCTTTAATGGATTATCTTTTCCACTATTTCGTTGAATGATCTCAATATTTTTTATTTAATTAACATTCATGTGTTAGATTACTTCTTGACCTTGAATTACATACATGAGAAAGTGTGTTGCTAAGAAATTCTTGGGAAATGATCTTAATCCATCTTTGTCATTATTTGAGTCTTAGCCCTATTCTTTACATATCATTGTCTCTAGAAGTCGTGTTTGAGCCTAATAATGAGATATTTTCGTTTCTTGAACCACATCATATATAACCAAATTTAGTATAGGAAGAATATCGTACACCTTTGGTTATCCCAAGTTGGAGCACTGAATGCTTATATATATGTTGTGGGGAAGATGTTGTCTTGGGAATGAATTGAGCATTGAACATTATATAAATGGAATGTGTTTCTAATAGCAAAGGAGTGAAAGGTTGTAAAATTATATTGAGAATGGTTGTGTAATGTAAAGTTTTATCTTGGAATGACATGTTGAATTCTTGAATATCATTAATTTCATCAACCCTTAACCCCAATGTCCCATTACAACCTAGTAAAGTCCTTTTTGATCCTAAAGAGTGTATTGATGATGCATGACTTGTGTGGGTGATGACAGGGATAGATGTTTGCATGTCATTTGTTGATTTCTTTCCATAAGCTCATGTCAAAATTCTTCCTCTCATTTATCGTTTATTGTATCTAACATGTGGGTATTATCATGTGTTGAGTTAAATATTTCCTACTCACATGTGACATATGAGTGATGAACTACTATAATCTGAGAGATTATTTTAAAGGGTATACCTTGTGAGGGTTGACATTTAAACAAATTAGATTGGTAATTGAAGGAGTGAGCATTTGATGGATTGTTAATTTGATACAATCATTTCACAATACACACGAGTTTTCATGATAACTTGATAGTGTATACTTTCATATAATGGTATGTTATATATCTTGCTTTGCAAATGCTTGTTGATTGCATATGAATTTAAGTTTTTAGATTGTGATGCTTATTTGTATTATGAAATTATTATTTTGATAATTCTTTGAAATTTGATGTTTGTGGGCAGTACCACTATAAACCCTCACGAGACTACACTCGTCCATTAGGGATCACCTAAGGATTTAAAGGCTTGTTGTATGAGTTAAATATAATCACGAGTTCTGAAAAAGTAGATGTACATATAGGTTTAGTTTATTTTTCTTATTTTGCTTCTTCCTAGGGACTAGTAAGAGTTATGTTGGGGGTGTAATTAGTCCTAAATATTATATATTTATCTTATCATTTGTGGACTAATTGTCATGGATTTGGACTTAATTGTATGTGATTAACACTATATATGATTTTATTATGGTTTAATTGGTGTTTATCTATTTTTTTTGTAAGTAATGGTGAGATTAGGAGGCAAATACGCAAACATTGGAGTGGAATATACAAAGGAAATAATAAAATTGAAGATTGAAGATTGAAGAATTGAAGGCCACGTCCGGATGTCAATTGTCCAAGTCCGGACCTAAGGTTTTGTATCAGAGGCAAAAATAGGCTGGTTGAGCTTTCAGTATTTGATATCAGACATAATTAAAGGCACGTCCGGACATCATAAAATCCACGTCTGAACGCATGTTTATACTCTCAACCAATGAGAAAGGTCTGTTGACGCGAGAATGAGATCTTCTTCCTCATTTGAAAGTACCTTCGGACTTCATAGAGAGCTTAGAGTTTCATACCAGATTTGAAATTTTTTTACTAAGATTAATTTGATAATTTCTTCATTCTCCATAGCTGGCTAATCCTTTTTTCTAAGGTTAGAGAAAGCTTTAATACACTTGGGTATCTAAATTAAATCCTAAGTTCTACATTTGAAGTTTTCTTGAATAATTCAATCATTCTTATTTTATCAAAGTTTTCTCTCTATATAATATCTTGAAGTATTATGTTATATCTAAGGTTCATTTCATGTTGAATATTATTTGTTGTTTATAGTTAATGTGCTATTTTTTATTTATATCATTTACAAATTAAGAAGTGACAAAATATATGTCTTCATATATATAAAAATTTTGATTCATGGAATAAAT
>CM042186.1:34684724-34705215 GCA_023539305.1 Ilex asprella | reverse complement strand
TCATTTAAGTGCATTATCTCGGTCACCTAAGAAACAGAAACATCTTGACATATTTCGGAAACATTTCAAACCGTTTCGAAAACATAATGAAAAAAATAAAAAATTTAAGAATTATTTTTTCAAAATATTGATCAAAATATACCAAAATATCTTAAAATACCTTGAAACATTCCGAAATAATTGTGCAAATGTATTGTAATATAGTAAAACATTTTGAAACATTATGAAACACCTCGAAGTATTAGAATTTCGATTCTATTACTGATTCGTTTTGGTGTCCTTGAAAACATAAACGTTTCGGATGTTCCAACCGTTTCAAATGATATTTTGATCCTTGACTGCTGTTAAGCATATTGTTGGATGTCGATGGGTAGATAAAATAAAAACTAACACTAATGGTTCTGTTAAAAGATATAAGACCAAATTGGTTGCCAAGACTTTTGCACAAAAATATGGCAATGGTTATAAAGAGACTTCTGCTACTCTTGCAAAAATGATACTGTTCATACTTTGATTGGTGTTCACCAATGAAAATTGTCTCAAATGGATGTGAAGAATATTTTTTCTAAATGGCGATTTAGTGGAAGATATTTTTGTGCTTCCTCATCCTAGTCTTTCTCATTCTCCGGGTGAGGTATAATCTCATGCCAACTCCTCAAGCTTAGCATGAGAAGTTATCTACTGAGCCTTTAAAACTAAACTACCCTCACAATCATCTTTGATAATAATCATATCATTAACACATAAGAGGAGATATTTTACTTGGCATTAAAGTGGTTGCGTCTCCTAATCTTTCTCAATCCATGTATGCAGGTGATGTTATTCAGAGAGCAGATTCTTGGACATTTGAGACTCTTCTCGAGTTTAATGTGTATGACACTTCTATTGATAATATCCCTTTGGTTATCCTACTTTGTACAGGGTTCTTATATCTCATTGTTACATGAACTGATATTGCTCATGTCATTCATGTTGTGAGTCAGTTTGTCTCTTCTCCAACCACAGATCATTGGGCTACAGTACTTCATATTTTGAGCTAGCTATCTTCGCGGCACGTTGCATCAAAGTTTATTTTTTTTCTTCCCCATCTTCTCTAGAGCTTCCCACTTTTCTAATGTTGACTGTGCAGGTCATTTCATGGATCATAAATCTACCATTAGTTTCTTTGTGTTTTTTGGGGTGACTCTCTAATTTCTTGGAAAAACAAGAAACAAACAGTTGTTGCTTGCTCCCCTGTTGATGCTAAATATCCTGCTATGGCTATTACTACGTCGGAAATAGTTTGGTTAAGATGGGTTGCTTTAGGGGTTTCCTTTTCTACCCCCACTCCTATGTATTGTGATAACAAAGTGTCATTTAAATTGCACACAATTTTGTTTTCCACGAATAGACCAAGCATATACTGAAATAAACTGTCATTTTGTACACCACCATCTATAGCTTGGGACTATTTCATTGTTTTTTGTTTCTTCTACTATGCAATTGCCGACTTTTTCACCAAGTCCTATACCATTCAACGTTTTCATTTTCTACTTGACAAACTCTCCAAGGCTTAATATCGTTACATCATGAGTTTGAAAAGGGAGGGGGGGTTATTAAGATTTTATATTATCCTTGCCAATTTTATTAGAGGTAGTTTAGATTTTATTTTCTCATAGGTTTTATATTCTCTCCTTGTTGTAAGGTTTAATGATTCTATCGATTATGGAATGTTGGAATGTAGCAGAAACATTATCTTCTCTTTTCCTATATCTCTTCTTTGTATAATTTGAACCAAGTTTTGAGTCATCAGACTCATCACATAATTTCTTTAGAAAATACCAAAGTTACCCTTAGATCTGATAAATATACCAAGGGAGAATTTCACTTACAGCCCTTGTAGATTGTCATAAAGACAAGGACATTAAGGTTTCGTATGATACAGTCAAGGTTTATAACTGCAAATCAAGCTATGCATTTCAAAAGTAAATGCCTAAAATAGAACATTAGGCATGAAACAAAGGCATTTAATAACAACAAATACAATTTTTAGAAGATTTGAACAAGATCACGTACAGTCAAAGTAACATGAAAAAAATTTATAACTGTTTGAGGAGAGAACTTGACACTTCCTACCTGGAATAATATTATTGACGGAAGAACACATTCACTATCTCATGCATTGCAGAAAGTAATTCAAGTGCTACACGGGGACTTTTACCTGTCATTAAATATACACTGTCTGGGTCTACATTGCGAGCCAAACGGCTGTATCTTCCATCAGAATTATCTTGTCCATAAATAACACACAGCTTGTGATAGCTTGGCACTGTTTTAACTCTGTATGATCGAGCATCAAGATGTGCCTGCACAAATTATACTTATGAAATAAAAGATCAACCAAAACATTATGATGTGAAGAGATAAACCACACTTCACCTTGATATAAACATCCCAGATATGATCTTCAGCTGTCACCATTTCTCGTTTTTCATCCCATGAAAAGCCCGCCTGCTCTAAAAGAATTTTAACTTCGTTGTACTGCCTCCTCAAATGTTTGTATCGATTCTTCAGAACATCTTTGTCATGGTGAGATCTGAAGTTTGCATTGAATGATGTAACCATGTCAAACCAAGCCTGGCTATTGAATGTCTGTCCAATTCTGTTTCCTCTATGCACTTGGTCTAGCAGTAAGTCAATAAAGTAGCGATCCATTGGTGGTGTCCAAAATGTTCTCGAACGTTCGCTACCTGCAAACTCAACATCTCGTTTGTCTGAGCAACCCTTAAACTAGGGAAATGTTTTAGAGTCCCAAAAGAAGTATGATTGTAAGCACATCATGACCTGAGACATCACGGCCTAGCAGTTCTTAGTTTCCCACCTATTTATAACTATGATCCTAGACTCTATGTTTTTGTGATATCATCAATCTTGTTCTTGTATTATCATCAATTACTGAAAGAACTTGAGGCCCGTAACATAGGCTTCCCAATATATTGAGGTGAAATTTGAAGACAACTACCGAGGAGACTGGAAAACATGGAAACGCAATGTCTGGAGGGCCGCAGAGAAACAGAGGGGAAGAAAACGAAAGGCGGGGATTAAGGTGGGTAAAACTGACCTGAAAAACAATTGGCAGAGGCCTATTAAATCTGTTTCATTACTGATGGATCTAAATCAACAATTGAAAGAGGAGTCCTATGAAAATGTTTACCATCTAATGGAAGTCAATTTCCCATTGTTTACAACATTCAAAAGTTTAACTATAAACAAATCCCGGTACGTTTTAAATGTCTTCTCATCTACATCTCCACCTGACCCCAATTTCTCATGGACTTTCGAAGAGCCTGTTAGCATTCTGATCGTAAAGTCAGTCTCAAATTATGCGACTGTCCACCATCATGCAATAACAGACATGTAAGAAATCATACCAATTCTAATAGTGGAGAAGTAATCCTAAATTCTATTGTTCTTTTCTTTTTGCAATGAACAATAACAAATTCCAAGTAGGAGTTAAAGTGTAACGTACCAGTCTTTACTCCTATAACGTCATCTTCAAGTTTCTTATCCTGAGGCAAATCACTCTGACTATCGTTGTTGATTGCATCTCCAAATATCAATCCCAAATCTTTGAAATTGGGCAAAGTTTTCATTCTATATGATCGTGCATGCGGATGTGCCTACATTTATGTAAAGAAAGCCACTTATCAACAATAAATAAACTACGTAAAAACAAAGATCCATTTATATACCTTAATATAAGCATCCCAATCATCATCAGAAGCAGTAATCATTTGCTGTGTCTCTTCCCAGGAAAAACCATTTTGTTTCAGCAGAAGAGAAATATCACTGTAGTGCTTCCACAATTTTTTGTATCGATGTCTTAAAACCCTTTTATTGTGATGAGGACCGAATTTCATGTTGAAAGATGTGAGCATATCTGTCCATGCTTGTTTACTGAATGTATTTTCAAGCTTGTTGCCTTTCTCTTGTTGATTCAGCATTAGTTCAATGAAGTATTGGTCCATGGCAGGTATCCAACCTGTTCTTGAACGTTCACTATTTGCAGGAATTAGACTTCCAATTTCATCACCTGCAGAGAGAAAAACTATCAGAAAAGAAATGAAAATGATAGACAAATTGTGTCATTGGATATATAAATCATCCGGAGAGGTGTCTCATTAAGCATTCATCTAGTTAAGCACCAAAAGCATATTTCTCTGCTGGCATAACCAACCTTAGTCTAGATCTACAACAGGAAAAAGAAGACGGACCCGAATTCACTCCTTGGCCTTCATCTTCGATGTCTATATCATGACTTGAACGGCTGTATCTTCCATCAGCTATGGTATATCCATATATCAAGCATAAATCATTGAAGTTCAGCACTGCTTTAGTCTTGTAAAGCCGTGCCTCTGGGTGAGCCTGCGTCCTTTTCAATGTTAAGTAAAAGCAATGATTTGGGGAACTGTGTGGAAGTAGAAAAAAAAAATGCACCTTGATGTAGGCATCCCAGACATAATCATCAGCTACCACCATTTCCTTAGTTTCATCCCAAGAAAACCCGTTGTGGCCAAGAAGATTCTTAATATCATTGAATTGCTTCCACAAATTGGTGTAATGGCTTTTCAGTACGTCTTTATCAAATTGAGATCCAAATTTTGCATTAAATACAGCAAGCATATCTGTCCATGCTTGTTTATTAAATGTGTGACCACTCCTATCCCCTCTGTGCATATGCTCTAACATAAGATCAATAAAATAGCGCTCCATTGTTGGCGTCCAGTATGTCCTTGGCCGGACATTTCTTGAGGTATTTTGGCAAGCCATTATTTACCTACAAATTACAAAAAGCATACTTCAATTATATATCTAAACAGAGCCAATAATTTACATTAATGCATGAATTTTTTTCTTAGTAGTTTATGGAAAGCAAATCATATTAGTAATAGCATGCAATAGAGGTCTTAAATAAACTTGTATTGCTGACTATAGTAGACCTGCAGGATGAAAAAAAAATAGCATGCAATAGAGGTCTTAAAAAATGGTAGCGTTGATAATAATATATATGCAGTTTGTACCTCACAAACAATAAAAGCAAATCAGATTCCAATCTATATAAAATAAGGTATAGCTAGTCCTAGAGTAAGCATCTATCATTCAAATCATAGTGAAGTATATCAAAGTTCTCTCAGAATAAGTAACTCAAGTTTCAATACAGCAAGCAAGACATAAATATAGTTTGCCTAAAAGTTGTGCATTTGGTAACTGTAAGACTGCATACCACAAAATGTACATTCAATCACTTAATCACATTGGCCTGTCAAAAACTAGATAACTATTCACAATATTTGACAAAACAAAAACTACTTCATCCATATGATAGGGTAAAAATATTTCCAAGGTTCTTTGTAAGCTTCATTCAGCATATGTTCACACACAGTATAAGACAGAATCATGCAGACTCACACAACCCCTTACTCTTCTGATTTTGTCTTGAGACATATGGGCACAAAATGTCAGATTTGGTCTTCTATAGCAGCGTGACACAAAGAAGATTCGGAGAGTTTCCATCAACTGTATGCGTTTTAATCTTCCCGAAAGTTATAAATCAAAATTGGAGTCGATATGGTCTCAAAATTGCACAAGACCTCCACCATAAAGGTGAAATACCACTCATCTCGATAGCAGGACCAAATGCAGAACACCCAGAAAGACAAGGAAGGGAATCTGAACAATTCAATTTATAAGTCAGCTTCAAAATCACCAAACTAAATTGGGTTTCAAATTTTTTGACCAATGAACAATCGAATTGATAATTCAGCTTCAAAATCACGAAACAGAATTGGGTTTCAAGCTTTAGAACAAAACCCAGAGGCCAACTAGAATTATTCAACTGAGAACTAAACGCCAAAATCACTAAACCGAATAGGGTCTCAAGTTTTCGATCCATTTATTATATATTAGTGAGAGAGCCCAAAATTATAAGTTTTGAGTTGTGAGCAACAGAACTACATTGCCGAGCCAAAATAGAGAGAAATTCAATTTAACCATGTAAACTCCGTTGAAATGAAGAGTTTATATATGAGAAGGTAAGAAGATACCAGTTTTTTGTTTGGAGCCAAGAAGTGAGAAAATCTGGTACAGGGTGATTGGCGAAGACGAAGAGTAAACCCTATTCCCGAATAAGGGCTAATCGTCAACCTTTACAAAGACAGCCAGAGTTTAGTCCATAGTTTTAAAAACCGGCTCGGACATCAACCCAACAAAGGGATCGGATCAATGAGTTACTGGTTCAACCGTTGGGTCACTGGTTGAACCGGTCAATTAATAAAAAACTAAAAAATAATTATAAATAGATTAAAAAAATCACAATAATTATAAAAATAGCATGTTTAATGTATATTAGATCAAACAAAACCACAAAATCATCAAAACTGTATCCAATATCAAATAATTAAGTTCTTCCAATTCCAAAATTCCAACACCTAATAGCATAATCAACTACAAAATTACAAATACAAATCAACTAATAGCATAATATAAGAGCTGAATGAATCTTCAAATCAAGTAATAGCACAATTACAAAAATATTATAATAGCATTCATCAAAGAATGTCTTTAGTATTTCCCTGTCAAGCATCAAGAATTGCTTTTTCTATGGGTTAATCTTTACTATTTCCCTGTTGAATTCATCAAAGAATATCTTCAGATCAATCTGGGTTCTTATAGAAAACAGCCTTCATTGTGCTCACCGAACTTCACCAAAACCAAACCCACCAAAAACTGAAGACCTCACCCGCCCAGTTACAAATAGTGCAACGAGAAGTCAACCAACCAAACAACCTCATATAGGAGAGAGAGAGAGAGAGAGAGAAACTTAATACCTGAGACGAGAGAAAATGATGAATAGGCTAAAAATCACAATAATTAATGAAAAGAAGCTCATTGTGAACTACTGCAAATAAAAATAACAAGTTTAATCAACAACATTTGACAGATTTCATAATTGAAATCAAATTGCAATTATAATTGAAACCAAATATACCATTTGCTGCCCAATTGCTGTTCCATGTACCATGTATCATCATAATTGAAATCAAATTGCAGATTTCATATAGATGGATGAAAATTCTAACTTTGAAACCCAGCTCCAGAAACCCAATTCTGGTAAGTTTCGGTCAGAGAGAGAGAGAGAGATGATGATGATGATGCACCTGCTGTGTCGTCCACGGAGCTCTGGCCAGTGAGTCCCTTCCGCCTCGACTTCGAGTATTCGCCGTTCAAACTTTGTCTTCGACTTCGAAATAGCACAGAGAAGAGAGAGAGATGGAGTACTCAGACTGAGAGAGAGCGAGAGATAGAGAGAGAAGACTGGAGTGAGGAGGTCGTCGGACCTCAGACGATCGCGAGAGGAGCAGCCAGAAATCGAGTTAGGGCAAAAAATGCCCAAAAGAATTAAAACATTGGTTTTAATTCCTTTTAAATTGATCCGGCCGGTTCGTTCAAAACCGTCATGCTTAAAAGGTTTACTCAAGAACCGGGAGGTTCCATGGGTTTTCTCTGATTTTTGTGCATAACCGATCCTTTATAAGAACCGGCCCGGTTCTGACTCCGGTTTTCAGGGTTTTTGGGTTGACCCGCCAGGCCGGATTTAAAAACACTGGTTTAGTCGCTTACATCACAAGCTCTATATTAAATTTTGTGAATTGTGTATGCGGGTATGGCTCTTCTACTGTAGGTGGGTTACCGCATATTATGCGGTTAAGTAAAACGGCAACGTTTTGATGAAGTTTTCAATTTATTTTTTTTAATTGTCCTTACCAAAAACGACGTCGTTTGGATCCTTAAAATCAAAATTAGAAATCTCTTCTCTTTCTCTTGCTTCTTCTTCGTCAAACTGTAACCTAATTTTACGACTGCTTCTCCTACCTTCTTTTCAACTTATTCTCTCTCCTCTTCTTCGTCAAACGCAGTGAATGTCAAGAGCCAGACCTCTTCATCAAATGACGGTACGGTATTGAAACCAGATTTCATATGTGTATGTTTTATTATGAAATTAATAAAGATATTTTATGATTATATATCTTCCCAATATATGTATATGTGTATAGAGGCATTCAATTGGGTCTTGAATCAGATGAATTTTTCAGAACATACTGTTGGAAAACTTGAAATTAAAAAAAATATGAGTTCCTAAAAAATCTTGGGGTCTGCACATTTGAGTCATTGGATTTGTTCTCTTCAGAAGATGGCCTGTTTTCTAAGTCAAATTGTCGGACTTCTTTGATCATTCTAACAACTTCATCCATGTTCGGCCGCATATGCAGCACCTTTGCAACACATGTCATGACAATTTGTAACATTTGCACCATCTTTTCTTCAATGTTTTGAAATCTCATCAACTCCACATCAAAAACTTCAGCCACCCATTTACTCGTTTGTTTTAAGACCTTGTTGAGTTAATAATGTTAATATTTTTAAACAATTAATATTTTCTATTTTTGTGGTCAATATTGTTCAAGTTCGATTTTTATTTTTATTTCTATTTTTGATTGTCATACATATATTATGTGTTTCATTCATCACATAATATCATTTCAATTAAATTTTTTATTGTAGGATACTATGATGAATGATTTGGGAGTTAATGCGACTGAGAATAGACCTCATATTGATATGCAATTTGATATTGAATAAGATGCTTATGCATTTTACAATAATTATGAAGGGTTTGTGGGATTTAGCGTGAGAAAAGATTTTCAGAATAAAAGTTTGAAAGATGGTATTGTCATTTACTGAAAATATGTTTATTGTAAATAAGGTCAAATGGTTCGTGATAAAAGAGAGTGACAAATAAAGAAACATCGAATAGAGACATGAACAAATTGTCAAGCTCATATGTGTATATTTCTTAATAGAGAAATTAACAAATTTATTGTGATAAAATGGGACGACAACCACAACTATCATTTGTACCTTACTGAATGTATGCATATGATGTCATCCCAATGGAAGGCTACCGGAGCACAAAGCATTAACATTGATATGACAACGGATTGTGGAATATCACTTAAGGCTTCCTATGAACTTTTAATTACTTAATTAGGAGGAAAGGAAAGTTTAGGTTTTACTCTTCAAAACCAAAAGAATTACCTCCGTGAAAGGAGACAACGAGACTTGAGGTATGGTGAGGCGGGTAGTTTGTTAAAATATTTTCAAACGGAATCAGTTAAAAATCCATCATTCTATTATGGAGTGCAATTGGATGCAGATGAGCATATTACTAATATTTTTTGGGCCGACCCAAAATGATTATTGATTATGGCAACTTTGAGGATGTTGTCTAATTTGACACTACTTTTAGAACTAATAAGGAGTATCGACTATTTTTCTGTTTTACTAGCATCAAGCATTACAGGGAGATAGTCTTATTTGGAGCTACATCATTGCATGATGCAGCAGCAACATCATTTCAGTGGTTGTTTGAGACTATGTTTGGAAAATATCTTATTACCATCTTCACCGACCAAGATCAAGCGATAGCTAAGGCTATTTCTCTAGTGATGTCAGAGACATATCATGAGTTATGTTGTTGACACCTTTGAAACATTTAGGGAACATATATAAAGATGGTTCATATTTTCTTGCTCGATTTAAAAAGTGTGTGTATGGATATGAGGAAGAGCATGAATTATTTGAGGCTTGAAAATCGTTATTTGTGAAGTATAATTTGCATGATAATATGTGGATGAAAATCACTTGAGCATTGCAAGGGAAATGTGGGCATGTGTATATGAAGAAGACTTTTACTGTAGGAATAAGAAGCACCCAACTAAGTGAGAGTTTGAATGCAGTCTTACGGAAGTACTTAAAGTCAGACCATGACATTGTTCAGTTTTTTGTACATTTTGAAAGAGTTGTGAATGATAAGGGTATAAGGAGCCAAACTCATAATACCAAGTTAGGCAAAAATTACTTAGATTGAAGTTAAAAAGAGCTTCAAGGTTAGTGCAAGCATGGCAAGTGTAAACTTCTACTATATTTAAACTGTTCTAAGATGAGTATAATATCTTTCAGTGTGCTTTTGCAACACTGTGTGATGTGTTGGATGGGGTGGCATCAATTTATGGTTCGATTATTCGAAGAACATAGAGAGTATTTGATCTTAGTTAAGGCTAATGAGGAGATAGTCATTATAGTTGTTGGAAGTTTGAAATGGAGGGCATATTATGTGGCCATGCACTTAAAGTCTTGGACATGATGAATAATAAATAAATTCTCGAACAATACATTTTTAAGAGATGGAGACAAGCTACAAGACAAAGTTGTACTTTAGCCCCTAGTACCATGTCAAATGAAGAGGATCCCAAGTTAATGGTGGCATCACGTTATAGGCAGCTTTATCTTAAAATGGTACAACTAGATGCTCGATGCTCTGGTCTTCAACCTACATATCAATTAGTGTCACGTGGTGTTGAGGAATTGTTCAAACAAGTGGATATTATGTAGGCATCAATTGTTGATGGTGACGATGATTCAATCCATGAAGAAGGAATAAAAAATGTTGACACAAACCTTCTCCAAGTTAAAGGTTCAAAAAGAAAAGAGAAAGGTTACAAAGATTGGGGTCGACTTAAATCTTGGCATGAGAAAGCACCAAAGAGAAAAAAAGGAGTTTCACAACCATCACATATGTCTAAGGTATCGTATAAATATAAATGTAGGTTTTTTTATTCACTTCACATTTTTATAAACATAAATATACTTATCACAAGCTTCGACATATTTTTATTCACTTTATATTTTTATAAACATAATTGTAAGTATTTTTTTATTCCAGATACATGGTTTCAGTCACCCGTGTACATCAGCATATGATTATTAGAATATATTGTCTTATCAAGCTCCAAATAATTTACAAAGTGTTATGGTATGTTACCTTATTACTAAATTTATTATTTCACATATGTATCAAGTTTCTTTGTCTGACCTCATCTTATTAATGTAGAGTATTCTGACTGATTCAACACATGTGCATTCTTTAAATGATGATGAATCATTTTTCATGAATGAGAGATACAACTTGTAAGGATACTCGGGGGATCAACAGTTATAAGGATGTTTGAGGACTACTAGCTGTTTGTTGGATCATTTTGTTGAAAATCATTTATTTTATATTTTTAATGAACATGATCATGATATGTGATTGTGATTATGCGTCATTTATTTAATGAACATGATCTTTTTGTATGAATGTGATCTTTTTTTATGAACATGATCTTTTTTTCAAGTCACAGCACTATACAAAACTCACAATTTCATTCAAATTAAACCCACAAGTTCATTTACAATTCAAGTTCCATAATACACTATTGCTTTTACATCTCTACTTCACTAGAATCACAAACAAAAGCATTACCACTAGTAACGTGGCTATAAACATATATGACTTTATTACTCATTCTTTTGCGTCAACATGTTGAACTATATAACAAAGTTCTTCAATCTTCAACTTCAATGCCATTACATATTTTTCAATTTTTCGTACATCTATCATTTTCATTTGTAATTTTCGAAGAAGGCAGAGTAGTAGGAGCCATCCACTTAAAAAATTGACATCTCTCGTCTGGACATTTGTAGTATAGTTTCTCATGATTTTTTCAGATTCAGAAACTTTGATAGTCGTTCTTTTTTTACAATTAGTGCATTGCATATTGTGATAACTTAACTCGCCGTTACTTGTTACCGTACTTGAAGATGTTATTCTTCAACACTACAAACATGAAAGGACAATAGTAATTAAAACTCATCATTATAAGTTGTAGCTCATTCATTCATATTTATTTATTCATGTTACAAGTATAGCAAATTGTAGTAGTGCTCCAAACTATAGTGTTGGCATAGCAAAATGCAGTACTACTCCAAACTAAAATAACATTCCATTGTTGGTGTCTAGTATGTCCTTGGCCGAAAATTTCTTGAGGTATTTTGGCAAGCCATTATTTACCTGCAAATTACAAAAAACATACTTCAATTATATATCTAAACAGAGCCAATAATTTACATTAATGCATGAATTTTTTTTCTTAGTAGTTTATGGATAGCAAATCATATTAGTAATAGCATGCAATAGAGGTCTTAAATAAACTTGTATTGCTAACTATAGTAGACTTGTAGGATGAAAAAAAATAACATGCAATAGAGGTCTTAAAAAATGGTATCGCTGATAATAATATAAATGCAGTTTGTACCTTGCAAACAATAAAAGCAAATCAGATTTCAATCTATATAAAATAAGGTATAGCTAATCCTAGAGTAAGCGTCTATCATTCAAATCATAGTGAAGTATTTCAAAGTTCTCTCAAAATGAGTAACTCAAGCTTCAATATAGCAAGCAAGACATAAATATAGTTTGCCTAAAGGCTGTGCATTTGGTAGCTATAAGATTGCATACCACAAAATGTACATTAAATCACTTAATCACATTGGCCTGTCAAAAACTAGATAACTATTGACAACGTTTGACAAAACAAAAACTACTTCATCCATATGATAGTGTAGAAATATTTTCAAGGTTCTTTGTAAGCTTTATTCAGCATATGTTCACACACAGTATAAGACAGAATCATGTAGACTCACAAAACCCCTTACTCTTTTGATTATGTCCTGAGACACATGGGCACAAAATGTCAGATTTGGTCTTATATAGCAGTGTGACACAAAGAAGATTCATAAAGTTTTTATCAATTGTATGCATTTTAATCTTCCCAAAAGTTATAAACAAAAAAACAGTGACATTAAAAAAATCATAATTAGAGTCAATATGGTCTCAAAATTGCACAAGACCTCCACCATAGAGGTGAAATATCATTCAACTAGATAGCAGGACCAAATGTAGAACACCCAAAAAGACAAGGAAGGGAATATGAACAATTCAATTTATAAGTTAGCTTCAAAATCACCAAACTAAATTGGGTTTCAAATTTTTTGACCAATGAACAATCGAATCGATAATTCAACTTCAAAATCACGAAATGGAATTGGCTTTCAATCTTTAGAACAAAACCGAGAGGCCAACCAGAATTATTCCACTGAGAACTAAACTCAAAAATCACTAAACCAAATAGGGTCTCAAGTTTTTGATCCATTTATTACATATTATAGAGTGAGCCCAGAATTATAAGTTTTGAGTTGTGAGCAACAGAACTACATTGCTGAGCCAAAACAGAGAGAAATTCAATTTAATCATGTAAACTTCGTTGAACTGAAGAGCTTATATATGAGAAGGTAAGAATATACCGACTTTAGGTTGGAGCCTAAGATGTGAGAAGATCTAGTATGGGGGTGATTGGCGAAAACGAAGAGTAAACCCTATTCCCGAATAAGGGCTAATGGTCAACCTGTTTGGTTACAAAGGCAGTTAGAGTTTAGTCACTTACATCATAAGATCTATATTAAAATTTGTGAATTGTGTATGCGGGTGTGGCTCCTCTACGTTAGGTGGGTTACCACATATTATGCGGTTAAATGAAACGACAATGTTTTGGTGCAGTTTTCAAAAAAAAAATTAACTGTCCTTACCAAAAATGACGTCGTTTGAGTCCTTAAAATCAAAATTAGAAATCCTTTTTTCTGTCTCTCGCTTCTTCTTCGTCAAACTATAACCTAGTTTGACGATAGCTTCTCCCGTCTTCTTCTCAACTCATTCTCCCTTTTCTTCTTCATCAAATGCAGTGAATGCTAAGAGTTAGACCTCTTCATCAAATGACGGTACGGTATTGAAACAGATTTCATATGTGTATGTTTCCTTATGAAATTAATAGAGATATTTTATGATTATATAGCTTCCCAATATATGCATGTGTATGGAGGCATTCAATAGGGTCTTGAATCATATGAATTTTTCAGAACATACTGCTGGAAAACTTGCAATTAAAAAAAATATGAGTTCCCGAAAAATCATAGGGTTTGCACATTTGAGTCCTTCGATATGTTCTCTTTAGAAGATGATCGGTGTTCTAAGTCAGATTGTCGGACTTCTTCGATCATTCTAACAATTTCATCCATGTTGGGCCGCATATGTGGCACCCTTGCAACACATGTCATGACAAGTTGCAGCATTTGTACTATCTCTTCTTCAATGTTTTAAAATCTTATTAACTCCACATCAAAAACTTCAACCGCCCATTTACTCGTTTGTTTCAAGACCTTGCTGAGTTAATAATATTAATATTTTCAAACAATTAATATTTTCTATTTTTGTGGTCAATATTGTTCCAGTTTGATTTTTTTTTGAATATCATACATTATTATGTGTTTCATTCATCACATAATGTCATTTCAATTAAATTTCTAATTGTAGAATACTTTGATGAATGATTTGGCAGTTAATGCAACTGAGAATAGACTTCATATTGATATGCAATTTGATACTGAATAAGATGTTTATGCATTTTACAATAATTATGGAGGGTTTGTGGGATTTAGCATGAGAAAAGATTTTCAGAATAAAAGTTTAAAAGATGGTGTTGTCATTTACAAAAAATATGTTTGTTGTTTGTTGTAAACAAAGTCAAAGGGTTCGTGATAAAAGAAAGTGGCAAATAAGCAAACATCGAGTAGAGATACAAACAAATTGTCAAGTTCATATGTGCATATATTTTAATAGAGAAATTGACAAATTTATTGTAAAAAAATGGGACGACAACCACAACCATCATTTGCACTTTGCTAAATGTATGCATATGATGTCATCCCAATAGAAGTTTACTGGAGCACAAGGCATTAATATTGATATGACTGCGAATTAAGGAATATCACATAAGGCTTCCTATGAACTTTTAAGTACTTAGTCGGGAGGAAAGGAAAATTTAGGTTTCACACGTCAAAACCAAAAGAATTACCTCTATGAAAGGAGGCAACGAGACCATATCAAATGAAAAAGATCCCAAGTTAATGGTGGCGTCACGTTACAGATAGCTTTGTCTTAGAATGGTACAACTAATTGCTTGATGCTCTGGTCTTCAACTTACATATCTATTAGTGTCAGGTGGTGTTGAAAAATTGTTCAAACAAGTGGATATTATGTATGCATCAATTGTTGATGGTGGCGATGATTCAATCCATGAAGAAGGAATAAAAAATGTTGACTCAAACTTTATCCAAGTTAACGATTGAAAAAGAAAAGAGAGAGGTTATAAAGGTTGGGGTCGACTAAAATTTTGGCATGAGAAAGCACCATAGAGAAAAAGAGAGTTTTCATAACTATCACATATGTCAAAGGTATCGTATAAATATAATTGTAGGTTTTTTTATTCACTTCATATTTTTATTTACTTTATATTTTTATAAACATAATTGTGAGTATTTTTTTATTCTAGGTACATGATTTCAGTCACCCGTGTACATCAGCTTATGGTCATTCGAATATATTGTCTTCTCAAGTTTCAAATAGTTTACAAAGTGTTATGGTATGTTACCTTATTACTAATTTTATTGTTTCACATATGTATCAAGTTTTTTTGTCAGACCACTTCTTATTAATGTAGGGTATTCTGACTGATTCAACACATGTGCATTCTTTAAATGATGTTGAATCATTTTTCATGGATGGGGGATACAACTTGTAAGGATGCTTGGGGAATCAACAGTTATAAGGATGATTGGGGACTACTAGTTGTTTGTTGGATCATTTTGTTGAAAACCATTTATTTTGTAATTTTAATGAACATGAACATGATGTGTGATTGTGATTATGCGCCATTTTTTTAATGAACATGATCTTTTTTTATGAATATGATCTTTCTGTATGAACGTGATCTTTTTTTATGAACATGATATTTTTTCTAAGTCAGAACACTATACAAAACCCACAATTTCAGTCATATTAAACCCACAAGTTCTATAATACACCATTGCTCTTACATCTCTAATTCACTAGAATCACAAACAAAATCATCACCACTAGTAATGGGGCTACAAACATATATAACTTCATTGCTCCTTCTTTTGTGTCAACACGTTGAACTATATTACAAAGTTCTTCAATCTTCAACTTCAATGTCATTACATCTTCTTCAATTTTTTGTATATCTATCATTTCATTTGTAATTTTCAAAGAAGGCAGAGTACTAGGAGTCATCCACTTAAAAAATTGACATCCCTCGTCTGGACATTTGTAGTATAGCTTCCTAGGATTTTTTAGATACGAAAATTTTGATAGTTGTTCTTTTCTTACAATTGGTGCATTGCATATTGTGATATCTTAACTCGTCGTTGCTTGTTACCGTACTTGAAGATGCCATTCTTCAACACTACAAACATGAAAGGACAATAATAATTAAAACTCATCATTATAAGTTGTAACATATTCATTCATTCATGTTACTGGTATAGCAAGGTGTAGCAGTGCTCCAAACTGTAGTGTTGGTATAGCAAAATGTAGTAGTGCTCCAAACTGTTGTGCTGATATAGAAAAATGTTCACTCTACATTCATTCATTCATGGTATAAACTGCAGTGCTGGTATAACAAAATACAACAGTCCATTCATTCATGTTCACTCTACATTCCACTGTCCATTAGAAGCATTCAAAAAAGAGACAATCCCTGCAATAAACAAAGTTGCATTAAAAAATCTCAGATGTTAATAGAGAATCATAGTTTAATGAAAACAATCCCATAAAAAATCAAATCTGCCAAATATCTAGATCGAAAAATAATTTTTGACAATACATCACATTGTATATCAAATGAAAAATACAAAATGCAGTTCCTCCTAATTCTTGAGAAATTATAGGAATAGAAATGAAAAAAAACACCCAATTGCAGGGAGTTCAGTCCACAAAATTTTGATAGATAGTCCTTTAGTTAACCAATCTTCAGTAATTAACCAAATCTAAAATTAGTTCTATTTTCGCAAAATCTAAAATTAAGTCTATTTTTGAAAAATCAATAACCAAAAGTAGTAGCACAAACAATCACTAGAATTTATTGATGTTGTTGGTCAACGATTAGCAAAAGAAAAAAGACAAAGATAAAGAAGGAAGAGAGAGAGTATAGTATGGGTTATCTGGTCACTAATTAGCGATTAGTGAGAGAGGGAAAGAAGGCAACATCGTCTTCTTGGAAGAGGGTAGGCGGAGGTCGTTAGTCGCCGAAGGTAGGAGAAGAGAGAGAGAAAAGGCGCCAGAGTGAGATTGTGAGAGAAGGTAGTGACAGTTTGACGAAGAAGAAGAGGGAGAAAAGGATTTTAATTTTGCTTGCAAGGACCAGCTAAACGACGTCATTTTTTGTAAGGATTTAATAAAAAATTGCAAAAGCCATCCAAACGATGTCGTTTCACTTAACCGCATGATATGTGGTAACCCACTTACCGTAGAGGAGTCAAACCCTTGTGTATGTTGTGGATCTAGATAGTCCTAGGGCTTCCGCTTGGTAAATTGAACTGGTAGTTTTTGACTTGTGTATGATCTATTTTTTTATTTGTTTACGTATTATTAAGAGTAATGTTACAAAATTCAAATGAAATCCATAAAATTGTAATCCAAATACATATCATCCCTTGGATGAGTGAGTGTTATCAAATTTTTTTAATAGAGCCCACTCATCCCACACTCATTTAAGAGATGATATGCATTTGAGTTTTAACTTTTAGGTTTCATTTGAATTATGTAACATTTGTCTATTATTAATTAGTAATACTATGTCATCAATACTAAAATAATATCACCGTTACATTAATTATTTTTTTTCCAACTATCCAAGTGAGGTTTACTTTGCCCCTTTGGGGTTGTATTATTAGTTATTGATATCATGTCATCAATGTTAATACGGACATGATATCAACGTTGCATTGAATATTTTCTCCTTGAGTTCTTCCCCCAGAAGGAAAAAAAATGCTAAAATAGACTTTAAAAAATGATTTAAAATGTTGACTTGATGAATCATTATCATTAAATAGGTAATGAGTCTCAATAAAAATTGAAGTCCAATTAAATCAAGGATGAATGTAATAGTCACATCATCAAGTCATATTTTTAGATCTTTGTAGCATTGCTCCAAAAGTAAAAAACATCTAACGTAGCATCTTTTTTAAGTGTGTTTATTGAGGGGACAATTTTTAACACTACTCGTTAATACTAATAAAAATTTATGAATCAAGTGTGATGATGTACAAAAGTGAATTTATGCACCATCTATCTAGTAATTAATATAGGAAATGAATGTAGTAAACATAAATATGAGATCCACACAAGCAACACAAATATAGAGTGATTCGGTTAGAGTGATTTACTCCACTTTGAAGACAATAACAATGGTCAGTGGTCTTTATTGATGAAGTAGTAGGTGAGAGAGAGAGAGCAAGTGTATGCTCTTAGTAGTTATGAGAGAGATATTTGTGTAAGGTATGTAGAGAGATGACTATGAAAGGTGTGTAGAGAGATGACTGTGTAATGTATAAAGAGATGCTCCTCCTATGTAGAGAGAGCTTATAATTTATAGACACATAGTCTTGGTTGAGACGGTGGCATGACATGATAGGAGACTAATCCTTTGGAGATGATAGCTATAACTAAGAATAGGTACAATTAGAGAAAATCTTGATCTTGGAGAGTGGTTATCCCGGTAATTATTTCTCACGTGCGCTAATCTCTATGGACTTCTTGAACTTTGGATCGGGCTGCATCCATGAGCTGAGTTTGACCTACCTTTGTGATGATTTGAGCTCAACCCATGAACTGAATCTAAGTTGGGTCTAAATCTGGACTAGTCAAAGTGTAATATTAATACAACATGTTTATTATTATGTCATGTTTAGCTCGACATATTTAAGGCGTGCTTGGATTGCATATTAAAAAATAGTATTCCAAAATAACTTCCTTTCTCCCTAGGCTAAACTTATTCTTTGTGAGTTCATTACAAACTAAAAATTTGTTTGTTTAGATGCCAACCAAATCAAGTAAATAAATGGTATAAAGATTCATACAACACATTTCTATCATACAAATGTTTAAAAATTATTGATGTTCACACAAACCAATTAAATAGGTTTGTCATTTCAAAAGGAATTACCCATATTTAATAGTTATTTGACCTAATAAATTGTACCTTTTAACAATTATTAATGCTATTGACTCGTACCATTTTCAAATACACATTGATAACTATTTCCAACCCAATATCTTTCACTTTGGTATTTCTTTCTCTACCTCATCTCACACACCCCCAACACAAAATAAACTCATTTGATTTCTCTAGTATTGATTTGTGAAATAAGATAGGGGCAATCCAACATAAATAGAAATCTTAGGTGAAAAGGTTAAATAAGGTTGTAATATACACAATATAATAATGTAGATAATATTAAATAATTATCAAAATATTAAAATTTATCCACTTTAAAAATAACTTTTCCTATTTTTTAAAATGCAGAAAGACAAATAAAAATTTGGTCATTAATTTTTTCCTATGAAAACCCCATTAACTAAAGTTGAATTCTAAGGTCGAACGTTATAAACTTTGTTATCGATCGAGATATAGAGACGGAGAATTAAAATTTTATTTTTGGGAGTTAAATAATGTTTCAATGAACAAATGTGAGTGAAAATATGTGTAGATCGAATTTTTTAGAATAAATGTGACATAATTGAAGATTACAAAAATGTTTTATGTTTAAACGGGAAAATTAAGCAAGACAATTACAGTTACAACTAATTTTTTGGATAACGAGCTAACTTTTTTTCTTGTTAATTAGTGCGTTGTAAAAAAATTAATCAAGCAAAAATCCTAACACAAATAAAAGGAACCCAAATTTAACCTAAGATACATGGTGGTAGTTGATGATGCACAAATTGGTTTGCACACCACCTGTCAAGTAACAGTAATGAATCGAGAGGGAAAGAGAATAACACAGAGATTTATAGTGGTTCAGTCAATGTGACATACGTTTACTTTTGAATGGCTAGGATTACTGGATACTTTATTAACTCAAGAGTGTAGAGAAAGCAGAGTGTTATAAGCTTGGAGAGGGAGAAAAAATATATGCTCAATTAAGTGTGATATACTCTCCAAGTGTTGGTGGGGCTTATAATTTATAGTCGTCCCCTAACAGATTAGGACGACTTAATAGCAACTAAATAACTATTGTGGTGGAGCTGGAGACTTCTTCTCAACGGGTGAGGCGGTTGAGGTGCTTTTCATAAGACTCGATCAAAAGATGAGGTGAGAGTTGACTTCTTCCAAAGCGGCTTAGATGAGTCTCTTGGAATAACTCTTACTCCAAGGTGGCGAGGAGGGGGCTCTTGGATGACCCTTATTCCAAGGTGGCGAGGAGGAGGCTCTTTGATAACCCTCGCTGCCTTGCATGCTCCCCTGATGTTGCTACTGATGTAGCTCCTCCTGATGAGATTGATCGGGCGTGGACCACTTTGGGTGCTGGATCTCTTGGAGTTAGGCCCTTGGTCTTGTAACATGAGTTGGGCCCTTGGGCTTGTCCCATCATTTGACCC
>CM042186.1:34654593-34673816 GCA_023539305.1 Ilex asprella | reverse complement strand
GCAGCTCCAAGGAAGAGGTAGATGGAAGTAAAAGGCTCTGAAAGACTATACCCCGAAGATACCGCAAAATACGAAGAACAGCTGCCCAATGAACTGTAGTAGGAGAAGCAACAAACTGACTAACAACATGAACAACATATGCAATATCTGGACGAGTAATAGTGAGATATACCAAGCTCCCAACAATAGTATGGTATAAAGTAGGATCTGACAAAGGTAACCCATCAGAAGAAGAATACTTTGCGTTAACCTCAATGGGAGTATCTACAGTCTTGTTATCAGTAAGTCTAGCTCGCTCAAGAATATCTGCAACATGTTTCGACTGAGAAAGAAGATAACTTCTGGGTGAGTGGGCTACCTCAATGCCCAAAAAATATCGTAGAGAACCCAAATCCTTCATTTCAAATTGTCTAGCTAACTCTGTCTTCAAAACTGAAATACCATTAATATCATCACCAGTAATAATAATATCATCAACATATAAAGACAGAATGATACGACCTGCATCAGTGCACTTAACAAAAAGAGCAGAATCATGACTGCTAGAAGTAAAACCAAGGGAAGAGATCACAATAGAAAATTTCTCAAACCAAGCACAAGGTGCTTGTTTGAGACCATATAATGCTTTCTTGAGCTTGCAAACATACCCAGAATCATGTGAAACGCTAGGAGGGGGGCCATATAAACTTCTTCTTGAAGATCTCTATTCAAGAATACATTTTTAACATCAAGCTGAGAGATATGCCACTGACGAACCGAAGCAACTGCAATAAGAGTACGAATAGTAGTCTTTTTTACAACAGGAGCAAATGTCTCCTCAGAATCCATACCATACTGTTGAGAGTACCCTTTTGCAACCAACATAGCTTTGTATCGCTCACCAGATCCATCAGAATTAGTCTTGATCTTATACACCCAACGACAACCAACAACACTCTTACTAGGAGGCAGAGGAACCAAATCCCAAGTACCTGTCTTATGCAAAGCAGAAAGTTTCTCATCCATAGCTTGCTGCTAACGAGAATCAAGAATTGCATCTTTATAGGAAGAGGGCTCAGAGAGACAATGAATAGAAGCTAAAAATGAAGTAAAAGATGAAGAATAACAAGAATAAACAAAATCTGGTAACTTTGTGGACTTACGAATGCGTATGGATTGACGTATAGGTGGATCCACAGCCTCAGACGGAGCTTGGTAGACCATAGGAGAAGAGGGAGCTTTAGGTGTGTTGGAGAGTAAAGTGTCAGTACCTGCAGAATGATCAGTAGTACTAGAAACCTGAGATGACAAACTATCAGAATCCTCAGAAAAAGGATCTATATGAATAAGATCAGATCTAGTCAAGCTATGAGCAGTGGATGGAATAGAAAAGAAAGGTATATGCTCTAGAAAAACAACATGACGAGACACATAAAGTTTCAGAGTTATTGGATCATAACAATGATACCCCTTTTACCTTCAGCATAACCAAGAAACACACAAATAGCAGATCGAGATGACAGTTTGCTACGTTCTACATGAGGACGAAGAACGAAACAAGTACAACCAAAAACTCTAAAGAAAGAATAATCAGGGGCATACCCATACAACTTTTCAAAAGGAGAAACACCTGAAATATGAGAAGATGGAATTGTATTAATCAAACATACAACAGTAAGAACAGCTTCACCCCAAAACATACTAGGAACAGAAGCAGACAACAAGAGAGAACGAGCAATTTCAACAATATGCCTATGTTTTCTTTCAACAGCACCGTTTTGCTCAGGAGTATCTATACATGAAGTTTGGTAAATAGTTCCATCTAAGGCAAGCAAGTTACAAAATTCATTAGAAGTGTATTCCCCACCCAAATCACACCTAAAACATTTGATAACAGCAGAATGTTGAGTTTTAATAAGAGCTCGAAATGCTGTATATATTCCAAAGAATTCAGAACAATGTTTCATTAAATAAATCCAACAATAACGAGTATGATCATCAATAAAAGAAACATAATATCGAGACCCTCCTTTTGTGGCAATAGGAGAAGGTCCCTATACATCAGAGTGAATCAAATCAAATGGAGAAGAAGAAACAGAAATACTTCGATTAAAAGGTAAAGTTGAAAATTTTGCCAGTTTACATCCACTACAATCAGAAATATCACAAGTTTGCAAATTTCCTAAGGCCCCTGTGGATGCCAGAAATCTCAAACGAGAAGACGAAACATGACCTAAACGAGAATGCCATAAATAAAAACTAGAAGAAGAAGAACTCAAACGAAAAGAAGATAAATCAACACTAGTAGTAGTAACAACAACAGCAACTGACACTTTTAACTCATCCAAAATATATAGTCCCCCCTTCCTAAGGTCTGTCCCAATCAGCTTCTGAGACTTCAGATCCTGCACATAACAAGAAGAAGAGGAAAATGTGACTAAATTACCAGAATCACATAACTGACCAACAAAAGCAAGATTTAATGTGAGTTTTGGAATATGATAAACACTAGGGAGAGACAAGTAAGGTGTGACAACAGAACCAACACCTGCTAAAGGCATAGGAGTTCCATCAGCAGTCATAATAGGAATAGAAGACGAATGAGACACAGAAACAAAAGATGAAGAATCTGGAGACATATGATGTGAAGCACCAGAATTCAAGACCCATACAGAATGTGACATACCTAAAGAACTCTGAGGCAACTGACCTACCAAAGAAGAGGTAGACATAGCTAGTGGTTGTAAGGAGAGAAACTTCTGAAATTGCTCAGCCATAGTACCAAGATCGGTGAAAGGAGCTGATGAAACTACTGCTGCAGTATTAGACTGTGGTGGTCTATAACCCTGAGGTGGTCTATGAGCATTAGACTGTGACTGGTTGCCAGACTTCCAAGCTTGAGATTGCTGTTGTGATTAATTCTGCTGTCTCAACTTAAGACATTGAGCCTTCCAATGACCTTTCTGCTTACAGAAACTGCACTCATCGAAGGTAACCCTTGTGTAAGGCTTATTCTGATTATTAGAGAATGGCTTAGAAGGTACTGCTAACATAGAAGGATTCACAGTAGAAAGAGTTCCCTTTTCAGAATAAGATTTAAGACGTATTTCTTCAGCCAATAACTCACTAACAACTGAGTCAACAGAAAGAAGTGGAGAACGATGTAGAATTGAACCTCTAAGTCCTTCAAAATCACTGCGAAGTGCTGTTAAAAATTGTACCAACCGTTGCTGCTCTCTACGATCAATATAGGCACCATATGCCTTTAATTCTGCCGATTCTGTAAGAGTCAATTGATCCCAAAGATCTGTCATAGCAGAATAGAATTCCTGAATACTCATATTCTTCTGCTGAAGAGCTCGTATGTCATTCTCCAATTGATACTGCTTTGCAAAATTTGATTTAGTGAATAACCTTTGCAGATGGTCCCAAACCTCATTTGCTGTCTCATACTTTGCCAACTGTGTACCTATAGAATGCTCAACAGAATTGTTAATCCAAGTAACAATTTTTGCATTGTTTGCTTCCCAGGAATCTATTAACGTAGCATAATTTTCACCAGTATTCTTAGGTTTCACAGAAGTTCCACTAACATATCCCCACATATATTTACCCTTAAGAAAATTTCTCATCACATAACTCCAATACGAATAATTCTTTCCATCCAACCTCACACTCACAGACTGAAGCGAATCATCTCTTTAAGTAGCCATAATCAAACAAACAAAGAAAACCAGATTGCAAGAGAAGAGAAAACGAAATACCAGATTGCCAAATCAGAACGAAATACCAGATTGCAGAATATCCTCCAAAAAAAAAAATTGAATCCGCGAAAGCTGTGTTTGAGATTAAGTCTCGTCCCATGAAACTTAGCTCTGATACCATGTTAAACAATCAAGAGAAAATACAAGAAATAGGAAAAAGAGAAGGCTAGGGTTTCATTGATACTGCATAATTGAATTGAATACAAAGTAGTGTTTTAACCTAAATACAAAGAGACTATATATAGGCTAAACAAATAAAATAAAAGACTATTCTACTCTTAATAATTAAAATAACCCTATATTTCTTAACACCTTGGATAAGCCTCATTTTATAGCTTTTCTTTGGTGTCGATAAAAACTGTTTTTGCCCAATAAATTGATAAAAAAAACCGTCAAATAAACTTAAGTCTAAAAAAACACATCTTTTGATAAATTCACTCATGTTATTGCCATGTCATCATCCAGAATTTGGATTGTTTCAATTTCAAAACTTGTCAGTTTTGATCAAATTTAATTAACCATCGTCTCAGCAAGTATCGATGAAGATCATCAAAGCTTCCTTAGCAAAATCATATAGGTCTTTTTGTAAATTTCAGGGATGTCTAACTTTGAGACCAACTGTCTATGCATTTATTCAACTGAACTATGTACCCATTTATTTGACGGGTTCACTCTTTTATCACTCGAATCCATTAGAACTAAACTCAAATATGTTAACTACGTAAAGCAGCCTGATGTAGTATAGTTAAAGAAGGTTTCTTCTCCAGATTTGAGTGGAAAGCAAGAAACCCTTTGAGTTTTGAAGGAACCCAGGCCTTTACTGGAGTTCCTCACAGAACTCCAAAACTGGAGTACTGAAGACCACTTCGAGATGGCCCAAATCTCAGCTAAAACCAGCCTCTGTGCGCGCGCGTGCGCATATGGCCGTAAGGGATGAATTAGACCATTAGTAGTAGCTAGATTAGCTATAAATTTTCTTGCCCTGCTCTCAATTCAAGCCTAAGTGAACTCTTCCTTTAGAAGGTTGGTTCATCTTTTTGGGACAGCTTCTTCAGCAAAGGCCTAATCTTCAGTGCACTTCTCCCTTGTTAAGCCCCAGGGAAACTAAACAGCTCATTGACTGCCTCAAGATTGACAACCCAAGTCTCTCCCTCCTCTCGAATGTCTTCCTCTCCTCGATTTTTCTTTTTTCAAGCGCAAAGCATGGGAAAGTATGCATCAATGTCTCCCACAAATAGAGATGGAAGTAAACATTTCTGAGCAAAAAAAATATACTTTGAAGAAAATACATGACATCGTATTTTTCGCCTTTTCACTCCAAAGCAAGGAATGAAAACAAAGACCAGACATGTTTATTTTGGCGTGGTGTAACATTCTATTAAAACTATTCAAAAATGATTCAAGGCACTTGGTTTACGTTGAACAATACTGGGGTACAAAACTTCTCTGTCTGACCAGTTCATGAAGATCATGGACGATCTTAAACACAGCATCTGGCCGTGCCAACCGCAGTGCATTTTGCGACATGACTTTGAGCTCATCTGCTTTTGGACCAAACCATTGAGCAACTATGTTAGCTATCTGCTTTGGTGACTTTGAAAACTTTCCGCAACCGTTTTCCACTACATACGGCACATTTCCAGCTTCCTGCAATGAGAGAATAAATTTAAGGCACTAATATTAGCTTTAAAGGGGTTCCTCCTGACCTGACATCCACATTTGAGTCATTAACATTGCTGCAATATGACATACAACATTAATGAATGGTGAAATGTAGCAAATAATAACTACTTTTCTGTGCAAAATACATCGAGACTGACCATATTGATACTTGTGTTGAACTTGTTTAAATTCTACAATCAAATAATATTTTCCTTGAAGCAAACTACTCTCCTTGTCATAAGGGGCAATTCAGAGCCAGTGGGGCAGATGGCAAGACAAAGTTCAACCAACTCTTTCAACTCAATTACCAGTTAGCATCCACACTTCCACCCATGGGAAGGGAGAAGGGAGAAGAAGGACGAAGAGAGGGGGTGGGGGTTGTGTTAACCCCTCTCCTTGTTTTTTCTCACAAGTCAAGGCACAAACCCCTTCCATTAGGAGCTTAAATTCTGCACCTTTCCCTTTCGGAGTAGCAGGAGATACACTCAAACAAAACAAGTGTTAGTTGATGGACTGAAGCAAGTTATCAAGCGTAATGGCAACCAACCACGCAAGTAATACCTACTTTTTCAACCAAACTACGGAATGAATCAACCTCCTAAATTGAGACTTTTAGTTTTAGTTCTCATTAAAAAAAAAAGCCAAAAAGAGAGCCCTCGTCTTAGTAGATTAGGAGAGAGCCAGCAACCCACAGAAATCTATATAAACTTCCCGACTTCTTAGAACTTGCATTTTGGAAAAAAGTGATGCCATGTCTGTGTTTTGCCTAATGCTTGCAAGGCTCAAGCATGAGTTCTCTTCTCATTTCTATGGACCTTTATTCCTGCAACCAATCTGGTTAATCACCTTTTACCACCTCAAATCTTCTTTTGAAGTCCAATCATTCACACTAAAAAGCCTAAACACTAGCAATCCAAAAGACCCATGAAACCAGAAACTTACTGTTCCCATCACCTGGAAAGCCCATAGACCTCCCCTTTCAACCCTAATTCAAACCTTAAACCTGGACCTCTGATATCAGTTTACGAACATAGAAAAGTAAGAAGTCAACACTAAGAAAAACAAAGACAAATCAGAATGGCACGAGTACTCGACCTACTCAACACAGCCTTATCCCAACTTAGTCGCAGCGGCCGATACAAATCTAAAAACCATTCTCATAAATAATACTTTCTTTTACAGTTTATGGTACTAGTATAATGGCTATGTACTTGAATGACTGAGTGTAGAGTCCAAGATATGTCAAAGCTACAGTTGCATAAAGTCCAAGCCTTGTTCATTGTCCCACATAAAACTCAATCATCAGGAGAAACACAGAAAACAATTCCTAAAATACGTGTATTGTCAAGTTATCAGGATGGAATATATGTATACATGAACTGGTTCCAAAACACAAGCTGTGCAAGTGGGTCCTAAAAGAGAGTCTGATGAGTACGAAGGAGATGTGGAGTATGTGAAAATGCGGAGAATTGGTTTGGTTCTAAAATTTTGACCCAATTCAGGTAATGTCATGAGAAAACTGCAAGGTGAGTACAGGATTGTACAAAATGGAATGGATTTTGGAGGCCATAAACAAAGCCCTGTCTTCTATAAGTATGCAAGCATATATGTATGCATATACTGACTGAAACACTTAGAGAAAAAGCACAAAAGAATGGAAGCCAACTTGTGTACATATCCCTACACACGTCCTATAATAGCTATATGATGGTGTTTTTCATCTATACCTGACCAAGTACATATATTATCGGACAAACAAAATGAAGAGAATAACTCCCTGAAAAGTAAGATGCACTTGATTATCCTTCATATTGTGATGTCTTCATCAATGAAAAAAATACCAGTGCCACTATTTGAAAATCAAGATATTTTCTGAAGATAGCCGCCTTTCTTCCTCTTTGCTGGAAGTGTTTCAAATATATGGGCAAGGCATATATACACCCAATTGCAATTTTGATGTGTGCAAGTCGGGAATATTTAAAAAGCACCCTCTTCAAAGTTGTATAACATATTAACTTTTATAAAGAGCTGTTGCATATTTCTAAGCTAATCAAGGCATCATAACTTCCTGGAGGTTTTGCAAGCGATGCATTCTCAATTTCAAGTACTCTTCATCTTAGAATGCAATATTTAGCCAGCTGTAGACTCACTAGTGTACATTAATATGAGTACTCTCCTGAACAAATCATTGTTGTCAAATCAAGAAAAGAATGGAGAATCATAAGATTCAATATTTAATTCAAACAATCAGTGAAATGTGGTATATACCAAATAAACAACAAAATATTAGCTATCAGGAATACTAATGTATGTGAACATTGTGATTTTTTTAAGAACCAGATGATCTGATGAAAGGAGTTTATGTCTTTGCATTACTAACTTTTGAATTCCATTATTATAGCAAACTATGAAGAAGAAAAGGAATGGATCGAATAGGAACTCTTATTTAACTACTTAACTCGGTGGTTAAATTTTTCCGTACGGCATTCGTCCTTTATAAAATAGTAGGGAAAGGGGGGGGGGAATTGAGTTGTGTCATGTCATTTGGGTTCATATCGAATTCTATTCCACTATAACTCAAATAAATTTATTTATCATATCATATATCTAGACACCAACTTATCCGTGGCGTGCTCTGGCTCACATGCATAACTCATAAATTAGAGTCCCAAGACGAAATCCCCCTTTTTCTCAACCAAATCCACCATGCATAGATCCCCCATGAATTAAACATCCACATGGTCCATATACTAGAATAATGAAGTAAAAAAAAAAAACCCTCTGATTCCATAAAGATTCATACACTACCTAGTTAAGAACAAAAATAAGAATATAAAAAAATTTCATCAGACAACCAATTTAAATTGGTTTGTCATGTCAAAATCAAGTAATTTGTGCTTGACACTATACGTTCACCGCATAGTTTTCGATCAACTAGAAAAGGAAAACGTTTCAAAAATATTTTGTAAATAAAATACAAATAGAGAAAATTTAAAAATTTGTTTTTGAAACATCAATAGAAACATATCAAACCACCTACAAAACACCTCAAAATATTGAATTTCAATCAATCATAGATTTACTTTGGTTTCAATGGAAACCGAAACATATCGGTCGCTTCGGTGGAAAATAAACGAAATTTTGATCCTTGGTCAACTTCGTCAAATTTGTGGCTGAGGTTCTTACTCAAAGGGATGTTCAGAACAACGGGCAGCCATTTCTATTGGTATCCATAAAGCAAAGAAGGAGCTCACTTCTTTACAAATTTAGTTTTAAAGGTTTTTGAACTTTCTGAATCTTGCTTTTCCTTTTACAGTAAAGTACTCAACTACTCATACTTATGATTTGTACCACCCTTTTGATACTTTCAAAGCAATCCCCCTAATCACCCATTATAACTATTTGTCTACTTTTACATCATCTCCAAAAAAGGAACTTCTTTCTAACATCTAGCAACTCTACCCTGACATGAAGTCCATCGGAAACAGCAATTATTTCATCCAAAAAAGCACCGGTAGAATATGTATTACCCTAACACAACATATATACAATGATTTTAGTAGAGCGATCGATACCAATAAAGCACCATATTTCCATGTGAGATCATCACCACATGTACCTTTCATTTTTAACCAAAAGAAAGAAAGAAAGCCCTTGACATGTAGTAACTGTGTTTAGCGAAAAAAGGACGAGGAAGCAATGGTCGAAAAATGAAGAGAAAACAAGACCATGTACATAAAGAGAGAAAGACCTAATATTTGGCTCTTGAAGAATGAGTTTATAGATCCCCAACAATATCAAAAGAAAAAGAAGAAAAGAAACGAACAATACTTAATCCTAAAACCCTTTAAGATGCTTTAGAAAACTTATCTCAGAGAAGAAAGAGCACATAGATTCAGGGGATGTCTTGTTGCTTGTCAACTCAATAGGTTACTGAATGGTAAGAATCATTTTTACCCACAAATTTGTCTCGAATCAAATAGTTAAAACTTGAATCGAGAATGGTAAAATTTAATAACTATTGTCACCAACAAAAGATTTACTTCGAGGAAAAATAAGAAATACAGAATACATAGACAAGATTGCAATAAAAATTTAAAAATAAAAGAATTAAATATTTCCATAGAAAGTGAAAAGAAAACACCATCTTAAAGAATACCTGTCCAGCAATGTAATCATTTAAAATTATGGGGAGTCCTCGGATCATAGCTTCTGCAATAGTCCCTGGACCAGCCTATAGAAAACGTAATGCTTATCAGATGGGTCATAATGTCTCACTTTTTTTTCTTTTGTTTTTGTTGGAAGGTTTTGTTAAGGTGGGCCTTGATGCAACATGAAGGATGGTCCATTATGACTTGGTGTCAAGGGTTCGAGTCATGAAAACAGAATTTCTGCATATAAGGGTTACATTACATGCATCTAGCTCTCCCGGACCCATAGTGATAGGAGTCTTGTGCATTAGGTTGCTCTTTTTTTCAGGGCTTTTTCTTGGCTGGGGCTCACTGGGGAAGGTTTGTTGATATCAGTGCGATGAGAGATTTACCTTAGTGATAATGCAATCACAAGCACCCATACATTCCTCCATTTTAGTGACAAACCCCTTCACCTGAAATATTAAAGCAACTTCTTTCACATACGATACACACTAGAGAGAGATCATTGGCAAGCACTACTGCAAGTAAACATAGATATGATCAATAGCAGATACTATTTGTCCTTGAGGAAACCTAAAAATGCAGAAATATATTCAAAGCACAATACAAAATCCGGATTTGGGTATCAATCTGAAACATATGGCAGGAGCTTAGGAATAATTTCAGAAATACATTCAAAATAAATTTAAGGGGAGGAAAAGATGCATCGTATGACAAGGAGCTGCAAATACAGTCATTCTAAGAAAAAGTGATTGAAGTTTTGCTGCACAATCACCATAGAGCATAGTTCAGTAGAATCAGTGTCCCCAGTAACAATTATAGGTTAATTAAACTTCCTAAAAATGATCAAAAATTTTCTTTAATATTGGTTCTGTGGGCAGGTACATGGTATAGTTTAAACAGGTAAATTACTTCCAAGCTGCTGCAAAAAACTTCCTAGGAAGTTTAATACCTGTACAGGAATCTTCCAGTCAATTGAAAGCAACCTGCTGCTGAGCTTTTTATTGCGGCCACATATCACAAGGACCTGACCAATTGGTTCGCCAAGAGCCTCATCATATAACACCTCGCCAAGTGTCCGAGCAGTAGCCTCAATGGGACCCATCCCTTCCCCACCACCCATCAGCAATACAGCTGGAAGATCCTCATCCATTCCAAGCTCCTTCCTCAATTCGTCCTAGTTGTTGTAATATGAAACAAACTAGTATAATTAGCATTGTCTGCTCCAGAGACATTGAAATAAGCATGCAAAGGAATCAATCCTAACTATCATTTCAATGGACATATCCATTCCTGTATGAAATTTCATTAAAAAAAAAACTAGTAAAAAGGTCATCAACTTTCACTTAGTACAAAATAGCACACACTCGAAATTTTTGGTAAGTACTAAAGTACACAACAGTCTTCCCCCCAAACAATCGCCAAAAACCCCCCAAAAAGGTGAACTTACAATAAATAAAAAAGAGCTCATGTTCTTTCCTTCTATTCTATAACTAAAGGACACTAAAGTAAATAAGGCAAGACTTTGTATGATCCTCGCGGTTTGGAATTAATCAAAATAATAACAATGCTGACATTGAGAGGAAAATACACCTAAAGACTTGTGTACAACATAAATCGGCTCAAGAAGAAATCATCTTTCGATTAATACTTCTAAATCGATTTTTGTTAGCACAATATGTCTGTACCAACAAGCTTTATGCACTTTGAAATTATAAAGTGTGGGTGAGATATTTGAACAATCTCAAGCATAGATTTTGAATTTTCAAAACAAATCATAAGTAACACACTAAATTAAATAACATAAAATATAACACACATCTTTTGTTGTACCTAAATAAAATGATTCTCATTATGCCAGCTCCACAGCGTTTCGGATCAGGCATTGTTGAGTTGATCTGCAAAATTTGTACACTTCTATGCAAGTGTACATTAGGATTAGGTGGATGTTTATATATTTCTGTTCATTCATCAATGAGTGTTACAGTCTGGCTTTTGTTGATCACAGGTGAATAGCCTCTTTTTTCCTATTTTCATAATTTCCTTTTTCATATAGGCAACAGAGTTCCACCTGTTATATATTTAACTGCATGTGTAATACGAACACACGAGAGATATTCACATAAATAGCTATGTGTTGAACTTTGTACTTCTTACAGAAAAGGGGAATCAGTCATGTCACACAAATGCCACATGTATTGTTGTACAATACTTCCTATTTTCAGAGGTTGATGTTTGAGGGTCCAACTTTTCGGTATCTCACCTCCACTTATTGAATAAAACCATTACACTTGTAAATAGTAAAGTTTTCTTATTTTACTATTTTTTATCACTTTATCATTTTTTCAATCAATGATTGCAAATCATTCAAACAAAAATGAACGGTTACACATGAATTCTAGTATGTACAGAACCATACCATAGCCTCATCCGATGTTTCAGGGTAGATAACATCTGAAACTGTGCACACCCTACTTGTTATCATCTCTAAAATTGCAGTTTGTCCACCCAATTTGATTCAAATTGAATCATGTAATTTGTGTTGATGTTGAACAGGCAATTTGGCAGACATCGGCTGGAATGTGCTATTTTGTTTTGCTTTTACCCACTGACCGTCCAAGTTATTCCTTAAAAAATAACTAGTTTATTTGTGAAACATTAAAATGCCATAGGACTCTGCATATGTCAGAATGGCATCAAAGTTGAACAGCTACTTAGAAAGAAAACTAACCTTTGGTCGCACAGGCTTCACAAAGGAAGGCCGCACAGGAAGGCCATGAACCTTAATTTGTGAAGGCTGAAGCCCAGCTTTCAATGCCCTCTTGGCCACGTCTTCAGATGGGCAGTAGCATCTCGTTACAAGTTTATGAAACCTTACACAAGTAATACATACAAGATCAGACATATGCAAGTGAGAGCATAATTAGAAAAATGGGGGTAGAACATACCAAGTAGGATGACAAGTGCTTAAATCTGTTATAACAGTGGTAAACACAATCTTCTTCAAAAGACCCTTTGCCCTCAAGATACGAAGCGGAACATGTTGCATCAAAGGATGTACACTGATAATAATATTCGGCTGGTATTTCATCAAACCTTTAGCAACCTCTCTGTGGAATTTAAGACAAGAGAATTAGATAAGGAGCAAAAAGCAAAAATGGCAAAGCAGTTACTTTAGAAAATACCTGCGACACTCGCAGAAGCTAAACTAAATCTTGAAAGAGGTCCAGAATGTAAAGAAAAATCCCATGATAGCTATTATGGACCCCAAGATAGGTAAGACTTCTGTTTGATTAAATACCATTGAAAGGAATGCTACGAATGGAATGTTATTTGACCTGGTTCTGAGGCATCTACACATGACACACCACTGCAGGCCAAGACAAGTCTTAGGTCTACTTCTTTGAATTGAAGCACATCATTAGTGTTGATCTTACTGTGAGCGAGCGATCAACCATACACAAATTTACACCTTTAAAGGCACATTAGCTTTCCAAATATTCAATGTTGAAGAAACAATAGAAGTGTGGAAACATCAATCAAAGACTCAAGGAAGGATTTGCATGAAAACACAACCGTTGGATCAATAGTCCAACATCTTTTGTCCAGCCGATCTTGGATCAAAGAAACATTATTAAGCACATAGAGAAGCACCAATAACTCCGAACATTCTCTATCATTAAGACTTCTATGGAAACCAAAATTCCAAAAAAAACATGGTAAGAGTAGGACCGAACGAAATATGCACTTGAATGATGATTATAACAAGATAATCGATAAAGACGAGGAAACATACTAGAGAAAGAAGACTTCCCAATCCAAATGTTCTCCCAAAAATGAACACTCATTCTATCTACCACAATGAACTTAAGAGGTAACTCTTGAGAAATAAACTTCCATGGCCTTAAAAAACTACTCCTTTTTGTAATCGATATTTGCTACTAATAACCGAGTGTCACAATGAATCTCACTCCAATGGGAATCTCTAAAGTCATTTCCCAATCAAAGCTACATTTCTTTTCACCTAATTTACAATCAACAACAAATCAAGTGATCCCTCCTATCCTCCCCCACCCCTTCCTATAAGAAATTCATCATCAATCCTTCAATCTTCCTTGGAACCAAATAAGGCATGAAATAAATTGGTATAGTAGCCAAAAAAGATTGAATCAATGTAATCTACCTCCTCTAGCAATAAAGCTTTTCTTTCGCCCATCCAGTCTTTTCCCTATTTTCTTATTAATAGGATCCCAAAAAGACCTACACATCGGACTACCACCTAGAGGGAGACCCAAATACTTAATGGGCAACAACCTATTGAGCACTCCAACTCCACAGCTAACCTATCTATCTCATCCTGACTAGAATTTATACACAGACCTTAAGCCCAGAAATGACCCCCAAAACTTTCACAATCTTTAAATTTCTAAATTTCTCCTCATCCCCCCAAAAAAGAAGATAGACTCTTTCTCAAGATTTTGACCAGTCCAATTCACAGTATACTGAGTATAAGCACTTGGTAACATTAGTGATGACTAATGTCACTACATGGGTCACAAAGGTTTTACCCAAGTATATCACTTTTTGCACTATTCCAAACTCCATTAGAGTTAACATTGCCTAAAAATCAACGTATAGTAACACTATCCTTTGGTCACATGGAATCCTCGAATATGTACTAAGATTTCGAAATGTTCTCCCAATTTCGGAGAGATTTCGCCAATTTTGAAGGCAAGAGTTATATGACCAAATCATCATGCCTTTCTTTTGAATAGAGAAAACCTTCAAAAGAAAGTAAAGATCTTTTTGATGCTCTTAGGGATCATGTGATGTAAATTTAACCGTAGTGTGATGCCCAAGGAATTCTTATGAATAAGCAGCTTCCTTTTTCAAGTTTTTTTGTCTAATATACTCTTTTTCTCTTTATTATTCTCCACTTATAAAATTGCAACCAGGACACCTTACTTACCTCTTTATTAGACAAAAACCTTATATGTCCAAATCTAACATGTTCCTCCATCAATCAATAAACTCAAGTAGCCTAAAAGAACACAATCAGTACTTTCAAGGGAATAGTTAGATCCTAGAACAGACACTAGAATCTATTTGGTTTAACTCGACTTGATTTTTCTGACATGCAAAAGAGAGACAAAGAAGAGTAGAATTCAACTCCCAAAGAGAGGGACGTAAGAGATCAATTATTGCCTTTGACGGGAATTAGCCCCCTGACCTCCTAACATCACAAGTGCTCCAAGTAAGATAGGCTTGATCAATTAACCTAACTTAGTAACACTAAATTATTTTGTATCCTGTAAACCTTCAATCCAACATTCAATATCAAGCTCCAGAAATTCAAGAAATGTTTTCACAAAATATCCAGCAACCAAACAGGTCGAAGAGCTAACCAATTCAAACACTATCCCACTCATTAAACCTACAACATCTTTTCCACATCCACACATTAAAACCCTAGACATAGAAGCTTTTCGCTACATTAACTCCCCCATATTATTGACTGCATGCAACATTATTCCACATTTTCAATCAATTTTCTCCATCGTTTGTGACATCAAGCATTGAAGGAAACAATTATCTGCCCTTATATGCAAGGTGTGAATTACAATATGATCATGAAACAAAGTTGGGTTCTATCTAGATTTATGGCTAAAGATATTGTAGTGCTATCATTCCCACCAACTCGGGCGGAAGCAATAGGGAGAAAAGCATAATTTTTTTGGTGGATCCATAAACCACCATTGAGTAGATTTCATGTCAACCTAGAGGAACATGAAGACACTAACTCATCATGCAAAATATAAAGTCATCTTTCCGGATGCACCATGTATTTAACTTATAATTATTACCTCTGGAATTACAATTGCTGGTATATTATCTTACCAAATACTTGTTTTGAATAATGTTCCTACAAGATTATAAGAGACGAACCCGATCGATGTCCAATTAGATCTGATGTTTTTATCTTACCGTTTTATAGCTTTATTGCTTTAATTTTTAAGATCAAAATGAGATCAAGATAGATCCATCAACCTGACTTGAATCGAAGGATTGATTAGTCTTATGAATTGAATAAAACAAAGATAACAAAAACTGGGCAGAACAATTTCTACATCCATTTGTTATTATTTGTTCCGTAGTTTTGCATCATAATGGAGGGAGACACTGATTAGAGAAGAAATACAAGCTAGGTGTGAAGCACGGAAAGCGGGTCCAAGATGAGGGCAGCCACTCCATAGCGACAAAACCAGATAATAGGTTTCCTAATCGACTCTCCCAGCAGAGGTCAGGTTGCAACATAAACCCCTCCTCCCAGCATCCTTGATCGTCAAGAACCAGTATTGAGTAATGGTGTTTTACTTCAAAACAACATGGCTGAATAATCCATATTGTTTCCTCCAAAAACGGGCCTCCATGCAGCAATTTCATGTGATAAATTGATTATATGTCGATAGGCAAATATTTAACTTTTCAATACCCCAAATATATCGAAATTTTCATTTTGAACACGAAGATGTACTCTTGGTGGAAGTTCACATGAGAGCAGAGGTCTTGTATTCAATATGACCAAGGGACTTTCAAGCGAATTGAATAACCTGTGCAACATTACAAAATAGTTTTGTTTCAAATTTATGAACAGATAATCACAGATTGCAGCCCCAAATATACACCCAAAATATATTATATACACACATCAATCACAAGAAATAACTATTAGAGGCAAACTAAAATATAAAAAAAGTCTCACCTAGCTATAAAAGTTGATGTAGCAGCAAAATTGGATTGATGCACCAGACGGGGAGCAGAAGCATAGTATGTCATTTTCCACAGAGGCCCATGTTTCACCAAGAAGTTATAACTTCGTGGCAATTGGTTAAATGGCCAAGGAGTATGATCTGTCCACAAATCAGTAACAAACACCTGCAACACACACTCTTTAACAACAGAACATGATCAACAATTATATAATCATATGTGCACCAACACTTCTCCTTATTAACTCAAACCAATCTACCAAAACTCACCTGATATTCATCACCAAATTCTTCATTAAACGCTGCCTTAATGGCCTCTGCGGAAGCCCGATGACCCCCACCAGTGTCACTCATCAAAATGAGCACCTTTTTGGGATTATCTGATTCAATTCCATTTAAGGGTAGTCCCTCACCCTCCAAAACACCACTTCCATTATCACTCAACCCATTATTCTCTTCAGAAACATTACCAAGCGAGGCAAACCCAAGAGGGATTCTCTCACAATGAAACCTAATGGCTTTATTATACTCACTGAGAATTCTTCGAAAACTTGAAGAGCATTTACTATTCAAACTCAACGAAGCCACAACCTTTGGCTTCTTTTCACCAACCCAACTCCCAAACCCATCAAAGTACAAAAAATTGGGCAAAAAACAAGGGTACCCTTCTGAATTTAAGTTGTTTAACTTCAAATCAAATGCACAGCGACCCAATTTGGATACAAAGCCAAAAACATTACTGGTTTCTTGAGTCACAGATGAAGTCTGCATGGTGGGTTTGTCTACAGAGGTAACAAAGAGCTCAACCAATCAATCCATTGGAATCATCATCACGAAAGAAGAAATGGGACTTCTCTGAAAGGAGAAAACAACAAGAAACAGAAGAAAACAATTTAGAGAGTATCAGAGAGAGAGAGAGAGAGAGAGAGAGGATATTTTGAGGGGGTTTTGCAGCCACAAAGAGAAGATTTAGGCGGAGAGGAAATACTCGACGGATTTAAAATAAAATACCCATTGGTTGCACAAGTGCATAAGGAAATCGCAAAAAGAAACAAGACCAAAGGAGGCCACTAATCAAACAGGACAACGGAAGTGCACCCGACAGGTGACTAGTTTCTACTAGGAGGTCTTCCTTAGTTTTTACTTTTTAGGTTTGAAGTTTAATTTATAGCTAAACATCACGCGGACCCTTTGTTGTTGCATACGTTGTCACATGGAGAGAATCGAATGTTATAATAAGGTATCAAATGTCAAGAGATTTTACTGTCAAAGTTGATGTCCCTACAATACCAAAAATGCCCTTCAAGGGTATGTTACATAAATTCAGGATGTAAATATTATTATTTTTTAATTAAGAATTTGAATACTTATAATTAACTACAATTTCAATATTAATAATGGAATTACCTATTAGTTATAATTATGCATGATACTTAATTCCAGTCATCCAACTAATTCTACTAGTTAAATACAATAACATACGATTTATTTTATGAGTTATCCATTAATTGTAATATATGCACCCACGACCACCTTGAATGATTTGTCTTCGCCACCTCTAGAGCTCCCCCAACCCCTTTCTCTTCAAACACACTCAATAAAACCAAACCACCCCCACCCATTCTCCCATCAGAACAGTTCCATTGTGAACTTGCAATCTCCATCAATGGCACACATCTATGAAGGTTCTCATTAAAGAGTGACGATGGACGTTGTTGGAGGCGCTCTGGTGGTCTGAGAGAGACACTAAGACCGAGTGCAATAAGGTGGGAGTGAGAGAGAGGTGGGTGATTTTAGTTTGGCTGGGTGTAGGCTTGTTATACAATGATAAAAGCCAAATGGGTAAAATAGTTTTACACGTTACAAAAAATTGAATCGAATGTTAGGATATAATAGAAAAGAAATGTAATTGACTTGTGTATGATTATCGACCGACCTGGCCAATGTATCTTGACCAGGCCAGGTCCACTCCATGGGCTATTTTTAGTAATTTTTTTTATTTTTTGGTATTTTTCAACTATTAAAGTATTTTTATAGTTTCAAAGCTAAAAGAAAAAAATATATATATACTTATACTTATTTGTTTAACTTTTTTTATTCTTAAAATAAGGAAAAAAAGCTCATGAGCTTGACAAATAAGGTTTAGCTTCACATTGTTCTGGTTCCTTAACTGCTACAGATCTTCCCCTGCGTGACAATGCATTTGCTCAGACAAACAATCCCAGCCTGTAGTTCAAAAAAAATAAGCCACAGCCAGTTACCCTATCTTTGACACCCATGAATTTCTCCTATGTTCTCAAATTTACCATATAATTATATAAATTGTCAAAGTTACCCAAACAAAAAGACACGCCCATGGCAAATAGCTTGGTCGGTTCATCACACTATATGCTCGAAATTAAACAAAAGCCATGCTCATGGAACATAAATTGGTAGGTTCATCACACGACATGTCGTTTTTTTCATGGGCATATATTTTGGGTTATCTTGACCCATTATAGCTTGTCCAATCTCTCGCTCTCTCTCTCTCTCTATCTCTATCTATATCTATATTACTTAAAAAATTGGGGATCCTTAAAAAATATTTATATTCCACTTTTATCTTTAACCATTGATATAAAGTTAATCATATCTCTAATGTCTTTTGGTCTTCCTTTAGTATGAAACTAATTTTATTTAATTTTGTTAATTACCTCTAAAATATGTTTATAATTCATTGTCTTCCACAATAAATAAATTTCTCTGTTGATTAAAAAAATACATCTACCTTGATCATTTTCACTGTCTTCCATTTTGTTTTTCTTCTGCTTTATTATATGTTATCTATACTATACTGTACTATTCTAAAATATATATCTATACTACTTCTAATATCAAGAAAAGTGAAAAAAAAA
>CM042186.1:34608892-34641979 GCA_023539305.1 Ilex asprella | reverse complement strand
AAAGGTCCCAAAAAATTTAAGCCCAATCAAAAAATTATAATTTCAATAATTTGGACCTACAATTCAATCCATAACATTAGAAACTCAAAAATCAAAAAATTTAAAAACAAATAAAAAAATTCAAAAATTGTCTAATATTTACTCACATCCATTCTTTCTCTCTCTCTCTCAAAAAATAAAAACAAAATATCAGATCCCCCTCTCTCACTTAAAAAAAATTAAAAATATTTTTTAGTTTTTTAAAAATAATACTAAAAATAAAAAGTCTCATTTAGAACTACCGTTTTAGGCATCCAATTACCTTGAACCGCCTCTGGTACAACATGGCATAATTCATGAAGTTACTCCTCCTTACTCTCGCGAGTCTAATGACATTGCGAAAAGGAAAAATAGAACACTAAAAGAGATGATGAATGCTATGTTAGTTAGTTCGGGGCTACCCACCAACCTGTGGGGGAAGGCTATCCTTTCGGCATGTCACATACAAAATAAAATATCTCATAAGAAAACCGGTGAAACACCTTATGAACTTTGGAATGGACGTCCACCTAGTTTTAGATACCTCAAAGTTTGGGGGTGTTTGACAAAGGTTATGTTACCTAAACAAAAAAAGAGAAAAATAGGTTCTAGAACTAGTGATTGTGTATTTATTGGATATGCTTCTAATAGCACCTCTTATAGATTTCTTGTGATTAAAAGTGACATTATGGAAGTCGATACTACTATTGAATTCAATAATGTCACTTTCTTTGAGAATGTGTTTCCTATGAAAGTTCATAAACCTAAAGATACTCAAGCAACATGTTAGTGGTTCTTGTGGTATTGATAATGAGGTACAAGAATTGAGAAAAAGTAAGAGAATGAGAAAAGAGAATAGCTTTGGTGATGACTTTTATGTCTATATTGTGAATGATGAATCAATAACTTACAATGAAGCTATAACTTATATAGATGCACCTTTTTGGAAGGAAGCCATCAATAATGAGTTAGAATCCATTATTGCTAATCACACATCGAAACTTGTGGATTTACCTTGTAAAACTAAGCCTATTGGTAGTAAATAGGTGTTTAAGAAGAAATTAAGACCAGATGGGTCTATTGATAAATACAAGGCACGGTTAGTAGCTAAAGACTATAAACAAAAGGAGAATGTTGATTTTTTTGATACTTATTCCTCGGTGACTAGAATTGCATCTATTAGATTGTTATTTGTCATTGCTTATATTCATAAGCTTGTTGTACACCAAATGGATGTGAAAATCGCATTCTTCAATGGTGATTTAGAATAAAAACTTTACATGGAGCAACTCGAGGGGTTTGTCATTCCCGGAGAAGAGCATAAAGTATGTAAATTAGTGAAGTCCTTATATGGACTAAAACATGCTCCTAAACAATGGCATGAGCAATTTGATGAAGTGATGTTATCAAATGGATATGTGATTTATAGTGTTGATAAATGCATTTATTTTAAATGCTTTAATGATGGAGTTATTATTATTTGTCTCTGTGTTGATGACTTACTTATATTTGGGACTAGTTATAATGTTGTGATTGCTACTTAGAATTTTCTTGTATCTAATTTTGATATGAAATATATGGGTGATGCTAGTGTTATTTTGGGAATCAAAATCTTAAAATATAATGATTCCATTATTTTATCACAATCGCATTTTGTTGAGAAAATGCTTAAGAAGCTTGAATATTATTAGTGCACACCCTTATCTTCTCCTTATGATGTTAAAGTGCATTTAGTGAAAAATAATGGTGATAGTGTATAACAGAGTAAGTATGCACAAATTATTGATAGCCTTATGGTTTTTATGAATTATAGTTATCCCGATATTGCATATGTCGTTGGTAGATTGAGTAGATATACTCATAATCCTAGTGAGGATCATTAGAATGCAATTTCAAGACTAATGAGATATTTGAGAGGCACCATTGATTATGGTTTATCCTTTTGTGGTAGAAAGTAATTGTGATGCTAACTGGATTTCTGATACAGATAAGTTAAAGTCTACTAGTGGTTATGTGTTCATATTAGCTAGAGGGGCAGTGTCCTGGAAATCATCCAAGCAGACAGTGATTGCAAGATCCACTATGGAGTTAGAATTAATAGCCTTACAAAAGACTTGTTCCGAAGTAGAATGGATAAGGAATTTTTTAGTGAAAATTCCTATATCATTATTTACTAATCCAGTTCCATCTGTAATTATACATTGTGATTGTTAGACTACCATAGCTCGAGCTAAAAGCAAAATATATAATGGGAAGAGTGGTCACATTCGTATGTGACATACTATTATGAGGCAGCTTACTAAGAATGGTACCGTGTCCATGGACTATGTGAAGTCAGAGCTGAATCTCGCGGATCCTTTGACTAAGCCATTGGCGAGAAGGCTAGAGAATGAGACATCGAGGGGGATAGGACTGTCGCCTATTTTAGAGACTATGTGATTGATACCCAACCCCTATGAAGGGTGATTCCACATATGAGGTTAAATGGGAAACGAAGTCACAAATAGTCTCAAAAGGGCACTGTCACTTATTGTTATCCCAGTTAGGTGTTGAGGCCTAATGTGAAGGTCCATCCCTTTGGTGTCATGATAGTGCCTCTGTAATGAGGAGGTTGAGCTATTGCTCATAATAGATCCATAGTCCCTAATTATTAGGATGAAGTGTTCAAGTACAACACACTCTTGATGGATGCTACCTATACGTGTGTAAAGGTGGAGTCGCCTTCTATGTGACATGGGCAAGTCGCTAGAGCACACATGAAAACCTAGGACAGGCACATGGCTAATATTTATGGCGCCAACCCGCATATGAGAACAACCTTGATTAGTGGAAGGTATGTGAATGGTGAGTTGGTTAATTCACATTATGGGATATGATTAAAGGAGTCTAACTCTACAATTATTTTTGTGGGTTGCTCTCACTTATTCTAGGTAAGGTTAAAGTCGATGTGGTACCATAAGGATGCATGCTTTCTTGTGTTCCTCTTTTTATCTCATTTGAATGTTTTGAAACATGTGGGGGATTGTTGGGCTTAGTTGATTGGATCCAATCAAAACATTTAGTTGATTGGGTCCAACAAAACATTTAGTTGATTGGATCCACACTCTTTTATTATTTCTAAGCCCATTGACTTAGTTGTTGTCTTTTCAAGCCCATGATCCACTTCCTTTGTTTTTTACTGTAGGAGTAGCTTACAAAGTAAGCTTCATTTTTCTCCTTTTTTGGTCTAGTTTTTTCTTGGCAGTGGACTTCGGCTCCCCTCTTGTCCCTTGCAATTTTTGCTTCTCATCTCTTTTTCATTGCTTCAAATTTTACATTCTCTGTAGAAAATTTTGTTGTGCTTCCACAAGGAACTATCAAAAGGGTTGTTAAACACTCTTCACAGCAAGTGTGTGTTGGTGGAGGTGAAGCTATAGATGTCCTTTGAAGTTGTCGTGCCAAGAACCCCTCACACCGAGTAATCGACTTCAAGGGGTGCGAATCAACATTTAAGGACAAAATTTCAGCTTGATCTATAGTTTGGTGAGATCGTTCCCTTACTTATATTTCATAAATTGTGATTTTAGGGCAAATCATTTTTTAGTCTAATTTATTGGGTCTTTGTTTGAAGAAATTAATTGTGCAAGAGTTGTTTTTTCCATCATTTCATTGATTTATTAAATAAATTACACAACAGTAGAAACGTGAATACATAAAATAAGTCATATCTGGTTATGATTCGAACACAACTAATCAACAGATTTAGATATTGTTTTACTATTCCTTACGAACCTCATTGATAATCACAAATACCTTTTAATGCGAACACTTCGACTCACCATAAGTTAAGCTAAACGAGTCAAACCTGAATTTTTAGTGTTATAGTCTCACACAAGTCACGATATAGAGAGAGAATGAAGAACATCAATCGTAGTAATTTTTTGAATCTCATGTGTTAGTAGAGTCCCACTATATATATAGAGATATATAACACATTTGGGGATAAGGTGAAGAGATTTTAGAAACTGATATAAGGTTGAGAGATTTTATGAATCAAACTCATCCTTATTTAAGCTAGACCAAATTTAAGTTAATCCAAACACTAACCCATCCTTATCTATTCAAACTGTGCCAGCCCATGCGCTCTCATCTGATTCCATATCTAAATGCTAACAATATGCATGCAATAAGAATTATAAAGACATTTAATTTAAGTTCTTTCTTTCTTTTTTTTATTGTGCATATCCAATTAAACCCAGGCCACTAAAATTTCATTTGGAGGTCCTAAATATTTTTTTGATTTGGGGCTCAATTTAGTGGACTATTACCAGGGCTGGTCCAGGATGGATGAATTGAAATGAAAAGAATTAAAGGACCTAGAAAAGATCCATGCATGACAGGCATGTCTATAACAAGAATAATGTTATTTGAGTCCAATTTTGAGACCTAATCTAGAGACATAGTCAATTATAGCTGTTGGATTAGAAGTGGATTGATTACATATAACATTTGAACTCTCAACTAATTCAATGAATGTATTGAATTAAACCCCTAATTATGTCCATAGCCACATTTTTTTTCACCCCAATCGGAGCATATCATTCCCTGTACTTTCCAAGCAAAAGGGTTCATGTTCTTCCCAACTAATTGAGGTTAAAGACACTCTTACATATATAGAACTATTTGCTATTACACGAAATGGGTCTAAAAGGTGTTTTTTATTGTGGCATTGGAAGTTATGATTCAATTAGATGAAATTATGGCTCAAGCAAATTAAGTTATATCTCAATGAGATCGGTTTATGTTTGAACTAAAAAACATGAGGCCAATCATTACTTTTTAGGATCAGTCTTAAATTTTTTATTTGATTGTAATTTGAAATCATTGAGTTGTAACTTTTGCTGATGCACAAATTGGTCTTCGTGCAAGATCAACAGTCACGAGTGTGATTAATGAGTAGTAATGAGCAATAAATAGGCAATCAATGACAATCAATGGTAAAATGGTAAATATAAAGTCAACACCAAGATTTATAGTGGTTCGGCCCGGATGACCTACGTCCACTTTCTCGAATGACAGCGGTGGCCGGCGATCTTTATTAATATATCATGGTACTTCGGAGAGTTTACAGTTGCTTAGAGAGAGAGAGATGAATGTGTGTAGGGAGGTGTAGTGTGTGTAGGAGCTTCAAGGTGTAGAGGTCTGAATGTGGTGCCCAAGTCCTCCCTTTATGAGGAGAGGGTTTACATTTATATAGGTGTGATGAGGCGGTGAGGCGGTGACGTGAGGAATGAGTCTTCCACTATTTTGGTAAGCACACTTTTGGTAGGAGTAGACCTCTTTGTTAAGCACACTTAATGTAGGAATAGATCTCCGTATCTCGATGTTTTCTCCCTCGTGCTCCTATACAGTCAGAGGCGGACTCTCTGGCTTTAGACTCGAACATCGTCTTGAGGTCGGACTCGCATCGGAGTGAATTTGATCATCTTGGATTTGAGTGAGGAGGCCGAAGGAAGGGAGAGGAGGAGACGTCTGAAGGGGAGCCAACCCAAGCCAGCGCCCAAGGGGGCCGGCCTAGGCGGCGCCCAAGGAGTGTCATGGGCGGCGCCCAAGGGGCCTGGGCTTTTGGGTGTTGTCCTCTTGACGCCCTCCTCTTGATGCCTTCTATACCCATGGGTCGAACCAGCCTCGATTTGGACTTTCGTCTGCTTGGTGGAATTTGATTGGGCTTTCTCTTTTGGACTTCTCAGTTTACTTACATTGGGTTTGGCCCAGTCAAATTCGGGCTCGTCAATTGCCCCCCATGCTTCAGGCCTCTTACGTTTTGTGAGAGTAAGGGGTTATGGGCATGTGCTTCGTCTTCGTCGGAGTCAGTCGAATTTTTCTTGTATTTTCTTCAGTACCTTTTTGTCTTCGGGGACTAGTTGAATTTTTTGATATCAAATATATATATATATATATATCAAATATATATATTGGTTTGCTGGACTTCCTTTACTTCCCCTCTCACTTTTTTTTTCTTCTTCTATGGGCTTCACTTGGGCGGCTGACTTCTCCCTTTGCTTTTTTTTTTTTGTTGTTGGCAAGCTGGGTGCCGCCCTTCATCCACCTTTTTTTTCTTTCGTTTCTTGTTGGCTAGCTAGGCGTCGCCCTTTGATTCTCCTCTTTTTTTTTTTTTTTTGGTTTTCTTCTTGGGCGCTGGCATTGTGCACCGCCTCCCCCCCTCTCTCTCTCTCTTTTTTTTTTTCATTTTTGGCTTGGTTGGCTGGGCACTGCCTTCCTCTTTCTCATTTCTTTTTTCCTCTCCTTTTCTTGGTTTTCACTTGAGCTAGGCACTGCCTCCATGACTATCTCTTTCCTCTTTTTTTTTGTTGCTTGGCTTTCATTTGGGTGTCGCACAGTCAGCTCTCCCTCTTATTTTTTTCTTTCTCTTTGGCACCTTGGGCGCCACCCCATCTATTTCTCTCACTGTCTCTCTCTCTCTTTTATTCTTTCTTCTCCTTTTTTTCTTGGTTTTCACTTCGGCGCTGCCCATCCTTCTTCTCTTCTTTTCTCTTTTTTTTTGGTCTTGGGCGCCACCTCCTTGTTCGTTGGGTATTCGACTGGACGGCGTCCTTAGGCGAAGAGGTGGTGGCGACCTTGGGGAAGAGTAGGCAGCGCCCTCTTGGGCATGGAGTGGGCGATGTTGGAGGCCGTTGTGGACGTTACCTGGAGGCTGGTAAGGTGCTTTAGTGACTCCATGAGGCTGGCAGAGCGCCTTGGGCGACGCCTCGAGTCTTGTTACGGGCGGCGTCTCTTTGGCGCTTGGTCATTGACTGACCTTGTCTCTAATTAAAGGTGCCCTCTTGATAGAGCGAGGGTGGAGATCTCTGTGCTTTTGGGTGGTGTCTACCCCTCTTCTCCAGAGGACGAGGTCTGGTGCCCCCAGTTCTTCAAAGTTTGATGGTCAGGTTACTTTCCGGGAGATGAGTCCCGATAGTGCCCCCTCCTTCTGTGACTCATGTGCGCATAAGAGCTAGATGTAGGAGTTGGGATTCCAGTACAAACGGCTTGAGTTTCAAAAGTGTACCTGGCAGAAACAGTGTTATCCCCACATTAAAATATCTTAACATGATTACCTGTAGGTTATTTGCATAGGAGCAAAGACAGAGTTGTGGGCGTCTCAAGCCGCATGAGCTGAGGCCGAACAACGTATAATGTCGGTAGATGACTACCGTAACAGAGGTGACTACTTGCGCGAGAGCAAAGTCATAGAGGTCGAGCTACGTATAGTCTCGAGAGATAGTTGCCGTTGCAGAGGCTTACTAGATGACTGCGTGCACGAGAGCAGAGTCATAGGCCGAACTACGTATAGTCTCGGGTGATGGCTGACGTAACAGAGGCGACTACTTGCGTGAGAGCAGAGTCATAGAGGCCGAGCTATGTATAGTCTCGGGAGTAAGCTGCCGTAGAAGAGGCTTACTAGGTGACTACGTGCGCGAGAGCAGAGTCATAGGCCGAGCTACGTATAGTCTCGGGGTGATGGCTACCATAGCAGAGGTGACTACTTGCGTGAGAGTAGAGTCATAGAGGTCTAGGTATGTATAGTCTCCGGAGTAGGCTGCCGTAGCAGAGACTTACTAGGTGACTACGTGCGCGAGAGTAAAGTCATAGGCAGAGCTACGCATAGTCTCGGGAGTAGGCTACCGTAGCAGAGGCTTACTAGGTGACTACGTGTGCGAGAGCAGAGTCATAGGCCGACCTACGTATATTCTCAGGAGTAGGCTGCCGTAGCAGAGGCTTACTAGGTGATTACGTGCACGAGAGCAGAGTCATAGGCCGAGCTACGTATAGTCTCGGGTGATGAGCTGCCGTAGTAGAGGCTTACTAGATGATTACCTGCGTGAGAGCAAAGTCATAGGCCGAGCTACGTATAGTCTCGGGGTGATGACTGTCGTAGCAGAGGTTTTCTAGGTGACTACGTGCGCGAGAGCAGAGTCATAGGCCGAGCTTCTTGGCAACTCACGAGAGAGTGCAAAGCTGGATAGATAGGCTGCTTAAGAGTAGAGGTGAGATAAGGTCGAGCTTCTTAGCGACTCGTGAGAGAGTGCGAAGCTAGAGATATAGGCTGATCGGGAGCAGTTGGTGCTTGAGCGGCATGCACGAGAGGATGCCATGAAGTTGTTAAGACTCGAGCGACAGACACGAGAGAATGCCACTGAGAAGTTGAGGCTAGCGCATGAGAGGGCTGCTCAAATTGAGACTGACCTTTGAGTAACACTTGAGAGAGCTACTAGGGCAGAGACTCACTCCATAGAGATGGAGGAGGGCGTTGACGAGTCGGCCGCCTGGTGATGGGCTCCATAGAGATAAAGGAGGTCGCTGAGGAGCCGGGCGCCTAAGGTTGGGCTTCTGATGATGGGCTCCATAGAGATGGAGGAGAGCGCTGAGGAGCCGGGCGCCTGAGTCTGGGCACCTAAGGCTGGACGCCTGATGTTGGGCGTCCGAGTGCCTAGTGATGGGCGCCTGTTGTTGAGTGCTTTGTGAGAGGGGGTGAGACCCATCATTTAGGGCGCCTGGTGAGAGGGGGTGAGACCTATCGTCTGGGGCGCCTGGTGAGAGAGGGTGAGACCTATCGTGGGGCACCCAAGATCGAGAGGGCAAGGCCGTCATGAGGGCGACCGAGGTGGAGAGGGTGAGACACCTTGTCTGGGCGACATTCTTGGTGATGGGCGCTTGAGGCTAGGTGCCTGATGAAGGGCGCCTGATGCTGGGCGCCTAGTATAGGGCGCATGGATGCTGAGGGCCATTGGGCGCTAGGGTATGCCTGTTTGGGCGCTTGCTGCTAGATGTCTGCTACTGAGCGTATAAAGTTGGACGCCTGATGAGAGGGCCACTGCTAATTTTTCTAGCTTCATCCCCTATGAGGCACCAGTAATAATGGGTGACGGGAAGAGCCTTGATTATAGTGGTTGTGGCTTAGGGAGCAGTGATTGATCGTTAGGAGTATGATGATTGTTTTCCTTTTGTCTACACTTATTGTTAAGCCATGTTCTGACTTTTATAACATGTTTGTAAGTTTCAGGAAAGCAAGACAATTCGGACACAATAACATTCACATAATCTCATAAAATAATAAATAACAGCATAAATAAATTAAAACAATAAGAGGATAGATGAGAGTCACTGGCTTCCATGATTTCTATATTGATTCTCTCATTCGGCTTAGTCCTAATACACAGGTATGCGTGGAGGGGGAACACGTGAGCTCTCCACGCGCTGAGGAGGGACTCTTGGGAGAGGGGCGCCCAGGTGTGGCCTTGGGGCTTTCAGAGATGTTGTCCAACGACGGGGGTCGCCGTAGCAGATGGTTCCATCGGTGTAAGGGGAGGCGGAGCCTTCTCCCGGTGAGCGGGGTTATTGTCTTCCGGTTGTTGGCTCATTGATCTGGTTATGATTGGCATGGAATAAGAGAGTAGAAAAACTAGTCGTTCCCACAGACGGCGCCAAACTGATGATGCACAAATTGGTCTTCGTGCGAGATCAACAGTTACGAGTGTGATTAATGAGTAGTAATGAACAATCAATGACAATCAATGGTAAAACGGTAAATATAAAGTCAACACCAAGATTTATAGTGGTTCGGTCCGAGTGACCTACGTCCACTTTCTCGAATGGCAGCGGTGGCCGGTGATCTTTATTAATGTATCATGGTACTCCGGAGAGTTTACAGTGCTTAGAGAGAGAGATGAATGTGTGTAGGGAGGTGTAGTGTGTGTAGGAGTTTCAAGGTGTAGAGGTCTGAATGTGGTGCCCAAGTCCTCCCTTTATGAGGAGAGGGTTTACATTTATATAGGTGTGATGAGGCGGTAAGGCGGTGACGTGAGGAATGAGTCTTCCACTATTTTGGTAAGCACACTTTTGGTAGGAGTAGACCTCTTTGTTAAGCACACTTAATGTAGGAATAGATCTCCGTATCTCGATGTTTTCTCCCTCGTGCTTTTATTCAGTCGGAGGCAGACTCTCTGGCTTTAGACTCGAACGTCGTCTTGAGGTCGGACTCGCATCGGAGTGGATTTGATCGTCTTGGATTTGAGTGAGGAGGCCGAAGGAAGGGAGAGGAGGAGACGTTCGAAGGGGAGCCAACCCATGCCAGCGCCCAAAGGGGCCGGCCTAGGCGGCGCCCAAGGGGTGTCATGGGCGGCGCCCAAGGGGCCTGAGCTCTTGGGTGTTGTCCTCTTGACGCGCTCCTCTTGATGCCTTCTATACCCATGGGTCGAACCAGCCTCGATTTGGACTTTCGTCTGCTTGGTGGACTTTGATTGGGCTTTCTCTTTTGGACTTCTCGGTTTACTTACATTGAGCTTGGCCCAGTCAAATTCGGGCTCGTCAACGTTTTCAATGAAGAATCTAAAAACTAATTTAACGGTGGATTTATCATTAAAGAATCACCATGCTTGACTATGGATGAGAATCAACACTCAGATCATACAAAAACTTAGCCAGAAGTAAAACCCATCAAGTCGAAATCGGCGATAATCATATAAAACTAATGAAAATGATCAACAAGATTGAAAGAAGTAATCTCCACTAGAATTGCTTCAAAACACTAAGTTCAAATACAAGAACAAACCATACAAATACAGTTTTGAAAATAAAATGGAAATCTCTTTGGTTGCCTTCTCCGTAACCCGACAAAACTCTTACAATGTAAATTCTCAAGCAAAACTCAAAAGCTAAGCCTGTTCCCTCCAATATATGAAGGAGTATGTATGTATTGTGGCATCCCCATCCTTCCTCCTCATTGGCTAATGTATGAAGAAGTCTCCTCCACCATTGTCGTCCAATGGGAGCACAAAACTTTTGTTGGGAAGTGCACTCATCCAATCAAAGCCTTGCCTAGGAAGTAAGAAACGCCCCTTAAGTTGTGCAAGAGGATGAAAGTTGCTTCACAACCAATGAATGAAGACCCGGGACTTTGTGAACTTAGTGTGTGAAGAACATGTACAAGGCATAAAGAATCAATTCCAAGCTTTTTGGTGGTCATAGTACCGGTACCAACACTGTAGAACTAGTTCAAAGCTCTCTTGATTTCTTAGAACTGGTACCGGCATGATTGAACTGGTGCTAGGCTTTCTGGACCTCGTAGAACCGATTCTTTCTAGCAGTCCTTTCCTTGATTTTTTGTTTTTCTCCTTTGGATTTCAATCCTCTTTGTTCCTATGCTTTCCATGATCTTCTAACTTGATTCCCTCTTCTTCTCCTCCTTTGCACCTACAAATATAAATACAACAATTAATCTAATCTTATTATTATTCAAACACTTAAACACCGAACAATGACATAAAATGGATGGATTAACTTATCAAGTATCCAACATTACACATTTTCAACATACCCCCAACTTAAACTTTGCTAGTCCATAGCAAACTCAACATAGAAAGCAAGCATCCAACCATTCATCCGTCTCATACACAATTACATTAAGAGCAATGCTATTGAGACCTAATTTGCTGACCTAATTCACTATGACTTTTGGATTGATTGTGGGGGCCATCAAGCATTGGAACTTGGTGTTGATCCAGTGGTTCTCCTGTAGTCACATCATTATGTCAATAAATTAGGTCAGTGTTTTAGGTCCAAATAGTATTACTCTTACATTAAACAAACATATCAAACACACAACAAAATCTTAAAGCACCCAAATTTTCATTTTTTTCATTTAAATGACTCTAATGCTTCCTAAACCCTATTTACCTACCTACATCTCCTAATTACCTAATGACTCAACACCTAGTAAGTAAAAACACGTAAGACATGCAACAAAACTAAAAAATTTCTTGAATTCAAGATGCATTTCAATTAAAAATACTAAACAAAAACCACTTTTGTTGGATACATGATTACATTTAGTAAATGCAACAAGCCTTTAAACTCTTTGGTCAACCTTAGTGGACGAGTTGTGTCTCGTGAAAATACCTACAAACTTCTTTTAATTGCATCCTGAAACTTAAAACATATTATAATATCCTAATTAACAATGAGATTTAAAACAAATTCTCTATCAACCCAAGGCATTCATACAAGAGCTACCCCATAGTTTTAAATGCTATGAAAAAATATTACATCACCATTTTCACTTGAGATTCGTGAGTGTGTGAAATGAGTGTATAATTTAAGAGATTTATTAAATAAAACCCATATCTACACACTGCAAGAAAAATGGTTTTTTGCGACGATTTTTTTCGTTGCTAAATTAAAAAAAATCGTTACAAATTATTTTTCGTGACGTTTTTTTTTCGTCGCATGTTCGTCGCAATAGTCTCGTCGCAGAGAGTATCTTGCGACGCAAATTTATTTTTATCGCAAAAAAAAAAATTGTGGCAAAAAAAACGTCGCTGAAAGTTAAAAAAATGTCGCTAAAAAACTATTCCACCAGCGTAAAAAATAAAAATAATAATTTAATTAATTTTTTGCGACGGAAAAAAAACGTCGCTAATAATGTTTTACAAAAATAAATAAAAATAATAAAGTAATTAATTTTTTGCGACGACAAAAAACGTCACTAATAATTTTTTTAATAAAATTAAAAAAATAATAATGTAATTATTTTTTGCGACGTAAAAAAACGTTGCTAATTCTTTTTTATAAAAATAAAAAAATAAAAAATAATAATGTGATTAATTTTTTGCGACGTAAAATAAATTGTCGCTAATAATGTTTTAAAAATTAAAAAATGTAAAAAAATTGATTAAATATATTTGCGATGTATAAAAATAGTCGCTAAAAAGATTGTTCCTACAACATTCGCTGCGATTTTAATTTCGTCGCAAAAAAAAATATTTTTAAAAAGAATTCATAAAAAATGATATTTCAATAAAAAATTTCACTTGTACACCAATAATACATGTATTCAATCGTCGCTAACACATTTATTACATTTCACATCTTTTTAAAAAACTACAATTTTATTTCCAAAAAAAAAAATAATTACAAGAATCAAATAACAAGAAGTTTTATAAATTGAAAAAATGACTTTAATCCTTCAAGAGGATTTAAACCATCTCTAATTACATTTAATGTCTCTTAAACTTTAACAACTTTAGTAGTCCAGCTACATGCCTTGAAATACCATCTCCAAGCTCAACAGATCAGTACCAGTCCAGACTGAAGTCAGTTGCGTAGATAAAACAAAGCAAACCTCTGCTAGTTTGTCAAAATCAAAATATAGGTTCTTAGAACTTCTGCTACCAACAAGCTTAGATGGTTTTGATTCCATGGGAACACCCTTCAAGAATGACCTAAAACTGTTATATAAATAAACATAACAAGTATAAGATAAAAAAATATATAAATGACTAACATATAAAAATGAAGAAAAGAATGGTACCGTTCTGAAGTTATCAACAGAGACACGACTATCTTTATTAGGTTCCCAAAGCATAAACTGAGCTCTAAGGTAAACCAATGCATCCTCTATCAAAGCCTTTGAGAGAGCCTGCAACCATAGAACAGACAACAGTAAGAGTTATCCTCAAATTGAAAAAATTTCAATGGAAAAAAAATAATCAGACAAATTTCTCAATTGAGACGTTCAACATGTAGACTAGGGTAAGTCGAGAAAGATAGTAGTGAGAGTTTAGTAAGATTCATGGACTCCTGGAAGAAGTATGCATTCATGATAAGTAATACCCATATAATCCAACAAGAAAAAAGATTTGGTGGTGTTGGGATTTTTTTTTTGGGAAGAGGGGCCTCTTTTGCTTCCATGTTTCCATGGTTGTATCATTTCACTAGATCCTATAGTTCATCCATTGATAGTACAGTAGCATCTTATTCTTGCCCGGTTTGTTGGAATTTCGATTTCTTTAGGAATTCAAATGATTGTGAAATCCATGGGTTTTCCTTTCTTTTGTCCATTTTGGATAATCTAGTTCCACAGCAATCTTCAATGGATGCAAGAAGATGAATCATTTCTTCTTTAGGGGAATTCTCTTCTTAAATCTTTGTTGGAAACCTTAGTTGGTAAAGCAAACATTCCAATTTTTGAGTCCTCACACGATTTGGAAGCCCAAAGCACCTTTAAGGGTTCAAGTATTTGTATGGTTACTTGCACATGAGAAACTTGAAGACAAAGAAAGTTCAGTTATTTGCATGGTTACTTGCATATAAGAAACTTAAGACTAAGGAAATTATCCAAACTTCACACTAAGGTGTATTCTGCGATGGTTTCAATTTCGCAAAATAGACTTTGCTGATTGTTGGGATCCCTTGGTGATTCTGTGATGTTGTGAAACGGTAACAATTCAAAACAGTTTTTTTGTGACGTTTTTTAAAAACATCGCTAAAAGTGAATTAAATTATTATTTTTTAAAAGTTTTCATTTAAGTTAACAGTTTTTTTGTAATGTTTTTTAAAAACGTCGCCAAAAGTTAATTAAATTTTTTTTTTTAACTTTTTATTTAAATTGATATATTTTTAAAATTTTTATTTATGTAAACAGTTATTTGCGACGTTTTTAAAAAATGTCGCTAAAAGTTAATTAAGTTGATATTTTTTAAAGTTTTTATTTATGGGAAAAAAAATTTGTGACGTTTTTTAAAAAATGTCGCTAAAATTTAATTAAATTGTTATTTTTTAATGTTTTTATTTAAGTAAAAATTTTATTTGCGACGTTTTTTAAAAATTAATTAAGTTGATATTTTTTAAAGTTTTTATTTAAGTAAAAAAAAATTTTGCGACGTTTTTTAAAAACATCGCTAAAATTTAATTAAGGTCCCGTTTGGTAACACGATGTTTTTGTTTTCATTTTTTTGTCAAAATAAAAATAAAAATACGTTTGGTGAATGTTTTCGTTTTTTTTTGCTGTTCTATTTTGAAAACAATGTCAAAATACGGAAACATATAAAATGATGTTTTTTAAAACATCAAAAAATCGAAACAAGCGGACAGTCGTATTCCCCATTTAATGAGGTCTGGTCTTCGAACCTTCTTCACAGCAAAATATCCTTTGTTTTCCTTACCATATAAAATGCCAAGAACAATGCTTTGTCTCATTTCTTCATTTCAGACCACTCCAACTCCGGCGAACAACGACATCCCCAACTCCAGTGAAGACCTAAGGGGTTTGAGTTGGGTTGACTGTTAGGTTTATCGCTTTCTGTCAAAAAAAAAAAACTCCAGTGAAGACCTCTATCTCTGGTGCGAAGCTCTCTATCTCCGACGAACCTGTAATCTTTCCGGCGATATTGTAAGCTCTCTGGCTGCTGGTTCCTTTACTCTAGCATTCATTTTTTTTTTTTCAGATCTATGATTTTTGTTTCAGATCTAGGGTATTTTTTTTAGATCCATAGTTTATTTCTGCAGATCTATAGTCTATTATTTCAAATCTAGGGTATATTGTTGTTTATTTTAACCTCTCTCTCTCCCTCCCTCTCTCTCTCTCTCTTTATGTATGCACACGTGTGTGTGTGTGTGTACGCATCTAGGGGTGTGTGTGTGCATCCGTGTGTCTGTATGTGTGCATCTAGGTGGATGGATATGTGTGTGCTTGCATCTGGCGTGTGCACTTGGTGGGTGGATGTGTGCGTGTTTGCATTGTGAATTGTGGGTGGGTGGGTATGAATTGTGAATTTCTGTTTAAGACCTCAACAACGTGAGGTAGAAATTTTATTAATTCCCAAAAATTACATTCAAAATGAGAGGAACAACAACCTCATTATACATGGTATAAAACTTGAAAAAAAAACAAACAAACCAAACAATGAAAAAATCTCTTCTCCTCAACACTCTGATTCCAGACTAGTCCTACATAAGGAGTAACCTGACAACAATAGGTAGTGAAATAGATGTTCAAAAATCAGTATGAATTGTGAATTGGAATTATGAATTATATGCTTATGATTTTGAATTCAATTATGAATCTGTGAATTGATTTTTGTATTATACGCTTATGAATTGTGAATTGATTTATGAATTTGAATTCAATTATGAATTGGAATTTTAAATTAATTTATCAATTATGCTTTATGTAACTAGTTGTGATTTGAGAGGGTGGGGTAATTGTTTGTATAAGTGTGAGTGTTTGATGAACATTTGTCTGTTGTGTGTGCGTGTAAACATTTGTGTGGTCCTTACTGATTAGTAAATGTGATTTATATATGTAGAATATCTCATGGGACAATGTGATTTGGAAAGAGATGGATTCAAGAATATTTCATAACTCATTCAAAGATGCTGCAACATTGAAGCTTGAGTTGTGTGCAGTGTTGGGGAGAAAAATTGTCTACTCATTCAAAGATGTTGGGTTTGATTAATTCCTATGAGATAGATCATTGCTACAGTTAATTTCTATGAGTATACAGCTTATTAGAGTTGAGTGAAGTTATTTCTAAGATTTGATCATAATTGGTAGCAAGTAGTTTAGGGACTATATTGGAAATTATCTTGTGTTGATTTTTGTTGGACATGGTTGAGCTCTATTACTTCAGAGAATGTCTTGAAGTTTTTTCCCTTTTCTTGTAAAACTTTTTTTTCTATAAAAAAAAATTCAAGTTTTATTTTGATTTGTGCCTTATTCCATGGATTGATGGATATATTGAGAACCGGAATTTTGATGTGTTTATAGCAGGAAATTGATATAAAGCTAAAATATATGACAAAAATTAAAGTGGTTACCAAATGTATTTTATAATTTAGTTTTCAGATTTTCTAAAACAAAAACTGCAATCAAACACATTTTATGTTTCAACTTTTTATCACAGGAAAAAAATAAAAATTGATTCTGTTTTTATTTTAAAAAATAAATAAAACAAAAACATTACTAAATGCACCAATTGTTATTTTTTAAAAGTTTTTATTTAAGTAAAAAGTTTATTTGCGAAGTTTTTCAAAAACGCCGCTAAAAGTTAATTACATTGATGTTTTTTTAAAATTTTTATTTAAGTAAAAAAAATTTTTGCGACGTTTTTTTAAAATGTCGCTAAAAGTTAATTAAGTTGATATTTTTTAAAGTTTTTATTTAAGTAAAAAAAAATTTGTGACAAGTTAATTAACTTGTTATTTTTTAAAATTTTTTATTTAAGTAAAAAGTTTTTTTTGCGACGTTTTTTAAAAACGTCACTAAAAGTTAATTAAATTGATGCTTTTTTAGATTTTTTATTAAGTAAACTGTTTATTTGCGACGTTTCGCAAAAAAATTTACCAAAATTGAAATTTGCGACGAAATTATAAAATCATCGCCAAAAGTCAACTTTTTGCAACAAATTTAAAAACGTCGCAAAAAATGCTTTTTGTTGTAGTGATATTAGCTATCCAATATTAGGTTAGATGCAAGCATTACTAAGGATTTTATATATGTGAGATGGATTTTTATAAATCAAAACAACGAATGGCTCACATATAATTTAGAAATGACAGACAATTATGAAAATGAAATGACTTTGACATAATCTCATGAAAGTATTGCTAGGGCAAAGGAAAGCAGTACAATTGGCCTACCTCTTAACATAATTTAGTATATACACTCACCACCATTCTCAGAATAAAATAAGACTTTAATTTGGTTGTAATGAGGTCTTGGGTGAAACCTAAAGAAACCAAAGGATAGGAATTCAAACGGACTTATTCCAAGAATATGACTTTGACAGCCATATCTTCTCATTTGAAATTCAATTAGCTCACATCATTTATTTCTCTATTCCCCCCCCCCTTTTCATTGCCTTTTCACAAATTTTTTCTTTTTCTCTTTCTCCTTCCTTTTATTCTCTCTATTTTTTTTTCATCCTTTCTTTCTTTCTTTGCTTGCTTTCGAATGTTGACAATAAACTCAATACTCATCATCCACCGTTCTTTCACCTTTTTTTTTCTTTTGTCTATTTCTTATAACCACCATTACCTTTTCAATTTGTAAAGGATATCAATCATAGGATAACCAAGGCAATATAAATATATTTATGCTTGGTTTGGTAAATCACGTGGCTTAAGAAATAAAATTTTCAATAAAACTCAATCAGGGTTACTACGAACAATGACAAGAAAGAATAGGCTAAGGCTCAAATTAATTTAAAGATGACCTAAGATCATTTTTCCAAAAATATATGGCAAGGTACACTTTTGCATCCAGAAATAGTCAATTAACTACCTTCCTTAGACTAACCAAAGAAAAAATAATGAAATTATGAATGACACAAATCTCACAAGGGCAATACATTCATCTCCACTATGTATTTCAATCCTTTTAAGGTAATAATCTCATAAAATAAATCGCAAAAATTTTCATACTCATGGTGCACATAGGGTGAGCTTCTAATGAAAATATGAACATGATACTTAATCATAGAATAAACTTGTAAAATGTGCTATTATGCAAATAACTCAGGATTCAATCGAATTAATAAAAAATCTCATGCTAGCTAAGAAAGAATAATACAGTTTAAAACATATACATATTTTTTTTTTCAAATTTTTTCATAAGTTTTCAATTTATTTTTCAATTTTTCATATAAACATGGTGGTATAACATAGTAATGGTGCACCCCTTATCCTCCAACTTAAATCATGTATTGTCCTTAATGCAAAAACATAAATGTAATGAGAAAAATGAATACAATAAAGGTAAAAAAAAAATATGACACTAAGTTGCACAAAAAAAACCATCATCTGCAAAACAACAAAAGAACTACACAAAAAAGAAGTAAGTTCAACAAAATAAAAATTATAACTACTTTGTACAAAGAGTGCTTGTGAGATAGATCAATTAGGATTAAGTTCCAAATTGGAGTTAGTACCTAGTTTCAGTCAGGCTCCAATGAACTTCTTCTTGCTTGAGTCTCTTGCATATCCTGATAACTCCTGTGAAGAACTTAATATATAAGCATAAAACTCAACATCAGGATTCCCATCATCATGAACAAAATTAATCAAACAAACTTGTATAGGGTGAGAACAATAAGACATTGAATTTTTTCTCTACAATCTCATCAACTACATCCACCTCATAAATTTCTTCTAACTCGCCTGATTGCTTTATCACATTAAAGACATTCAATTCACTGGTTATGTTTTCAAATGAAAGTTTCATGACACCATTCCGAGAATTGATTAATTCATTCGATGTGTTTAGGAATGGTCGTCCTAAAATGATTGAAATTTGAGCAGCATTAGCAACGAGCTTAGTATTTAAAATAATAAAATCAATAGGAAAATAGATTATATTCACTTGGACCAATACATCCTCCACAATTCCCCTCAATATCCTTATACGATCCGCCAGTTGGAGAGTGATTGATGTTGGTTTTAGCTCTTCCAACCCTAATTGTTGGTATTTCAAAAAAGATAGGAGGTTGACACTTGCACCCAAATCCAGCATTGTTGACTCCCCTTGGCGATCCCCGATGTTGATAGGAATGGTGGGACAACCTCGATAATTTATCTTTGGTGGAGTATTGGTCCGCAAGATAGAACTTACCTGCTCTATTAGAAAAGCTTTCTTTTGAACATTCATCTTTCTCTTTGCCATGGATAAATCCTTTAGAAACTTATCATATGATGGTACTTTTCTTATGGCATCAAGCAAAGGGATATTGATCTACACCAGCTTAAAGCATCAAAAATTTCAACATTATTAGTCAACTTAGCAAGTTCTTTTAATTGGTGAGGATATGGTGCGTGAATAGGACACTTATTTTCAAGAAAATTAACAATGTCAGGCTGATCAAATTTATCACCCTCCTTGGTTTCTTCCTTAGTCTCTTTTTCTGTAGGTTTAGAGACTTTCAGTAAAATGATTTTGTCAATTTCTTTTCCACTTCTTTGGGTGGTGATAAATTTGATTTGTTCTACGTTACATTGAGTGGCATTAGAGGCCTCAACACCATGTAGACCTTTAGGGTTTTCCTAGAGTTGTGCCGAAATTTACCCTTTTCTTGCTGAAGCATACCTAATGAATTGGTCAACTTGGTAATCTAAGTACTAATGCCTCCAAAGGCTTGTGCATTTTGATTATTCATTATTGTTTGACTCTGTATAAACTGATGCAATATGTTCTCTAAACTTCTCTTATGAAGGGATAAACAAATGAATTTTGCTAACCCTCGAGGCCGAATCCTTACTAAGGCGAGTTTTGAGGAAACTCTTGTGGTTCGTGATTGTGATAATGAGAATAAGTAGATGGACCTTGACCAGAAAAATTTTGGTTTTTTTGGACGAGCAGACCATAAGACATAGGTGCATGAGGTGTAGAAGTGTTATCATTCTTCCAACTAAAATTAGGATGGTTTTCTATCTAGGCATGTAATTCATCTTGGTCTCTTAGTACATATTTTCCTCTCCCAATAGGTTGAGAGGCATTAGATGGCTTTAATTTGTCTGCAGGGTTGGAAATGTCTCATGATTGAGTCATTTCTACCAAGGTATCAAAGTAATCTAAAGATTTTTCTGGATCTTTATTCAAAAATTCATCATTGCACATCATGTCAATGAACTGGCGATGTGCAGGGGTAATTCCTTCATAGAAGAAACTAACCAATTACCAAGACTCAAATCCATGATGCAGAATAGAGTTTAAAAGGTCTTTAAATCTTTCCCAATTTTTCATTCTTTTATTTTTTTTGAAAAGTTTTGGATTTGTTTTCTCAAATATGTAGTTCTATGGACTGGAAAAAATTTATTTTGCATGTCAGACAATGATCCAATTGATCGGGATTTTACAGAATTGAGCCAAGATTCTGCTTTATCTTTTAATGAAAATGAAAATAGGTTAATTCTAGCAATTTCCTCATGCACATTTTGATCAAGTAATGTTCCAACCACCTCCTTGAATTCCTTGATGTGAAGATAAGGGTTTTCCCTATCCACACCATAAAACTGAGGTAATAATTGGAGCATTCTTGGTTTAACAACAAATGCATGCGCTTAGACATGTAAAAGTATGCAAGATGGTGAACCATTTCCCAGAGGTTGGAGATATTCCCTAATTGTTCTCACGGGATGAATAATTGGGAGAATATTTCCATCTAATCTTGGATTTTGATTATTCCCTTGGTTTTGCCCCTCATTTAAATTTACATTGTCCATGTTTCTGTTTGGTCCTGGGTCTCGTCTAACAAGTCTATTTGTATTATCACATGCCCACATACAATGACTACAATCCTACAAATACAAATCTAAAACAAAAACAAATGTAATATATATACAGTGAAAAGAAATGAACCCGAGCTTGTGATGAAAATCACAACACTTACCTGACGTCCGTCCGAATCACCTTTCAAATTGAATCGTCATTCCCTGACAATGGAGCAAAAAATGCTTGTCAATCCCAAACTCTCTTTTGTTTGTTATCCAACAATGTATGCTCAACCTTCTTTTAAATGTTGCAATATTCTTTCCTCAAACGTAAGAAAGTTGTGCAATGTACTACTCAGAAATCCCAGGTCATCTCCTCAGGGAACAAAGGCAATCCGCTTGTTTATGTGTGCAACACAAAGTAGAAGTTCTTGATTTATGGAAAAATGAAGGAATTAATTTTATTGTATTAAAATCAAGAAGAAAATATTTGGCTAATCCTCGTAAATCAACTCACCATAATCAAACGTTTTGATTCTCAATTTTAACTCATATGAGGTTTTGTTTAAACTTGCTCAAACGAAAAAATATTCAACAAAAACCATGTTTACATAAAATGTAATTTTGAAGATAGGGAATGGAAGTTAGAGTGTTAAAAACAACTAGTTTTCAAAGTTGGTTTTTCTCTTCAACAAAACATTCGACCAGTTAGAAATTTTTAGAGAATCACTATGCTTGATTATGGATGAGAATTCAGATCACACTGAAAACTTTGCTAGAAGTAAAACCCATCAAGTCAAAATCGATGATAAACAACATGTAAAACTAATAAAAATGAGAAACAATATTGAAAGACGTAATATTCATTGGAATAACTTCAAAACACTAAGTTCAAATACAAAAACAAACCATACAAATAGAGATTTGAAAATGAAATAGAAATATCTCCGGTTGTCTTCTCCGTAACACGACAAAACTCTTATAATGTAAGTCTCAAGAAAAACTCAAAATTAAAACTCAAAAGCTAAGCCTCTTCCCTCCAATTTATGAAGGAATGTGTATATACAGTGGCATCCCCATCCTTCCTTGTCATTGGCTAAGGTGAGTGGCATGGGTGGTGGAAACTTTCCTGAAGAAGCTTCCTTTGTCGGTGTCGATCAACGGAAGTGCTCAAGTGTTGTTCGATGGTGCACTCATCCAATCAATAGCCTTGCCTAGGAAGTAAGAGTTGCCCCTCAAGTTGTGAAAGTGGAAGGAAGTAGCTTTACGACCAAGGAATGAAGTCCCAAGACTTCGTGAACCGACTAAGTGTGTGAAGAACTTGTACAAGGCATGAAGAATTGGTTCCAAGCTTTTTGGTGGTCGTAGTACCAATACCAATACTGTAGAACCGGTTCAAAGCTCTTTGGATCTCTTAGAATTGGTACCAACATGATAGAACTAGTACTAGGTTTTCTGGACCTCATAGAATTAGTTCTAGTAACCATTTTCTTGATTTTCTGTTTTTCTCCTCCATATTCCAATCCTCTTCTTTCCTATGTTTTCCATGATCTTCTAACTTGATTCTAAAATGCTCATCTTCTTCTCCTTTGCACCTACAAACACAAATACAATAATTAATCTAATTTATCATTATTCAAACACTTAAACACCAAACAATGACATAAAATGGATGGATTAACTTATATAAAATATGCAATATTACACTCTCAACAACTTACAGGAATGCAGAACATCAATAATAAGAAAATAATAAGAATCTGAACCTTGTGAAACCACAGTTTTCTTAAGACATATTTGCTCCATCTAGGTGCTCAAGGTTAATAAAAAAAAGTTTCTCAAGATTGAACATATTTTGTCTTTGAAGAACCAACACTTCAATCTCCAAAAATCGATGAACAGAACTTGTGTTTGTACTTGAACCAAAAAGATATATAATACAAAAAAAAAAAAAGAGAGAGAACGGATGCAACAATATGCAACAACTTTTTGTATTCTAGTATGTTTTTGTATCTGAAAATAGTATCAAGGAAGTCCTTTATAGACTCTCTTGTGTCTGTTCAGACTACCTAAAAAGACATATGACACCACTGTTCAGTGAACAGTCATGAAAGGCATTTTTAGGGCATGAACGGACACAAGGACAAGCGCCAAATTCAAAATATAATGGATAGAAATTTGAATTTTGGTTGGAAGACTAATTTACCCAAGGCTCAAGCCTGTGCGCAGCTGGGTTGAGTTGTGGTTGTGGCAGGTGGGCATGTGTGTGGTAACCAAGGTTGTGGTTCCCCTTGGAGTCTAACCCATAAAAGTCAACTATGAGTATATTAACTCACCAAGTCTTTGGTTTTTAATCAATGTGGGACAAACTTTTTACACTATACTACTTCATTCTTAGTTTCTTCCATCCATTCAAGTGTGTCACTTTGAGATATAATTTCTCATTCAATCCTTAATGGTTCTGAACAAGTAAATACACCACATTAATCTCATCGTGGAGAAGAACACGTTTAAACATGGTCCACCAATTTTGAGGTGTAGGTCTCACTTTTATTTAAGCCCAAAGTTGTTCCACATAAATTTTTCAAAAATCTATTTTTTCCAACAATCCCCCACATAAATGAAAATTTGTTATATGAAAATGCAAACACTAGTTCAATTACAGTTGAAAGTTACTGCATCAATATAAGTAGCCTAGTAGCCTTGAACTTTTCTTTGTCAAAAACTATCGAACTTACTCGGCTAATCAGTGAATTTGATGTCTTTGAACTGTCAGTTGTTTGTATAAACCAAGACAATAGAATTCACACAATTTTCCTTCGAACATAGTTGGATCTCATGTTTGTATTCATTTTGACCTTGAACACCACTTAGTTTCTTGAGTAATTTAGAGAAATCAACCTATGATTCTCATAGAAATGACCGCTTCTTACTCATGTAGGTGATTTCTGATTGAAAGTATCCTTTTATATCCTACTAGAAAATTTTCAAGTAACATAAATTATTAAAAACATAGCCTACCTTAGCTCTCGCAGCAGATATGAAATATCTCATCATAGGAATAAGAAGGAGTTGAAAATCTCCTCAGTGTTTCTCTAAATTATACATAATTCAATTGTCTCTTTGAACCTAGATCTTTGGATCTCTAATCACCTAGGTTGGCTTGTCATTATTGTGACTCTTTGTTAAGTAATAGGTTTTAAGTCTATTCTCCCTAATGAACTTTCTACTTGCTCTCTAATCTAACCTTTTCTATGCAAATCTACGATATTATCTTTTGACTTCTTGTAGTCAATGAATATAATATCATTCGAGAGCAACTATCTAATGCTATTATGTCTACAACGTATGTGTCGAGATTTACCATTATGCATACAATTTTGTACCCTTCCAATAGTAGATTGGCTATCACAATGTGTACATATTGCTAGCACATGTTTTGGCCAATTTGGAATATCATCTAAGAAGTTGCGAAGTCATTTTACTTCTTCTCCAACTTTATCCAAGGCAATAAACTCAAATTCTATTGTAGATCTAGTAATATATGTTTGTTTTGAGAATTTCCATGGCACGACTGCACTTCCCAAGGTAAAGACATATCCACTCATAGATTTTGAATTTTTAGTATCAGATATCTGATTAGCATCAGTATATTCTTCAAGCATAGCTGGATATTTTGTGAAATGCAAACCATAGTTTTGGGTATATTTTTAAATATCTCAAAACTCTAATTAATGTTTTACAGTGATTTGTTTCGGGGTTACTTGTATTTCGATTTTGCTTACTTGTAGAATATGTTATATTCGGACGGGTACAATTCATTACGTATATTAGACTATCTATTATACATGCATATTCTAATTGAGATATGCTTTCACCATTATTTTTAGAAAGATAGTTATTAATTTTAGCAGGTGTTCTCGTAGGTTTTATCTTCTACTTCTTGAACTTATCAAGTGTTTTATGAATATAATGAGATTGAGACAATGTGAATCCATATGAGACAATGTGAGATTGAGACAAGGAACAAGAGTCTTTATTACAGTTGGCTAGTCTAACTCTTCAGTTAAGTGAACCACTTAATTCCTTGTGTATTTTCTCTTATTTCACCACACACACCCACTACACCTCACATGGAGCTCACCAACTCTTCTAGCTCATGCCTTTCAAATTTTTCTCCATTAATACTGAATGAATGAATGCACTCAATTATTTTATTAGTTTAAGTTTGACCTTAATTCAGTTAATATTCATGTTTACTCAATCATGACTAAATATATTGTGTTATTATTTGTAGTGTTGGTGAACGAGTTTGAGTTGAGGATAAGTTGATTGTGAATATTGAAATAGTAGATGCTGATTCAAAGAAGAGTACATTCAACAATGTCAAAATGTTCAAATTATTATGTTGTAGTAGTACTCTTATGGGCATAACTGCAGCGTGATTGATTTAAGTTGTATTTTTTAAATAAAAATTTAATTATATATACTCTTTGTGCATGTTGATATTTAATGTCCTGTTTTTAGAAGAGATTTTATCCTAAAAAAAAATTAAGAAAAATATTTGTGGACTCATATTGATTGTTAATTATTAAAAATTTGTGTGTACATTGCTTTTGTGAATGGACAAATACTTACAATTTTTTTTCTAGTTATATAGTGTGTTTGAATTTTATCTCAGTCATATTTTTTCCATTAAAACTATCATCAATCACTTGAATTTTATCTCAGTCATATTTTCTTCAACAAAATCATCACCAGTCACTTACATCACTCATCATCCATTTATGAGACTCAAACGTCAAATCGCATCACTTATTTCTATCATATGTTTAATTATTTATATATTTTTCCCTAAAAATATCACATCATTCATTTCTATAATATATTTAATCATTTAATATTTGATTAATTTGTAGTTAATATATTTAAAAAAAAAATTAATATAGTGGAATCGATTTTTTAGACGCTCAAATTTTATATTTTATCGTGCCTTCAGACACGAATTATTACTAGTATATATAAGACTAAAAGACACATCTAGTTTAACTACTTTTTTAATTGTGCGCCTCTAACTAAACTCGGGCCTTAAAATTTCATTTGGAGGTCCTAAATGGTTTTTGATTTGGGCCACAAGCAGAAGTTTTGGTGGACCATCATCAGGCTGGGCCAGGATGGATGATTTGAAATGTAAAGAATAAAGTTGCAACTTCTTAAAAATAAAGGATAATTATTATCAGACTTTTTAAAGTTTATCACTTAATAACTCAGATCTATTTATATTTAAACTATTGCACACAAATTTTTTAAAGTTTATACACACGTAACACATAGACCCCTGCCGTCAATGTTCATTAGTATATCCGTTAATAAATTACACCCAGATCCCCTGAAATTTGTACGTGTGTAATACTTAGATCATTTAAGTTTAAAATATTATACTTATACAAAAAATACTCCAATAAAAATAAAATATCAAATATTTTAAAATTTACAACTAAAATTCATGTTTTATTATGACATTTATTGAAATAAAATTAAAACTAAAAATCTAATTTTTTTCTTAAAGAATTATAATTTATATACAATTATTCTATTTATCCCAAATTAAAGTTAGAAGATATTTTGTCCATTACATTTTGATCCCTTGTTTGATTTTTTTAGTCTTATTTCAATAGATAGTATAATTGTATAATAATTATAATTTTTAAGAAAAAATAGATTTTTATTTATTTCAATAAATGACATAATCGAACAAGAATTTTGTTGTAAAATTCATGTTCTATTATGAATGACTTAGACCTCTTATTTATTTATTTATTTTAGTTTTAATCCATTAAATAGTATAATTGTATACTAATTACAATTTTTTAAGAAAAAATTGGATTTTTAAATAAAAAATTAGATTTTTTTTATTTTATTTCAATAAATTATACAATAGAATATGATTTTTGGATGTAAAATTTAAAATATTTGATATTCTATCTCTGATTGGAGTATTTTTAGTCAAAATATAATATTTTAAACTTAAAGGGTTTAAATATTATACACCTAAAAATTTCAGAGGGTCCGAGTGTAATTTATTAACGAATATTCTAAAGGACATCGACGGCTGGGTATAAGTGTTACATGGGTACAAACTTCGAAGGATCTATGTATAATATTTTAAATATTAGAGAATCTGAATGATTAAATGACAAATCTCAAAAGGTCTAAATATAATTCTCTCTAAAATAAAAGTTTATTTTAAGGATGGACTTTACCGAATGGAATTTTTAGTGTGAATTTTCAAAAAATGCAAGATGAATATGTGTTTGAAAGTACTTTTTAATTAAAATATACATAAAAATATGTTCGATGTTAACAACTTAAAAGTGTAAAATAACACAAACTTAACAACGTTCCCCCTCTTAACTTCTTCCTAACAAGCAACAATACACTTAACCTTGATATTGAATTAAATTTATATATTACATTCTATTGAATTATTAAAAAACATCCATAAACATTACAACAATTAATTGTAACACAAGGCAATTATGGGAAAATTTACCCATCAACTTTACATTAAGCTTGATACATTCAGAGAACGTTCTTCATTCAAGCAAATGGTGTGTATTCCATATTATTTAACATTGTCATAGTTTTAGATCAATTTATTCAATAATAGATCATATGCGTGTCGATTTCGTATCTGATTTGTATTATTTTCATATCATGTTGGATTCATTTTTATATTTTGTAAATGTTTTTTTCATATGACATTGCGAATCAAAAATTAAAGAACTAGAATCATTTTTTCTAAACCAAATCAACCTCGTATAGACTTCCTATAAATTAAAATCTAGTTGATCCACATTCTAAAAATTCATACAATACTAGACCAGGAAATAAAATAGTAATAATAAATTATTATTTTTATTATAATACCCAAAATATCACTCTGTATGACATTACATTGTAAAATCATTTACATCATGAGAGCACTAAGATAATCCATCAATAAATAAAACTTCATGAAATTATTCATAGAATTTACAACATTATCCCAAAAGAATAGACATATCTTGGCTTTTACATTCCAAAAATCAATTAATGTAACGCAGCGAAAATAACAAAAAAAAAAAACTAGACTCCACAAGGTTAAAAAAAATATCCTAGTCTATAACAAAAAAAAGTGTTGTTCTAGGCGTCCACCTTGGGATCCACGCTCCCGTGTATTGAAGTCTCCCAGTGTGCGGGCTCCTCGACTCCCAACTTTTCCTTGAGAGGATAATCTGAAAAGGTTGTTAAGTAAGGGGTGAGCACGAAGCTCTATAGGAAAATTCTTCCAAACCCGAATAAGGTTTAGAAAAGCATATAAAAGCTGTCGATCTCATTTTACAAATAGCGTATGTAATTTTTGAAATAAAAATAGGGACATTTTAAACATATCTCAAGTTTACGAACAACAATAAAGTTAAACGGAGAGGCGAAACCAATTACCAACAATGAGTCTAACAATTTTTCCAAAATTAAACCAATCACCCACACATGATGTAATATTGTCCTATTTGACATGAGCATCCTTTCAAGGAATCTTTCACCCTCAAGGTGTTGTTTCTCAAGCATACTTACAAGGAATCTCCTAAAAAGGCCACATATTATCCTCTTTTGGCATGAGCATCCTGATCAGGAACCTCTCACCCTCAAGGTCTTATTTCTTTGGCATGAGCATCCATACAAGGAACCTCTTACCCTCAATGTTTTGTTTCTTAAGCATCCTTACAAGAAATCTCCTAAGAGGGAATGAACATCCTTACGAGGAACCTCTCACTCATGTTCGTCCAAACAACCATACAAGAAATACAATACTAACTATTTTCTAAAATACCCAACAATTCCACAAGTCCCCAATTTACAAGCAAATTCCAAGAAAAATCACCAATTTTCACAAGTGATATTCTCAATGGACCAAATTTAAGAAAAGGTACAAGATATCATCCACAATTTCATTTCAACACTCAATACCAAATACTAGAGTTTTAAAAACCAAGATTACGTGAAAATAGAGAGAGAAATTCATTTTTCTCAAAAACTAGGGTTTTAAAGCAAGAGCAAGAGATTTCATGGGTATTGCACTCTAACTTTGTGTAGAACATGAGAATATTGGTAAAATGACCAAGCAACAAAGAACTCATAGTAAATACATATCATTAGGAGTCAAAACATACATATATGTTAACTCTAACTTCAATGAACAAGCATGGAAGAAAATCCCTACCTTGGTGTTCTTAAAGGGCTTGAGCTTTGATCCAATCTAATGTGAAACTCCCCTTTCTTTCCTCTTCTTTAAGGCTTCCTAGGGTTAGAAGTGTTGAAATGGGGCTAAGGGAGGCGGCCTTAAGTATTTATAGTGGAAGAGATGGTCCACATATCGCGAATCTGAAACCCAAACTTTTAAGTCACATTCGAATGTCATTTGGCATTCGAACGTTAATAGTGGTGGGTTTGCTTGACCTCCACGACCACCCCCACGTCCACGTCCTCATCCGCTGTCCAACTTGCACATCAATTTATACTATAGTTTTATTGATGTACAAGACATCCAAATATCACTTTAGTCTATAACATAAAGTTCATATAAAATCAGACCAACAAATTCTTTCGACCTAGTCCTATTTCTCTAGTGTGAATCCATAACTTATAGCTCCCATGTAAGACTTAAAGTCTAGGCTCTGATACCAAGATTTGTAACCCCCTAAATACTACCCTGGACGACATTACATTCTAAAACCATTTACATCATGAGAGCACTAAGATAATCCATCTATAAATAAAACTTCATGAAATCATCCATAGAATTTACAACATTATCCCAAAAGAATAGATTCATCTTGACCTTTACATTCAAAAAATCAACTAATATAACGCAGCGGAAATAACAAAAGAAAACTAGACTCCAGAAGGTTAAAAATGAATATCCTAGTCTAGAACAAAAGAAAGTGTCGTTCTAGGCGTCCACCTCGGGATCCACGTTCCCGTCTATCGAAATCTCCCAGTGTGCAGGATCCTCGACTCCCAGTTCTTCCTCGAGAGGATAATCTGAAAAGGTGGTTAAGTAGGGGGTGAGCACGAAGCTCTATAGGAAAATTCTTCCAAACCCGAACAAGGTTTAGAAAAGCATATAAAAGCGGTCGGTCTCATTTTACAAATAGCCTATGTAATTTTTGAAATAAAAACAAAGACATTTTAAATAGATCTCAAGTTTACGGACAACAATAAAGCTAAACGGAGAGGTGAAATCAATTACCAACAATGAGTTTAACAATTTTTTCAAAAGTAAACCAATCACCCACACATGATATAATATTGTCCTCTTGGACATGAGCATTTTTACAAGGAACCTCTCACCCTCAAGGTGTTGTTTCTCAAGCATCCTTACAAGGAACCTCCTAAGAAGGCCACATATTGTCCTATTTTGGCATGAGCATCCTTACCAGGAACTTCTCACCCTCAAGATCTTGTTTCTTTGGCATGAGCATCCTTACAAGGAACCTCTCACCCTCAATGTTTTGTTTCTCAAGCATCCTTACAAGGAACCTCCTAAGAGGGTATGAGCATCCTAACGAGTAACCTCTTACTCATGTTCGTTCAAACAACCATACAAGAAATACAATACCAACTATTTTCTCAAATACCCATCAATTCCACAAGTCCCCAATTTACAAGCAAATTCCAAGAAAAATCTTCAATTCTCACAACTGATATTCCCAATGGACTAAATTTAAGAAAAGGTACAAGAGATCGTCCATAATTTTATTTCAACACTCAACACCAAACACTAGAGTTTTAAAAATCAAGATTAAGTGAAAATAGAAAGAGAAATTTATTTTTCTAAAAAACTAGGATTTTAAAGCAAGAGCAAGAGATTTCATGGATATTCCACTCTAATTTTGTGTAGAACATGAGAATATTTGTAAAAGGACCAAACAATGAAGAACTCATAACAAATACATATCATTAGGAGTCAAAATATACATATATATTAACCCTAACATCAATGAACAAGCATGAAAGAAAACCCTTACCTTGGTGTTCTTAAAGAACTTGCGCTTTGATCCAATCCAATGTAAAACTCTCATTTGATCTTGTGTTTTTCCATTTCTTTCCTCTTCTCTAAGGCTTCCTAAGGTTAGAAGTGTTGAAATGGGGATAAGGGAGACGATCTCAAGTATTTATAGTGGAAGAGATGGTTCACATATCGCGAATCTGGAACCCAGACTTTTAAATCATGTTCGAACGTCATTTGACGTTCGAATGTTAATAGTGCAAATTATTGACTCACATTTGAACGCCACTTTGAACTTCGAACATTGGTTACTCCCAGTACTTTTACATTTCCATCAGAGACCCGTAAGTCACGTTCGAACGTTATTTGGCATTCGAACGTCACTAGTGCAATTAACTGTTTTACGTTCGAACGTCATTTCAGTTTCTGCTGAAACTTCAAGTGAAGTTTTGGCCAGTTTAGAAGTCGATTTGGGAAATTGTTTTTGAAATACTCTTTTGTAGCCCTGAAAGTCTACTATCTAATGTCAAAATTTTGGATCAATTAAAAATCAGGGTAAAAAGTTATGGTCTAAATACTAGGCAGTGTCTAAAATCATTTCTGTTCAAATTTTACCTAAAATGTATTTTCATTCCGGAATACTTCTAAACTTCTACAACATACCTTATTTACTCAACTAACATTTCTATTTCTATTCTTACAATCTACATAATTCATGCATACATCATTACTTATATAAGAATTATTAAACAATTACATTACTATATTTATATAACATGTGGGAGTTTACAATTATAATACCAGTTAAAATGGGTTTTTTATATATAAATAAAATTATTTGTATTTGACAATGAACTCTTTTTATTCATGGCAAAGTAGAGTAAGCATATTAGTTGTTATAAAGGATTAAAATAGTTAAAAAAGGAAGGACAATATTGGATGTTAGCTGACTCAATTAAATGACCCGGCGCACTTCCCAAGAAATAGCGGTGTTCAAATTTTTGATTATTCATAATTTTTTATCCTATCTTATCCTACGCGACTTTACCGATCAGTTATGATTATGCACAAATCGGTCTTTGTGCGAGATCAACAGTCAAGAATTCGTACGGTCGCAATCAAAGAGCAATAACCAAGCACTTAATACAGAACAGAAAATAAATAGTCGACTCAGGGATTTATAGTGGTTCGGTCGTGACCTACGTCCACTTTCTAGAATGGCAGCAGTGGCCGGCGATCTTTATTAATGTATTGAAGTACTCCGAAGAGTTTACAGTACAGAGAGAGTGAGAGGGAGAGAGAGAGATATGTATATGTATGGGATTAGTGTCTTGCCCCTCCGTGTGGAGAGGGGCTTACATTATGTAGGCTAGGGTTAAGGCGGTGAGGCGGTGCCGTGAATGAGAAGAGTTTTTCTATTTTGGTAAGTATGATTTAGGTAAGAGATCTTTGTATCCCGTCTTTCTCTCTGTCGTGCTCCTATTCCTTCAGAGGAGGACTCTCAGCTGGCATTAGACTCGATCGTCGTCTTGAGCTGGACTTGAGCCTAAGCTTGAAGTTGGAGTGGACTCGGTCGTCTTGGATTTGAGTGAGGAGGCCGAAGGAGGAGGGCGCCGAAGGGGCCAGCACCCAAGCCAGCGCTTGGGGCCAGCTTGGGCGGTGCCCAAGGGCTGTCCTGGGCGACGCCCCACGGGACCAGCCTAGGCGGTGCCCCAGGCTTGCTGGGTTGGCCTCGGGGCCTTCGGTGTTGACCTCTTGGTGCCTCTCTTTCCAACGGACTGAAATATCTTCGATATGGGCTTTCTCTTGGACCTCTCAGTTTACTTACGTTGGGCTTGACCCAGTCAAATTCGGGCTCGTCAAGTTATTATAAAGAATCTGTTTGGCCAACGAAAGATCTTTTGGTATTCCGCAAAATATCAGGTAAGAATGTAGAATACATATAACATATTTGTATTCTTACCCTATCTGCATATACATATACATATATATATATA
>CM042186.1:34592148-34603892 GCA_023539305.1 Ilex asprella | reverse complement strand
TATATATACATATACATATATATATATATATATATATATATATATATATGTTAATCCCTAAAAATTAAAATCCAAAAAACTAGAAACATTTAATTAATGTTTTTGACTTTCTTATATAGGATGTATTGATGTTTATGGCTTATTGTTGTGTTTTATTGTAATTATTTATATATTATCTAATTTATTATATTTTTTCTTTAATGTTATTGGTTTATTGTGTTAGTTAATTAATACAAGTTACTTAATTAAATTGTTAAAATGATCTAAAAATTAATAATTAAAAAATATGCGTTCACCTGATTTCTTACCCGACTTCCTTCCTGATTATTTTGGACTGAATTCGGATAGGAATAGTATACTTAATCGAGTAGGATAGACAAAAAAAAAATTATTTTGCAACATATCGAATAGAAATATAAAATATCATAATTCCTACGTATAGGGTAGAGTGAACACCCCTAACGAGAAGGGAAAAAAATGTTACATAACTCAAATGAAACCCAAAACTTAAAATCTAAATACATATTATCCTTTGGATCAGTGTGAGATGAGTGGACCTCACTAAAAAAATTGATGAGATTTACTTATCTAATAAATAATATGTATTTGAGTTATAATTTTTTTTTTTGATTTCATTTAAGTTTTGTAGTATTGTTAAAAAAAAAAAAAAAAACTCCCATTTTCAGAACCTACTCAAGCCAACTTCTCAAAGTGCGCATTTCAAAAAGTCACTTTCAGTCAGAAAAGTCCATCTGGTTGTTGCTTCAAACATTTATATTGCAATGCAATGCCTAACATTAATATTTGAAAGGATCCAAGTCCATGTTAACCATTTATATAACACAAACAATTCTATTTGGATTTAATTTAGAGATTTTGTCCATTATAGCTTTTGGATTATAAATGAACTTCATGTAACATTGAAACTCACAAATAATTAAATAATTGTATTAATTAAATCCCCTAAATTAGATTTTTAGCCACATAATTTTCACCCCAATCAAAACATAGCATTCCCTTTACTCTCCAAGTAAAAAAACTTCATGTTCTTCCCAACTTAAACCAAATATGAGGCCTTTTTGGACTTTGATTACTTGCATTCCAAGTTCAAACACCACACTAATCGAGGGTCAACAATACTCTTATATATATATATATATATATATAGAAGTATTTGCTATTACACGAAATGGTTCCAAACAATTATATCAAATTATGACTCAAACAAATTAAGTTATGTCTCAATGAGATCGGTTTAGAATTGAACCAGAAAAACATAAGATCAATCATAATTTTTAGTATCACTCTTAAATTTTATTTTATTTGATTGTAACTTGAAATACTTAGGTTGTAACTTTTTCAATGAAGAATTTAAAAGCTAATTTTACGGCGAATTTTCCCTTTTACAAAATCTTGAAATGGTACAATTCATTGTTATGTTGGGTATGATTTATAGTACATAACTTTACCAGACACTGAGAATTATCTTTCATAAAAGAAAAGTATGAAGTGTCTCTATCTTTTAGAGAGAATGCTCTCATCATTCCATATGCTCAATTCCACTATCTTTATTAACATTCCAAATCCTAACTAACTTGGGTGGGTGAATGTCATTTTCTAGTGACCAATTTCAAAGAATATAGGCAACCTCCAACCCTTATTAGTGAACTAATAATCATGCTTGCTTCCTCTTTTGTTTTAGTTCTTGAGAACTACTTGGACCTGTATGTACTTTGTTGAAAAGACCAAGCATGAAAAATATGCTAGAGGGACACCTATTATTTTGTAGTCTATTTAATGTCTTACGGAAATTATAAACCAATAATGATCACATGAGTGTAATTTGAGTGGTTGACATACTGTTTAAATTGTTAGTTTCCTTTTTGTTTTTATTTTAATCTTCTAAAAATATAATTGGGATCGGATCTTGATTCTGCAGTCGATCTCATACATGTGTCCACTGTTGAAACGCTAGACTTTATCAGAAGGAACACTTATCTTGTTAACGTCTTTTTGAAGATCCTCTTGGTGTGGGCAAAGAGGACGAGACCACTTTTAGAGGGAAAAAAAAAAAGTAAGACCAAAACATGTAAAGTTAAAGTGTGAAGATCCATAGTCAAGATCAAAATAAATCTGAATATTTTTGTCTCTGCATCACAGCAGGTCTAGTACATGATTTCCAAGGAGGAGGCTGCCTAAATTTCACCTTGGAATAATGACAACATTTGCATTAGTATTCTTCATGAAACATAGACCATGCGCAGCGATGATTGACGTGCTTATTATGTTTCCATTGACCATTGTGAGTGTGAGAGAGAAAGAGAGACAGCTAATCTTTTGGGTAAAGTTGATAATGATATGCTAAAATTTCTCCGCAGTAGGGGCACACTTTTGAGAGAGCAAGACAGAGAATAAACTGTGGGAGTTGTATACGGAAAAATAAAATCGTTATTGTATTGATATTTATTATTTTTATAGGTATTTTTATTATTATTGTGGCATTAAAAAAGTGATTAAAAAAATAGCATAATAGTACAAACACTCACAAAAAATAATATTTTTTTTGTATCACAAAAAAGTGATAAAAATAGTTACCACAATATTCATAAAAATATTTACAAAAATAGTAAAAATATCTATAAAAGTAGTAAATCACTCTCAAAAATAATAAATTTTTTTATTGTAAAAATACTCACAAAAATTATAAAAACACCCACAAAAATAATAAATTTTCGGGCAACCGTAGTCAAGTCCCCAAGTGTGAAAAGCAACCAAAATGGAAGAACACAAAGAACAGTTTATGTGGAAAAAAAAGGGTCCTGGAAAAGTTTGAGACAAAACCAGTTCTTGGATCATGACTCCCAAATTTGATTTTTAGTCATGAAATTCAACATCAGTAATTCCATGGAAATTCTAGAGCAGGTATATTTGAGGACAGCATGAAAGAAAGACAAAAAGTTAGGACATGCATGTCAAATTTTCAAACCACCCTACCCTTTGGTACAGTTATACATACCCATGTTTTTCATGTTTTTAATCCAATTCAGGTCACAATAGCTGGCCGTTGAACTCAAAAGAATAGTCGACACAAGCTTAAACACCTTGTAACAAAAAAAATATTATTTTTAGGTCAAGTATTTTATGGATAGAATGATTGTTTGAATTTGATTTTTAGTGTTTTTTTCCTTCAAAAAATTAGGTTAATGGGATTTAAATCCACTACATCACTAGCTAGATTATTTATAAATCTACGAATAATAGATAATTTATTAGGATGAATTAAGTCGAATCTACTGTAATCAAATGAATCCTCTATCAATAAAGGATAGATTATTTAATAAGCAAGCTGAAAATTCCTTGAAATGGAATGAATTCTAGAAATGAAACATTGATGAATAACTAGTAGCATAAATATCATTAGAAATTCCCAAATATAAAGGTGAAGTAAAGTTTCCAAAAAAAAAAAAAACTTGGTTATGTTTTCTTATCCTGATAACTAACTTGAAAATAATAACACGTAACCTACCAACCTGCCTAATCTGTGGAAAATTATCATTAGAGAAATTATTCTTTCATAACAGCTATATATAAGTTTGACAATATCAATTAGAACTAATCAAACAGGGTACGACATATTGAACTCGGGTGTCTATCGAATTAAACTTGTATAGATACTCATCTTGGTACTCCATCATTGCTATTACCATGGAGAGCGACGGAACCATAATTCTTGTTTAGGGAGAGCAAAACTTGACTAGTTTTTATGGTGCAAATTAGAGCGAGAAAAAATATTATGGCGCGAAGTGTATATAATTATAAAGAGCCAATTAACAAATACAGTACAAGTACGCGAAGCTAATGGCACATATTTCTTGCTTCCATGGTTCATATATGGTAATAATCTTCTTTAATACCTCATCCCCAAGGTGTCATGTAAATAAACCCTAGATCTCAATGTTTTGCTAGTAATTGATCAATAGCAACATTGAGATTATATATTTTTTGATTTTTGATAAAACCCAATTCAAATGCCAAGATTTGAGTTAAGTTTATACCATCAGCTATTTTTCGTACCACCAACCATTCTCATTTTAAATCCAAAAACCATTCCCATTCCTCACACACATACACACAGACCCTATTAATCGAGCATACATATTGAAGGGGGACTAACTATACATCTACCTTTTGTGCATAATATTTAAAAAGTGATAGAGGCTCTTCTTCCTCTAGTTTGTATTATTTAAGGAAAAAAACGGTTACACTCTTAAGTATACAAATGCATATCCTCTTGGCAAGGGTCTACCTATTTATATACTAAGGTAGTGTAGTCTTCAAGTAATGATGGTGTGGTTTCTTAGTTTGTTAGTATACTAGAGGGAATATTTGGCCGTTAAAAGCTCTCATCTCTAAATATGGCATGACATTCTAGAAGTTGAGATTTAACATTCTAAAGATGGTGATTTCTTGCTCAAGATAGGATTTGATAGTATAATTCCTCTTCTATCTTCTTTCTGGTGTAAGCTAAGCTGCAATAGCTGTCGAGTTACATTGATAACTACTAAGATGGCTAGTGCCTTGTCTAACTTGAATTGATAATATTGTTTGACATTGCGAGTCATGCAGAGAAAATGATGTTTTTGAGGAAGAACAAAAAAATTGGGATGAATTGTATACTATTAGATTAAAGTAGATAAAAATTGGATTAATCTTGATCATTATTGTATTTTTATAAGTTGAAAATTCAACTTTTTATCTGTAATATTAAATACATGATACCCACTAAGCAGTAATTAGAAAATTGATAAAATAATACAACAATTAATAAACTTTATAAATTTTATTAAATGAAAGGTGAATAAGTCCTTAAACATGCAAAGCCCGGAACCTTGAAAATTTACCTTCCACAAATGTAAACAACATGACCAAAATCTATATCTTCCTTGAAAATTTTCAGTAATTATAGGGTACTGTATGGCAATGTTATGTAATATATACACATCATAAAAGATTGGATAAATATCATGATTGGTCCTTATTTTTTATCTTCATTTTTAATTTGATTTCTGCATTAATTGTTCTAATTTAATCTCTCAACTATCAATTTTATCTCAATTTCAATCATTATGTATATTTTCACTATTAAATCAAAATAAAAATATATAATTTGATGTTTGAAATGAATTAGATTGAGATAATCTCCGATTGATCTAATGGTGAAAATAAATAGATGAACTTAATTAAAATGAACTAATAGTTAATGGACTAAATTAGGACAATTAAAAGTCCAAGAACCAAATTTAAACTAGAGACAAAGAGTAAGAACCAATTATGATATTTATCTTAAAAATTTATCATAACATTTGCTTGTAGACACAAAGGTTAATTTTTTCAAAAAAAAAATATTTGATAATTTCATAAATGATAGCAATAAATTGGGAATGTAAATTATTTATGAATAATGCACACCACGAATTACCGTCGCGTGGTAGATGTAACAATCAAATATTTTTACTAATCTTGTATATGATTAAATATTTAGTGTAACAGTTATAGCACGATCAAGAAAGTTCTAAAATAGATAAAATACAACTCATTTATATATATATAGAAGAGATTATATATTACACGAATGAGTTATTATTGAATTTTATGGGCTCACCTCCTTTTTTTGTTCACATGGAGAACAGCTACACTCAATATTTTCTCTAGATTTTAGACTAGTGTCTGGGCGAAGTCAACGGAAACAAAGTCAATAGCTCCGGCGACTGTGCTTTCCGTGGCGACGGATGCATGTAAAACCCTTTTGCCGCAATAGCCCTCTCCTCCTCCTCCTCATCTGGCGAGGACTGGGTCCCGAGTGGGGTCACAGGGCTCTGTACCGATGAAAAGAGACCGAGTTTGATTTCAAGTTTTCGCATGGTGTGCTGCCGACGTTCTTGGAGCTTGAAGGTGGACCGGCGAATGCCTGTGGGTTCAAGGGGTTTGGTAGAGAGCCTTGTAGGATGAGTTACCGGGAGTTTGTCTTGTGAGCCACTGGATGCGCCGGTTAGCTTTTGGACTACCTCTCTGAAGGTGGTGGTGTCTGCTTGAACAAACGTTGTTGGTGTCGGAGATGAAGGGGCCATGATGATGTTGCTGTGCTTTTCCATAAGAGAGAGAGATAGTCTGCGCTTTATTGTTGGATTGAGGAGGAGACTGTTTTTGGGCAGCCAAACTTAACAATTGATGACTTTAATTTTGGGAGCATACAAGATAAAAAGAGAATGGTTTTTTGATCTTATGAAATCGGTGTTAACACACTAGGTTTTTTTTTAGAGAGAGGAGAGCGTAAACTGTATATATGGACTATTGGATATATATATATATATATATATATATAGAGAGAGAGAGAGAGAGAGAGAGACTATTTGTTTGGCTTTGGGCTATTTGACTGGTTTACGCAGGGAAAGTTAGGAAGACGGTCTATTTGTTTGGTTTAGACCATTTGTTTGGTTAGAGAGAGAGGAGAGAAGAAAATTATCAGTAACAATGTGTACATCACTACATTCTTAATAAATGTTCAACACTTACCATTTTGCCAGAATTTAAAAAATAAAATTTAACTTGTGCATCTCCCAGAATATTGTTGTCATAGTTTTTTATTGTGTGCAAACCACTTGAGATTTCCATGGGGTGTTAATAATTTTTTGAATAATGCTACATGGACTAAAAAATTAGATTTAATAATTATAATCATTGAATAATGCTATTGTAGGTCTCAGCATTTATTGGGACTCATTACCTATTCAATGGTTGTGATTATCAACTCTAATTTTTAAGTCTAGTTTTTAAGACCATGTAACATTGCTCTTATTTTTCCTTTGGGGGTATTGGGTGATTGAGAAACTGAAGTGTTTTGTTTTTTGGGTCTAGGGTAGACTTAAAAGAAAAATAGGAGATGTTTTTTTCTTTTTTTAATCGAAATGATAGAAATTTTATTAAGAAGACAAGTTTGAGAGAAGAGATGGTATCAAAAAAAATATGGTGTCTTCTCTTCTCAAATATCAATATTTCCACTTAATCTGGATTTTTGAGCTAGTTGGTCAACTACACAATTTCATGAACGTCTAACAGTAGACAAATAATAAAAAATAAACAGACGGAGAAACTGTTGCATATCTGTAATAATAACGCCTATATGAGAAAAAAATTCAGAATTATTGTCAATCATCTTCATAATTACAGAAGAATCTCCTTCCAACACAATCTTATCACACCCAATTTGAACAGCAAAAAGCACAGCTTCCCTTGTAGCCATAGTCTCTACAGTTTGCGTTTCTCCCAAACCAATTAATTTCTTAGACATCCTAGCAATAAACACTTGAGCTTCATCACGAATAACCACCCTCACCCTAATAGCACCCTCTATGCCAAACACCGTTCCATTGAAATTAACCTTAAAGGATCGAGATCTTGGAGGAACCCAACGTTTTGGTGCACCTTCTTAACTAGAATCAAAAGCTTGCTCATACTGCTAAATAAACTGCATTGCCATATGACAAAACACCATTGGGTCATTTCGCCTCTGTTGAAAGATAACCTCATTTATGTTATGCCAAATATACCAACACAACACCAAGAAAATTGCACCAAGTTTTGGCTTTAGTTGCAAAATAATTTTTCAAAATCAATCGAAAATGTTCCCAGCAACTCAATAGATTATATGACAAAAATGACTCACATTCCACACCTATCTCGCCCACAAACATTCTTTAATGATATGTATCATAGTTTCAACAATCTCCCCACATACACAGCATAACCCATCCTGTAATACCCCACATGCGTATAGTAATATAGTAATATGCTAGTTTAGTAGTTCTTTTATATATAATAATGTAAAAATGAATCACATAGGTTAAAACATTAGAAATAAATATTTGGGAGGCAAATGGATTTGAGAAGTTACGTTTCGAAAGCACATGAGCCTGGAAATAGTGAATAGGTAAGTTTTTAAATATTTTTAGGTCAAGCTAAGGTCTCCATTGAATCCGGAAGGTCGAAAAACCTTGGGAGAGGTAATATGAGGTGCATTGGAAGCTTGGAAGTACTCCGGAATAAAAATAAATTTTACGTAAATTTTGGGTAGAAAATATTTTGGACACCTCTTAGTATTTTGACCATAAATTTTTATGCTTATATCCAATTGATCTGAAATTTTTACGGTAGATAGTATACATCTAGGGCTACAAAAGTGTATCTAATGAAAATTTTCCAATTCGACCTCTAAATGGGTCAAAACTGCCTTGAAAGTCGGAGAAAAAATCTGTCAACTGAAGCGTACCGGTACGCCGCACTCCAGTAGCCTTAGCGTACTGGTACGCCCGATAAAAACCCCACTGTTCAAGGTTGCGATCTAGGACATATTTTTGGGCCTATAAATACATAGTGCCACCTCCCTAGGCATCCAAACATCATTTCAAACCCTAGTAAGTCTTGAGAAATAAGAAAGAAGGATTGGAAACACAAGATCAAAGGGATTTTTCACAAGCAAGAGGATCAAATCTTTCAAGTTCTTCAAGAACGCTAAGAAAGAAGAAGGTAGGGGATTTCTTCCTACTCTCTTTCATTGAGGCTAGGGCTATTATATATACATGTTTAACTCTTATTAGTATGTAATTGCTATGGGTTCTTTATTTCTTGGTTTCCTTGCAATTATTATCATGTTTTACATGAAGTTAGGGTTGATACCCAATTTTTCTTTATTCCAAAAACCTAGATTTCAAGGGTAAATGATTCTTCTCTTAAATTCTTCATTTATTGATGATGTGGGAACCTTAGAACTTTGTGTTGAGTGATAAATTAATATTGTAGTGGATCTCTTGCAATTTTCTTAAGTGGTTATTAAAAATGTCACATGCCAAATTTGGAGATTTTGTTAATACTTGAAAATTGCTAGTTTATTGAGAATATGTTGGTTTCCTTATTGTATGGTTGTTGTGACGGACTTGAATTGTCTTCGAAAAATGCCGTAGAGTGTTAGAGGTTAGTCTATCCCAGTGGGGGTGAGATGGTTTCCTAACACTTGTAGTGGGTTGTCATTTGGTAATGTAACCACTATCATTCACTGGAGTTTGAACTAGGGGTGGTATACCTTTTCTGGGGAGGGATTCGTCACTGCCATTGGGATGGTAGACGCCCTTTCCCAAATAGCTTGTGATTGATTGTGATTGGTGAACTAGGTATAGTCGTTGGGTAGATTCTTGAGAAACAATCAACGTACATGACATGGGATGAATCAATATATATCTATATATCTGCATGAGAATATGAATTGGATTATGTCGGAGCCGGTGCATTGGTATAGGACAATGCAACGGCAGGCACCGGTTCAAACTATTTGGAAATGGTTACTATTAAAGAATGCATTTTTCTATGTGCATTTGATTATCCATGTTGTATAAACTTGAGATCTGTTTAAATGTCCCTGTTTCTTTCAAAAGTTATATATGATATTTGTGAAATGAGACCGACCCGTTTTATGTGTTTTTTATAAACCTTGTTTAAGTTTGGGAAGATTTTACTACAGAGCTTCGTGCTCATCCCCTACAATTACATGTTTTCAGATCATGTACTAGATGAGGAGTTAAGAGTCGAGGAGCCCGTACACTGGGAGACTCCACTAGACGGGGAGGTGGATCCTGAGGTGGACGCTTAGAGCGACACATCCTTTTGTACTAGACTAGGATATTCTTTTGAAACAATGTAAAGTCTAGTTTATATTTTGTTATATTTCGTTGTGCTACTTTAGTTAACTTTTGGTATGTAACGGTCAAGATGGGTCTGTTCTTTTGGGAGAATGATGTAAATTCTATGGATAACTTTATGAAATCTTATTTATTGAGGGATTATGTTAGTGCTCTCATGCAGTGAATGGTGTTTAGAATGTAATACCGTGCAGGGTATATTTTGAGGTGTTACACGTCCGGTCTAATATTTCAACGCCACAAATTTTCATTAGTAGGGAAAGCATTTAAGATCATCCTCCATGCAAAAATTTTAACTTTACTAGGAACATTTTGATTCCACAAAGTACCCCAATTACCCCCTAAATTTGATGACAGACCAACGCGTATACAACCCGAATGGAATAAATTCTTCTCATATGCCAACTAGTACACACTCCAGGCTGAAAATCTGTCATTAGCATTATAATGTCAAATCAACTTATCTTCCATAGGCAACACACCCAAGGGGGTCCTTTTAATAACATTTGCTTCATGCTCCAAGAAGACCGCATCAATCAAAGGAGTTTTCCAAAAATGTGTAACTGAATTAATAAGTTCACTGACCATAGCATCTTCCTCTAAAATATTCTTTGGGCTGACCACACGAAAAGTAGACGGAGTAGGAATCCATCTATCTTTCCATACATGAATTTTAGATCCATCACCAATCCTTCACCGCGACCCAGCTTCAATGATTGTCCTTGATTCTAAAATACTCTTACATGTATATGAAGGTCTGTATCCAATCTTGGCATTCATAAAAGTAGTTGATGGAAAATACCTCGTCTTTAGAACCTTGTGAAGAAGATTATGCGTCTCATGGTGAATTCTCCATGCATGTTTTGCTAGCATTGTCATATTAAAAGTCATCAAGTCTCTAAAACCCATCCCACCAGTCTTCCTCCCTTTACACATGTCACCCCATTTAACCCAATGAATCTTCCTCTCCCCCTCCTTTTGGCCCTACTAAAAATTAGAAGCCAAAAACTCCAGCTCACTACAAAAATATTCTGGAAGCTTGAACCAGTCCGTAGCATATGTAGGTATCGATTGAGTGACTGCTTTTATTAACACTTCTTTACCCCTTTGATAACAATTGTTCCTTCCACCCTTGAAACTTCTTCCAAACTCTTTCCCTGATACCAACAAAAAACTTCCCTCTTCGGTTTACCCACTATAGATGGCAACCCAAGGTACACTGAGGGAACACCAAGAATAGCCTATATTTTTTCAACTCTAATCTCTTGAACATTCTTACTATATACCAAAGCTGATTTTTTCATACTAATCTATTGCCCTGAAGCTACTCGATAGAGTCACAATAATTCCTTCACAACATTTGCCTCTGAACAAGTAGCCTTAAAAAATAACTAGTTGTCATTTGCAAAAAATAAATGAGAGATTTTAGGGCAACCTCTTCCAACAGTGATTCCTGATATTAATCCATGAGTTTCCACATCTTTAAGCAAAGCTGATATTTCTTCTGAACATATAAGAAAAAGATAAGGGGTCTCCTAGACGGATACCCCTTCGAGGATGGAAATAACTTATTTGCTCATTATTCACAAGCACTGAGTATGAGACCGATTTAACACACTCCATAACTAATTGAACCCACCATTGCTAAACCCCAAAGCTCCCATCATATTCTCCAAAAAAATTCACTCGGCTCTATCATATGCTTTACTCATATCTAACTTCAAGGAAAAGTGACCCTTTTTTTCCCCAAGATTTACATTGAAGAAAACGATTTAGTTCAAATGCCACAAGAACATTATCAGTGATTAGTTTTCCCAGAACAAAAGCGCTTTAGTTTTCAAAAAGTATAATAGTGAGTACAATTTTTAACCTATTCGCTAGGACTTTAGAAATAATTTTGTAGAGGACATTACATAAACTTATAGGATAAAATTGAGACATCTACTCATGACTTTGTACTATAGGAATCAAACAATAAGGGTATAATTCAATTCA
>CM042186.1:34572640-34591748 GCA_023539305.1 Ilex asprella | reverse complement strand
CCATATGCCAGTATTTTTGAAAGAAAAGAGCAGGCACACTATCTGGGCCAGACGATTTAATGGGATACATTTGAGAGAGGGCTAATAATACCTCATTAATTCAATAGCACTACATGAATCTCGAGTTCATTTCATCAGACATTTTACTTGCCACCTTGCTTAGAATAATCTCCAAATCTTGCTTGTGTGGTATGACCGATATAAACAAGTGTTTAAAGTATGCAACAACCACGGTTCCAATCTCCTCTTGTGAATCACACCATACATCTTGCTGATTTTTAATACCCCTAGCCAATTTTTTCGCCTTCTTTGTGATGTCCAAGCATGAAAAAAAGATGTATTTCTATCGCCCTCTTTAAGCCAGTTCACCCGCGATCTTTGTCTCCAATATGTTTCTTCCAAATCCATTAAATTATTAAGCTCGGACCAAAGAGAGTATTGCTGTTGTTTAATAGCTTCAGAGATTGGTCCTTCTTGGATACGTGCCAATTGTTCTTTTAGAGACTTCACTTAAGTAGGAATATGCCCCGACTTGTTCCTTTTTCCACTTAAGTAAACCCACCCTACAATTTTGAATATTCATTATTAGGCTATGTGAACCCAACCTTGATACCTCAGAATTCCGCACATTATTTATAACAGCTTCACAGTCACTCCTCTTAACCCAAGAAGCTTCAAACCTAAATATCTGTCTTCGGCCAACATACATCCTTGTTAGACTTTTTGCTTCAGTATCAAGAATAACTTGTTAGTGATCCGACATCCTACTAAACTTATGGTGCACCCCAACATTCGAAAACATATAATGTCCACAACATATTTGCATATGCCCTATCCAACCTCTCCCAAACCGTACAAGGGGTCTCCCAGTTATTACACCATGTAAATTTATACCCCTCATATCCTAAGTCAACCAACCCACAATTATCCAAAGCATCTCGGAAGAGTAGTATTGGTGTAAGCATCCTTATGATTGCCACTGGTGGAGGGAATTTCACTACAACTAGGCTAGACGGTGAGATTTTTGAGGCATGCAAGAGGAAGTACAAAAAGAAATTTAGACTTTATTTGGCTTACCTGAAAAAAAAAGGTATTTTTGAGTCTTTTAAATTATGACGAGTACTTTAAACTAATTGAACATCTACCTGATAATTGCACGGCTCAAATTCTGTTGTTTGTATATTAAATTTGCCAAAAGAAGATGAAATCTGGGGTACTTCGATTTCAGTTGGGTCTAGGTGGTTCTGACTTTCGGATTCTGAAAGTTTAAACAGTTTCCATCAAGGAAGAGTTTGGTTGATTTTGCTTTCTACTGATGGTTATATTACTAAGTGTTCTTATGGTGTCAAATAATTATAGAATAAAGTCGTGATGATTTTATTTATGATATGACGTTTTATGTGTATTGAATAGCAATGGAGTTGATCATGAAACCCTCTTTGTTACGCATGCGGTCTTCCTTTTCATTTTTTTTTATTTAAAATAGTTTTCTGTTAATTTTGAATTTGGCATTATTATATGAAATAAAAATGCTACATAACTCAAATAAAACCTAAAAATTTAAATTGAAATTGAAATTTATATTATCCTTCGGATAATGAATGGGTCCCACTGAAAAAATTGATAGACTCACTCATTCAACGGATGATATACATTTGAATTGTAATTTTTTAGGTTTCATTTGAGTTTTGCTGCATTACTCTTATTATATTGGATGTTGCATATCGGATAGGCTAACCAACAAACTAGTTAAGTTGCAAGTATTTAAAATAGTTAAGTTCAGCACACAACAAACTAACCAACCACAGCAAAGAAATTTTTTTGAAGGGGATGTTAATTTGTCTATTATAAATCTAATGTATAGGAAAAGAGAAAGTATTGTTTTGACAATTTTAAAGAACAATCACGTATGAAGATTTGATTGTATAGTATGAAGATTTTATTATTAACATGTACTTTACGACTTTGGTATTTACTTAATGTCTTGGAGATAGTTGGAATATGTATTTTTTCTGTATGATACTTTTATTAGTATGATATTTTTATTAGTAAGATATTTTTTTTTGTGTATTATTGCATGTATAGTGTATGTTATGTGCATGAGATGATGCTAACAATTATGACACAAATAAGTATTTTTACATCCAAACATATTTTTTATAAAATACTTTAATTTAAGTATTTTTTATAAAATATTTTAATTTAAGTATTTTTTATTTTTTTAATATCCAAACAATAATTATTTAATGAAATATTTTTTTTATAAAACACTTATTGAAAAAGTAATTTTTGTATTTCATAAGTTATCTCAAACACGATTTGAAAGATGGTCCCCTCTTGAATTTTGATACCCCTAGTTTTTTGAAAATTTTAATAATGACCTCTTTTTTTCTTTTCAGATCCACTGTACCCTGACCTAATAAAAATAAATATTTACTTTTGGATTAAGTCCAATGGGTGTGAAATGTTCTAATTAATCCATATGTTGGCTAAAGCTAATAATTTTCTTCTTTTTAATAAATTTTTCTTATTGTTAGAGGGTGTTCAAATTTGTGTTTGACTATTCTTTCAAGTTTTGAGACCAATCATCGTAATTCGAACTAGTTTAAGAATATATTTTTTAAAGAACAAGGGTGAATGACTCTTTACATCATCGTTGCAAGAGGGCAGATTTCACCCTTGGACTATTCATAAGGATTTTTCTTTTTAATACATTACCCTTCTTTTTTTTAGTAATCGTTTACTTGACATCCATTTTTTTTCCTAACTATATGATTCATAACCTAGGAAAACATGATTAAATACAATTGATTATATGTCATTAACCCAAAAATATTTTTTGCTATTTAAGAATCAACTCCAATGCCGAAGCCAAAAAAAGATTGACCCACTTCAATCGCGAAGCGAATGATCTTCACTTTGTGGGAAAAACCTAAACCACCATCTCGCCAGCAATGTGTAGGCTATCAACTACACTTGACAGCAAAATGATGACTAATTTTGTCACATACTCTTTGAGTACCGTGAATTAAAAGATAATGGGGGTAATTTATATCTAAAGTCACGTGAATAAGGATCCCAGAGAGAGAGAGTGAAGAGTAACGACAGAAAGGTAAAATTCAATGTGAATAATTTTGAAAGCGATGTTAATTATTGTTTGATGAGTCTATTTAAAGGCATCGGATGGATCTATTGAAATCTGTTCTACTTTATATTGTAGATTGTTGAGAAACATATTAGACATTTAAGCAAGTATAAATGATCTTTGGGATTTGATAAAGTTGAATTATGCCAATGACATATTTTATTTATTAATTTAGTTTTAAACTACGTCGCTAAATATTTTGATTGTGTTTTTGAACTTCCAAATAGAATTCGGGCTCCGCTCCTAAAAGAAATAGTACTCAATCTTTTGGATTAGTGAACTAATATGACCAATATAAATTATCATCATCATTTATTTAATTAGGTGCCAAAAAAAATTCAATAATTCAATAATTCAATAATTTCCAATCCTTTTAGTAATGAGTTCGAACTAATCTTTTAATCATCAAAATTAAAACTAAAGATTAATTTAATTTTAGATTATGTAATTAATTATCAAAATTGAATTAGATTACTATGTAATTAAGTGTAAAAATTGTAATTAATAAATGATGATACCTGAAAAAGATTTTTAATTGAGGATGAGCTTGGCAAGGAAGGTCGGTCAAGGAGGTCAATTAGAACGTCCAGAGCTTAGAGGTTCAGACCTCGAGCAAACGATCAAGGAAATGAGAAGGAAACAGATGTATAACAGGGGGCATCCCCGAAACAATATTCAAGTTGTATTCAAGACACAAAACTCTCAATTGACCAACATTCTCTCCAAAAAAATCAGTTTAGATCCCACGGATGCAAGGCGAGGATCTCGTTGTAGAAACCTTAGATACAGGAATTTTATTATAAATATTGTATAGAGCCTCCATCGAATGGGGGGGTCTAATCGTGTCAGAAAGATATATTGTAAACCACTTGCACAATTGATATAGACCCTATGAGCAAAAGACTTCATTAAAGAGTGGACTAGCAGAGCTCCCGAGCCGGTGAACCACTATAATTTCTTTGTGCAAATCCCCCCATACCATTAAGGATTTTATCCATAATGGGCATGAACCTTGTAGCTCAAATCTGTTCTTGTCTACGTATTTATTCATCCTGCTCATCCACGTAAAATTACACCATTAGTTTGGCATCGTTTGTGGGAACGACTGTTCTCATTACAAGTACACTGATCCTTCAGTAACTGATGGTCTCAACTCGCAACATGAGCAGAAGTCAAGTGACTTCCCTACGGACGCAGAATCAGCAGGAGGCCACTAGTGGAAGACAACAAAAAAACCTTTATGATTTTGTGCCCATTGCAAGAGACAACCCTCCTGAGGGGAATCCCCTTACCAATAACGAAATGGATGCACTCCGCTTAGCCAACCAGCGTCTACTCCAACAAAATGAAGAGCTCTTGAAGCTCTTGCAAGGCCCTCAGGAGGCACGACCAGCCCAAAGAGGTCTTCCACAAGGAGAGCATCAACGACTAAACCCCCTCAGGGAAGCAAATGAGGGAGGTGAGAACAGTCAAGCTCCTCATCCACCTCGTAGGGCTGGTGACAATGAATAGGCACAGAGTTGGGAAACTGGATTGAAAAGAATGATTTTCTCCCTTGCCAGTATGAAAGGATGAAACAGTATTGAGAACATTGTTTTAGGGACATCCAACAAGAGCTCAGCCACATGAAGGAAGTTATGAAAGGTAAGACCCCTATGACAATGGATATTCTAGTGCAGCAGACTGAATCCCCATCCACCGCTGAGATATTGCACTTTTCCCTCTCTCCAAAGTTCAGAATGTCAAAAATAAAAGCCTTTGATGGAAAAAAAATCTCATGGACTACCTCAACACTTAAAAAACCAGATGGAGTTGCACAGATATCAGGATCCAATGCGTTGTCGTGCCTTTTCCATTACACTGAAGGGGTCAGCCTTAGCATGGTTCAACAGGCTCCCTCCAGCCTCGATCTCTTCCTTTAAGAAGCTCTCTATTTCTTTTGCGTCCCATTTTATAGGGGCTCGGACATATATAAAGCCAAGTTACCACCTGTTAAATGTGAAACAGGGACCCCACGAGAACTTGCGATCTTATGTCCAAAGGTTCAACTCGGAATCTCTGAAGGTAGATGTCACAGATAAGAAGTTTGTCATCACTGCTTTTATAGCTCGCTTCGGAGTGTAGTTAAAAGACCTGATGTTCTCCATATCAAAAAATCCTCAAATAAGCATAGCCGAGGTGCTGGCAAAAGCAGAAAAGTATGTAAACGGCAAAGAAGTCCTCCTCTCTAAGGTAGGAAATTCATCATCACAGAAAGAAAAGGGAAAAGGAAGAGAAGAAAAGGGACCAAAGTCCTAAGAAAGATAGAGTGCGATATAGGTCTCCAAGAAGAGACAGATATCGTTCCCCAAAGAGAAGAGGAAATGTCAAAGACCACTTAGGTCCTCCGTAGCGAGAACTATAGCTGAAGTACACACCTTGGTAGCTCACTCCTCTCACTGCCTCAGTGTCACATATCCTATATGAAGTACAAAATGAGAAATTTTTTAGGTGGCCACCTTGAATGAAGGTAAGGAGAGACCCCACAAGGCACTACAACTACCACAGGGATCATGGCCACCACACCGATGATTGCATCTAGCTAAAGAAGGAAATTGAGTTTCTGATCCAACCAGGGCAGCTGCATTGCTTTGTGGCCCATGATAATCAAAACTGAGCTCCTCCACCTCCGTTACCTTAACAACAAACACCAGCACTACATTAACAACCTCTAGGGGAGATCAGAGTGATATCTAGAGGATTCATAGGAGGTGGAGAGTCTAACTCAGCCAGAAAGGCTCACCTGCATCGAACCAAAGTTGGTGAAGCTTTGGAAGTGCATACCGTGACCAAGGCTCCACGGCTTGACATAGCTATCACGTTCTCAAATTCAGATTTGGAAAGTTGCTAGCATCCCCATGATGACTCATTGGTGGTGAGGGCTGTCGTTGCCAACAGAATTGTTCATCGAGTTCTAGTTGACAACGGGAGCTCTGCAGACATCAGTTTCGCTTCTGCATTTAAAAAAACGGGCATAGGTAAGGAAAAGCTCGAACCAATAAGTGCTCACTTGCTGGGATTCTCCAGAGAAAGGGTGCTGCTCTAGGATCCATTCAGCTTGAGCTCACCTTAGGTGACTCACCTTGCCAAGCAATCACCACTGTAAGATTCTTAGTGGTTGATACACCTTTTGCATACAACATGCTACTTGGAAGGCCTTCCCTCAATGCAATGAAGGCAATCCCCTCTATCTATCACCTTGTTATGAAATTTTCTACAGAGAATAGAGTTGGAGTGGTCTAAGGAGACCAACGTGTGGCACGAGAGTGCTACATAGCATCTGTCAAAAGGAAGGAGGTAGAAAACATCCAATTAGACGAGATTGACATGAAAGACGAACTAGATACCAGACCAAAGCCATCGAAAGAGCTGAAGCATGTACAGCTTGACGAGAAGCTAGGGCACCTAGTTTATGTAGGATCTAAGTTAAGTAGAGAAATTAAAGATCTCTTGATTCAATTTCTAAGGAGGAACATGGAAGTCTTTGCTTGAAAACAAGAGGACATGAAAGGAATCGACCTCTCGGTCATCACACACATGCTCAGTATGAATCCTACCGACAAACCCATTAAACAGAAGCACAGATGCTTTGCCCCAGGCGACATAAGGCAATCAATGAAGAGGTGATCAAGCTCCTCCACACAAAGGTCATCCGGAAAGTAGATTACCCCACATGGTTAGCGAATATGGTTCTTGTCAAGAAGACTAACGTCAAATGGCAACTTTGCATCAACTTCACTGATCTCAACTGTGCTTGCCCAAAAGATAGCTTCCTTTTACCTTGGATAGATTTGATAGCGGACGCCACCGCTGGACACGAGCTCCTCAGCTTTATGGATGTTTTCTCTAGATACAATCAGATTATAATGGATCCTAATGACCAAGTGAAGACCTCATTTGTGATGGAGCAGGGGACGTATTGCTATCAAGTTATGCCTTTCAGACTGAAGAATGTTGGAGCTATTTACCAGAGCCTAGTGAATAGGATGTTCCAAAAATAGATTGGGACGACCATGGATGTCTACATAGATGATATGTTGGTGAAATCGCTAAAGGCATAACTCCACATTGAGCACTTGACGGAGTCATTCCAGGTCCTCAACGACTACAAAATGAAGCTTAACCTCCGCCAAATGTGCCTTTGGGGTGTCTGCGGAAAAATTCCTGAGTTTTATAGTTAACAGCAAAGGAATTGAAGCTAACAAAGAAAGTAAAAGTTGTAATGGATATGCAGCCACTATCCAATACAAGAGAGATTCAGTGTCTCATGGGAAGGATAGCAGCCCTAAGTCGTTTTGTGTCCAGATCAAGTGATAAATGTCAACCACTCTTTCAAATCTTAAGGAAGGCATTTCAATGGGATACTTGGTGTCAGGAGGCATTCAAAGCCTTGAAGGATTATCTAAGCTCTTCCCCTGTTTTGGTAAGTCCCTTGGAAGGGGAGGTACTTACCCTCTACCTAGCAGTTTCGGACTTCTTAACCAGCGTAGCACTTATAAGAGAGTAAGATAGAGCTTAGCAACTAGTTTATTACTGTAGTAGAGTTCTGAGGGGGCAGAGGTGAGATATCCAAAAATAAAAAAATTTGTTTTAGCTTTGGTCATGACTACCAAAAGACTTAGACCATACTTTTAGGCTCATATTGTTGAGGTTCTAACAAATCAGATGATGAAACAAGTGCTGCATCAACCAGAGTCTTCAGGGAGGTTGGTAAATGGGCCATTGAGCTCAGTGAGTTTGATATCAGGTACAAACCAAGAACAGCCATCAAAGGGTAGATACTGGCAGATTTTATCACAGAATTCACAACAGAAACACCTGCTGAGGCAGCACAGTTGATACCTGACCTCCCTATGTGGAAGTTTTCAATGGATGGGGCCACCAACGGTTAAGGCAGTGGTGTTGGGTTGACTTTGACCTCCCCAGATGACCTAGATGTTGAATACGCCCTTAGATTTGGATTTAAGGCCTTAAACAATGAGGTAGAGTACGAGGCTATTATCGCATGACTTAACCTAGCACATTCGATGGAAGCTGAGCAGCTTAAGATCTACAGTGATTCACAACTAGTGGTGAAAGAGATAAAAGGAGCTTATGAGGCCAAGGTTGAGAAAATAGTCTTTTATCTTAAAAAGGTGCAAGAGTTAATCAAGAAATTCATGCGAATCAAGGTTAGACATGTCCCTAGATTAGAGAATTCTCAAGCAGACGTGCTAGCAAGGCTAGCAATTGCTTCGTAGGAAAACTTGGATAGATTGATACCATTGGAATACTTGGCAGAACTGTCAGTAAGTATTGAGGAAGAAGAAGTGCTCCTAGTTCTGGCCTCATCGAGCTGGATGAACCCTATCAGAGAATATCTTTAGAATGGAACCTTGCCAGCAAACTCCAAGGAGGTTGTAAAGCTGAGGGAAAGGTCATCCAAATTCTCTATTTTGTAAGGAAACTTGTATAAACGAAGTTTTTCGATGCCCCTCCTTAAATGTGTGGGAGATAAGGATGCTAACTACATACTTAGAAAAATCCATGAGGGATGCCACTAACCTGGTTAAAAAGTGTAAAGTTTGTTAGATACATGCCAACATCTTTCATTGCCCAGCAAAGCTCCTAACATCGGTGGTGAGCCTATGACCCTTCAAATAGTGGGGTTTGAACATTCTTGGCCTTCTTCCCATCGGCATTGGGCAGTGTAAGTTTGTCATTATTATGGTTGATTATTTCACTAAATAGACAGAGGTGGAGCCTCTGGCAATGATCACGGAGCAAAAAATTTCAAAATTTTACATAGAAGTCTATAGTTTGTAGATTCGGGGTACCTAGAGCAATTATCTCTGACAATGGAAAGTAATTTGGCAACCCCAAGTTTAAAAAATTCTATGTATAGTTGGGATAAAGAATTATTTCTCAGCTCCAGCCCATCCACAGTCCAACGGACAAGCAGAGATGACCATTAGGACAATTAAAATAACCTTGAAGACCAAGCTCAAGTCGTTGAAGGGAAAGTGGGTAGAGTATATTCTAGAGGTGTTATGGGCCTATAGAACAACTACCAAGTTAGAGACTCAAGAAACACCTTTCGCCTTGACTTTTGGAACCAAAGCAACAACGCCTGTGGAAATTGAACTCCCATCCCCCAAGACTGAATTTGTAGAATCTGAACACAATGATGAATCGCTCCTGCTAAATCTTGATCTCTTAGATGGAAAGAGAAACAGAGCTCTGCAGCGCATTCATAGTTATCAGAGGAAGACAATAAGGTACTATGAAAGGAAGGTTAGACATAAGAGCTTTAAGGTAGGAGATCTCGTGCTTAGAAAACTACTGCTTGCAAGAAAATATCCCAAACATGAGAAATTAGGGCCTAATTGGGAAGGCCCCTACATCGTTTCAAGAGTGATCAGGCCTGGAAACTATGAGCTACAAACAGAAGAGGGAAAAATTTTACCTCATTCTTGGAACGCATAGCATCTCAAAAAAAAATTTCAGTAAGTTTTTCCTGTAATAAATTTATTCCCAATAAAGTAGTAAGCTTTTGATTCATCACTGCGTGGTTCCCTAAAGTAACTAAAAAGCTAACAATGAACTTTTCAGTTCATAAATTTAAGATGAGCTCCTCAGCTCATAAATCTAAGATGAGCTCCTCAGCTCATAAAACTAAAATGAAATCTCTAGTTCATAAAAATTAAGATAAGCTCCTCAGCTCATAAAACTAAGATGAGCTCTTCAACTCATGAAGTAACGATGAGTTCGTCGGCTTATAAAACAAAGAAATAGCTAAAAATCTAACGATGAGCTTTCCAGCTCATAAAAATACGATGAGCTCTTCAGCCTATAAAATTTAAGATGAGTTTTTTAGCTCATAAAACTAAGATGAGCTCCTTAGCTCATAAAGCTAAGATGAGCTTATCAGCTCATACAAATTGCACTAAGCTTATTAGCTCATATAGCAGATGGGCCCTTCAGCTCATAAAAATTGAGATGGGCACCATAAAACCCATAAAAGTTGAGATAATCTCGATGAAGTTAAGTTGAGACTTCCAGATCCACAGTTCACAACCAAGCATTCAGTAGAAGGAAAAATGCCAAAGAAGCATAAAAATTCTGCAAATCATCAAGTAAGGATGAAAATGCAAAAGGAAATTCCTAACTCCTCCTGAGTTGTTTCTTCAACTCAACAACCTCATCCCTCAAGCGTGCATTCTCCTTCTTTAGCTCATCTCTCTCATTTTCTGCCTCCAAGAGCACATTAAGAAGTTCAGTTATAGCCGAAGAAAGCAAAACCTCACCAAAGGAATAGCCAAATGATGATGAGGAAGAACCACTAGAGAAAACCCTTTTGCGTTTCCTTGAAGGCTAATCAACATCCTCGTTTGATTCAAAATGAGAGGAACCCAGGGAATCAAGGAAGGAGGTGAAATCCAGAGCAGTTGCTTCAGCGCTGAATAAGAAGAGGTTCTTTGGTGTCAGCAACTCTGAAAACGCATAGGTTTAGCATGGATAACTTGCTCAATTCTCAGTATCTCTACCACTGTTGGCTCAGGCACACCTGCACAACGAGCACATAGTAAGAACATATTACTAAAGGAACAGGACAAAAAGTTTCACAATACACCTGCCTCTATGAGAAAAGCTTTTCCAAGAATGAGGTACCCTATTATTTGAGCTGCACACCTCGGTGGACCTCTAAGAATTCTTGGAGGCGAAGAAAAATCGTTGAACCCACCCTACAGGTGGAGAAAGTAGATCAAGAACTAAGGGGTGTTCTCGAAAAGGCCTCCACTGAAGGGAATAGAAACAAGGGACCTTATCCTCTTCAATCTAGTAAAAATAGAGAAACTCAACAATGGTGAAAAATTCATCGACATGCAAGTGCCAGAAGAGAAAGAATTTAATCATAGAGGCCCATCCTCTAGGATAAATACGAGAAGAATACAAGCCATAGTGAGCAACAATTCGCCCAAGGGAAGGATGAATGGGGAGACGTAGACCCATTTCAAAAGCACCCTCAAAAAAGCAGACTCCCCCAAGAGAAAAATAGTTACAAGGTTCATCAGAGGATGGAATTCGCAAAGGAAAGTCCAAAAAGGGGAAGAATTGCCTCTTGACCCCTTCCAAATCTGAAGAATTCATTATTGAACAAGCCAAGAAACGAGATTGCCTCTTCCAGTCTATCCCAAAGAAAGTTCGTTCTCGGAACAAAGGTGAAGCATCTGCAGCCTTCAGGAACTCAAAGAAGAAATAAGGCCAAGAAACGAGAAAAGATACCACAAACTGTAGATGATCCAAGAAGTTATGAAGCCTTGAAATAAGAACCGTTTTAGAAACCAAGTAACGTACGGGAGGTAAATTCGGTGATCCCTTGGATGTCCTAAATTATGATGGCAGTTCCAGTTTTGAAAAACAAATATCCACGTGCAATAAAGAGGAAGTTAGGGTTGGGCTCTATCAACCCAACTCATAGAGCTAAAATCAACACAAAGAAGACCGCAGGCAAGACCAAACTAATGATGGGTAGATGAGCCAGTTTAAATTAAGTGTCTCGTGTTTCTTTGGAGACTTCTCAAATTTCTTTGGGTTGAGGTCAGCTCGTATAAATGCATGGACCTTCTAATGCATCTCCTCAAAGCCATCCGCCCTAAACACCCTTCTTAAGATACTGGCTAAAGTGGGACCGGTGTTTCTCAAGCTCATCTTCCATCAAAGTTCTCTTGTATGTTGCAACATGGCATCCATAGGTGTATTTGGGATGGACCTCAACATCAAGTTACTTACTATCTTTGATAGCATCAAGCTGCTTATCATTATGAAGAATGGCAAGTCTATCATCCAATGCCATCTTTAGGGCACCAAACAATGAAGGAAAACTCCATGCGTGAGACCTCAACTTAACACTATATTTTCAGTTTCCCCAGACCTACCAATTTTGCTTTAAGGAAAACTCTAATATTCCTAAAAGCAAGGGGGCAAGGGAAGGGGAATATGAAGCAAGATAAAAACATATGTACACAGCACAACACAGTGCAACCATAGCAACAACTCAAAAAGTAACAGATTGTGTTCAATAAATGCAAAAGTCATGGTGTCTTAAGCAAAGGAGTCTTCAGCAGTTTCATTAGTGTAGCAAAAAGACAGCGCTGATGTGCACAAAAATGTGTGTGACAATGACAAGTTATCCAGTGGTGAGACCCTAACAGTTCAACAACCCTTTGGCCCTTCAGCTTTTTTGACAACCCTACCTCGGGATGGGTAAATACCCTCCTCCGAATTCAGTAATTTTACTTAAAGGAGGATTGGGGACCTCCTCCAAGCAAGGGGCAAGGGGAATATGAAGCAAAAAGTACAACAAAGATAATAACTCAGAGAAGAATAGAGTAGACTGCATTAAAGAACATAGTAGATTATATTAAGCAGTTTCAAAAGCAAAGTGTTTCAGCATTTAAATCCTTAAGTCTATAAAGAAGGGATATAAGAGGAATCCAGATGTTCAGTGGTTGGGGTCTCAGTAGTAGAAGCTTCTGAAGGTCCAAGAATGGGCAAGAGAGGAGAACCCTCAGCGAGCCCGGTAGCAGGAACCTCCACTCCAGTAGATGGTGAACTCAGCGCCCTATTCACAAGATCAGCAGAGAAGAAGGGAACAGCTGGGACAGTAGAAGGAATGGTAAGGGGCCCAACAGGAGCAATCATTGCAGAAATAGTAAAAAAAAGGGGGTTATCATGAACCAATACCTCAGCAGGCAAGGTAGGGTTCATTACCCCACCAGAAGTTAGCTCGGGGATAGGAGGGGCCAAGGCATCGTCTCCATCCTCTGCCTAGGTGGTTTCCCCCTCGCCCTTAATTCCTTCACCCTCTACTTCAATCACCTCCCTCTCATCTTCGGTTGGGATGTGAAAGGCGAAGTTTAAGCCAGGATAAGTCTCTTCAGCTTTGTCTTGAAACGCTAGCCACCCTTTAGCCCACTCAGTAGTGACATCATCTGCCAATTTAGCAATTAAATCATCCTTCTTCTTAGTAGCAGTTCTCTACTCCTCAAGCTCCTTCCAAATAGCGTCACTCGCCTCTGCCACAACCTCATAATCCCTCTTCATGCCATTATAGGAGCTTAAAGCTTTAAAAGCATCCTGGCTAGCTTTGATGCAACCGTCATTCTTTACCTTGAGTTCCTCTTTCGTCTTTTTCAGCTCCTCCTTGGTTTGATTGTTCTCAGCTTCTAAGTTCTTGATGAGGGAGGTTTGCCTCTTGACCGGTTACTGTAAATCCTGCGTTTGGGTCCTAAGGTCGCTATTAGCAAAGGCCAACTCGATGTTCTTAAGTTCAAACACCATGGAAGCATTGGTAGAGCTCTCTAAAGCTTGGATCCGCTTCAGCAGGTCGCGGATATGAAACCACCTAGAATTCAACCTCAAGAGCTAAAGTCAGTATGAGGTAATGAGGCGGGATAAAAAGGAAAGCTTGAGGAACCAGATACTTACTGAGGTAGCCCCAAATAGGGCAGTAGAAATGGAAAATCTAAAAGGCATAGTGGCAACCCTCTGGATGTCAGATTCTAGGATGATGGAGGCAATGTCATGTGCAACACGTTTGACATCGTTCATGAGAGAGTCCCTACCTACCTCATGAGAGAAATTTTCCACTCTCATCTTGGGAATCCTTTAGAAGTGACTGAGAGGATTCCCTAGCTGAGCCAGAGGACACGGACTTGGGAAAAATACGGGTGACCACCTTCAGCGCCCTCTTAACTTCTATCAAAGAAGGTAAGGTCGAGACTATGCCTTGCCTAGTAACCTCTCCCGAAGGTAAGGGATTCAGTCCTTGAGGAAGAAAGGTATGAGCGACGTTCGGAGAACTCGACGAGAGAATAGTGGTTATCTGAGTTGAAGAAAGAGAAATGGGGGTCACTTTCAATTTTGTCACCTTGGCTGGAGTGATAGAGCTGCTACCTAACCCAACTTCTGCCTTACATTTACGTCCACTTCTGTCTCTCCTTAATTAATCCACCTTGGCTTGGCGGTCCTTTGCAGTGGGCTCCATCGATGAAAAACCTAGAAGCACTAGACAAACAGGTCAATAAAGGGAAAGAAGAAGAGCTAAGGGCTGAGAACAAAGAGAAGGAATGTTACCTACCACATCCTCAACCCCAATAATAGAAAGAGGAATGAGGGCTTCGATCGTCACCGCTGGAAAGCTGAGTCCTTGGGCAACGAGAACCCAAGGTTTGATGAGCTCGGAATACTTCTCCAAATCATAGCCCTCTAGGGTCAGCAAAGCCCGCTTATCTATAACACTGGGGTCAGGTCGAATACCTGAAAAGCAAAACAAGATAAGAAAGAAGAGTCAACACGCAAGGCCATCAAAATAGATCTCTGTTCGCTTAGATAGGGACTTACCCAAGTTATCAGGGGCATTCAAGCTTGAGGGACTGGCAGAGTATCAGAAATGTCTGTAGAATTGTACTCCCACTGTTTGCCCCATATAAAGAAGAAAAGTTTTCTCCACCCCTTATGGAAGTTTAGGAGATCAGAGATAACTAATTTGGCTTTTGTTCGCTGAGAGATGTACAAAAAACCATCAGTTGAGGTATGCTTAACTTTGAAGAGTTCCATGAGTAAGGAAACTGTGGTAACGCCATGCTTATGTTTTTTAAAGAAAATGAGAAGACCCACCAAGACTCCCCAGAAGTTAGGAAAGAGCTGAGCAGGGCAGACGTTGAAATGTTGTAAAATACTTTTAATAAAACGGTGTATGAGAAAACGAAGGTCATTCTCAAAGGTAGCCACAAAAAATAGACTTTCTTGTGAAAATGGGATACATATGGGGTAAAAGCATCGGGACACCAGAATTGGACACCAGGAGGAAACCCATAACGAGCACTAAGAACCATCATGATGGAAGGAGAGGCCTCGCTAGGGCCCATGCATTCTGCAGTTCTAAAAGTAGCCCCCGCACCCTCAGAGTTGCCTAAGATTCCTACGCCACTTACCTTGGCCTTACCTTTATTAGGGTTTTTGGGCACAGGGGAGGCTGATGGGAGAGAGTCTTCAGTATTTCCCTTGGCATCAACAGAATCAACGTCTGGGAAATTGTCAATCTCATCACCCACTTCGCCTAAGTCAGTGTCCTTTTTAGCAGACCTACCTCCTAGAAGGAAAATAGAGCAGGGGGTAGCTTTAGAAGAGACAAACATGACTGGACAAGAGAAAGAAATGTTGAAAGAATAGTAGAGTAGAGGAACGTTGGTTAAGCACTCCCAAATAATCCTAAGATCAACACTGTAACTCTCAATGCGAAGGATTCATGCAATAGAACTCAGATCCAAAAAGCAGGGAAGAGGAGACAAGCAGTAATCTTGACTCTAAAAATAAAAGAACCAAAAAGTCCAAAAATACTGTAACCACCTCAAACTCATGGGATCCAAAACGGAGAAACGCGCAAGGGACAGGAAACGTACCTAATTAAGGGTGAATGGAAAACCAGAGTCTGAAGCGAGAAGCAAAAGGCAAGCTTTGTACACCAATTCGAGGAGGCATGAGATTCAGCAAAATCCTAAGTTCGCCAGCAAATTGGGGAAAAACTAGAGGCTAATAAGAGGAAGAAGATGAAGAGCTTGAAGGAAGAGAATTCAAAGGGGGAAATGAGAGTCATTTCCATCAACTCAGAGACATTTAAAGCTAACGGTATGAAGTGGAGAATGTGCGCAAAAAATGAGAGAGTAAATGATTACCAAAAATTGTCAAAAACCTATTCGTGCGCGAATGGAAGTCAGAACGAGAAGGTCTACCTTAATTAAACCGCAACTCAGCCCTTACCCAAGTTCACTTGGGCTAAGGGCAGGGGGCAACTAGTAATACCTGAAAAATATTTTTAATTAAGGATAAGCTCGGCAAGGGAGGTCAGTTAGAACGTTCAGAGCTCAGGGGTCCAGACCTCGAGCAAACGATCAAGGAAATGAGAAGGAAACAATTGTATAACATAGGGCATCCCCGAAATAATAGCCAAGCTGTATTTGTGACATCCCAAAATTCGGAGTTCCGTTGATTACTCATCAACCCACGAATTATCCGTGGATACTGAGTAACTCTATATCACGTCGTCATGTTGCATTTACCGGGATCCTTAATTTACAAAAATTGAGCAGAGTCTCTTTTGTATGGGAAACTCTACCCAAAACGCAACATGTACAATTATATAATTATATGATCCATCTGAGGCCCAATATAAAATCATGACTACACCGGGTCCATTTATGCATCAACCATAGTTTAAGTTCAATTTACAACTCTTTTGCACATATTACATGCCCCAAAAGCTAACTTACAAGTCTAGTTTTACAACAAAATGGGTTGAAAGCCACAAGTCGACTTTTCTTCAACCATAGGGCCCCGATTGTGAGTCGTCCGCCGGCACATGACCCGCACATGAAATGTTTCCCGTATAGGATGAACCAACGCCCAGTAGATTATATCCTACAAAGGCTACTCCCCACTTTAGATGCATAGGCAATGTGTATATGCAACAAACAATATTTAACAATCATTTTATGCAAGAATATGCATTCAATGTTATAATACAATCATATCATGCCATGAAATGAGATGATACTCACTCATGCACTTAAGCTCAAGTCCTCACCGACTCCCACAATACAATGCAATGTCAATGTGTAATGACCCATCTTCATGATAAATACATCCAATGATCGCTTTGAATAAAAATTATGAGTTTTATAAATCAGATCATTATTGGATGGGACTCATTGAATGAGTATTTTTATAAATCAAAATCTTTGTTGGGCAACAGATCTCCTGAATCACACTGCCGACTCCGTGGGCGTTACACTTTTGCCGAATTTCACTCCAGGAAGTGTATGAACCAAGTGGCCGGGCCTTGCACCCGAGGGAGAGTCTAACCCTACTTGCTATACTTGACGCAAGTTTTCTTCCAAGCACTCATGCGACTCAAAGGGGATCTGTAATCCACTTTTTCAAGCCCGCATACCAACCACCAAACAAAGTGTTCGATTAACCATGTATATCACACACCAACAATCATGACTTATACCCATGAATGTGATGCATCTATGCACAACGATACAATGTTCAATATGCTATGAATGAAATATGAACAATCTCAATATATTTCACATATCACATGGCAAAATTATATCATAAGCTTATAACTCCCATAATGTCAATATAACACAAGTATGGATATACATCAACAATTTTCATAACACAATTCCAAGCATGTTATGAAAATTTTTATGCCAATAACACACTTAATCACAAAGGTACAATATAATACAAAATAGCTCATGTGATAGCCCACATAACGGACCTTACATAAGCCACAAAATAGCCCATATATAAGCCACCAAAACAGCCCATATATAGTCCATAAAACCAACCCCTATATAGGCCATAAAATAGTCCAAAAATAGATCCTTAAATAGGTCATTAATCAGTCCAAAAACAACCCCTTGTACATGTCATTAAACAGTCCAAAAAAATCCCTTAAGCCGTGTACAAAATAGCCCGTAAACGGCACACAAAATAGCCTATAAACAGCGCACAAAACAGCTCGTATTTTAGTCCAAAATATAGTTACATAACAATCCATATTTCAGTCCAAAATATAGCCATATAACTGTCCATATTTAAACCAAAACAGTCCATAAAATTCGTCCCAAAACAGTCCATAAAATTAGTCTCAAGCAATCCATAAAATCAGTCCATAACAGTCCCTAAAATCAGTCCATAAGAGTCTCTAAAATCAGCCCCAAATCAGTGCACAAAACAGCCCCTAAAACGGGCATAAAATAGTCCCTTAAACAAACATAAAATAGCCCCTTAAACAGGCACTAAAAAGCCCACAAATCAGCCACAAAAGAGGCCATTAAACAACCACTTAAAGTAAGAGTAAATCAAAGTATGAAGAACCCTACCTCAATAGAAGTGTAGAGAACTTCTGTAACATCAAAACAACCTCAAAGCTTTGATTTTTTCCAAAGTCTTCACTTGGATCTTCGGTGAAATCCACTCTTCTTGGTGCGGTTATGTAGCCCTTGTCGCGGTGATCGACTTTAACTCTTGGTTTGAGTCGATCCAAGCAACGGAACTACGGGAAATCGAAGAAGAAGCTTGGAGAATCAAGGTTTTCTCTCTTCTCTCTCTTTTCTCTCTATGGCCGGCCAAAAAGGGCTGAACAACGAGATATTTCTACTGAAATATCCCATTTAAGAACCTATTTATAATTTTAAATGCTCGGCCCACGCCGCGCCACATGTCCCTCGTTTATTCGGATCCGTTTTTATCCCAAAATGATTTATTTAATCCCGATTTAAGTTCAAATTAATGTTATTTGAATTTTTATTTAATTATAAAAAAATTTTAAATTTTTATTTTTGGGGACTTTTGTGAGGTCATCCGTCACCCAACCGTCTTGAACGATGTGTAAAATTCGACTATCTCAAAATTCGATGAAATTCGACAGGGTGACTAGATTTCGTGATACGAATCCAACGGCGAAGTCCGTTGTGTCATTCGAGCTCTAGAATATGATTATTTTAAATACGCATTATAGTAATAAATTATCATTTTGCCCTTTTTTAGAAAAAAATTAAATTTATTCGGGTTTTACAGTATTCAAGGTACAAAACTCTCAATTAACCAAGATTTTCTCCAAAAAATTATTTTAGATCCCACGGGTGTAAGGCAAGGATCTCGCTACAGATCCCTTAGATATATGAATTTCATTATAAATACTATACAAAACCTCTATCGAAGGGAGAGATCGAATTGGGCTAGAAAGATATATTATAAACCACTTGCACCATTGATATAGACCCCAGGAGCAAGTGACTCCATTAAAGAGTGGACTAGTCGAGCTCCTGAGTTGATGAACCATTATAATTTCTTTATGCAAATCTC
>CM042186.1:34522503-34542640 GCA_023539305.1 Ilex asprella | reverse complement strand
TGTTAACGGTGTTTTTATGAAAACATGTAACAATTTGAATTGTTGTCTTTAGCCAAAAGTCACCAACTTGAATTAGTAGCCTTTCATGTTATTTTTACTTCACATTTCCAAATTCTCCCAAAAGTCACAAAGAGTTTTTAAAAAATAACCACCCAAAAAAGCTTTTATTATGAAAATACTTTAACAATCCCCCGTCATTTTCAAAATAATATATAGGAACAAATGGCTAAACGGTAGACTTATGCATAAGTGATGGTATCTTACGATTTGAAGCGATCACTTAGTAAAAATGTATCAAATTAAGCTAATCGGGAAGGTATAGTAGACGTGTCTTTAAACTAGCTGTCCACTTTGACTATCCAGATTCATATTCACACATAAATCTCCAAATCCTTTAGATATAAATCTGTAGTTGAAACATATAAATGGTCTTGTGTCTGTATCTTGATTTCATAAGCACTCTTGAGTTAGCTTTAGTGTCATAGGAAGCGGCCTTACTACCACACTTATATAGATAAGCTTAGCTAAAATGTCCCTGTAATTACAACACTTTGATAAGCCTATTAAGAGTTTAGTAGCTCAACCTCCTCCTTTAAACATTAAAGGTTCTAAGCACTTATTCTTGGGATAGATGTTCCTTACGCTGTTTGTGCTTGAAATCACGACTTATGGTGTACTTTACTCATTGAACTTGTGGATTTGATATTTCAAGTGTCAAGTCGAGTTTCCAGCAAGTGTCATTATTTCATGTCGAGTTTCCACCAAGTGTGATCATTTCATATGGGCGTCAACCCCATCCTTACTGATTTTTTTAACATCATATTCCTTTCTAGTCCTTTTGTAAAAAGGTCTGCCAAGTTTTGAGAAGACCTTACATGATCCATTGTTACTACTCCATCCATGAGTAACTGTCTGACACAACTATGTCATAGTCCAATATGTATAGACTTTTCATTATACAATTTACCATACACCCATGCTAATGTTGATTCACTATCACAATGTATAGATATAAGAGGCATTGGTTTAGGCCAAATTGAAATTTTTAATAATAAATTCGTCAACCACTATACTTTTTTTTACCACTTGCGGCTAATGCCACAAATTTCGATTACATATGAAAAAAGATCACCCAGCAGCAACCTAGAAAATACACTGTAAAAGGCTTTCAATCAAATATCTTGTGATAGCAATCCTCTCTCTTAAGCAATACAATTCCTAAGGAGTAGGAGCTTCACTTATAGTGAACGTAACTTTAGTCTTTCGACTGAGGTGAACTACTCATATGTTATCTTATACTCACTTGCTACACACAACATGCTTTCTATCTCTTAGGCACATTTTCATTCCCTTTGAGCACACCCCAGATTGTTCTGTAGTTAGTGAAATTGATTTCCAACACCATCAATAATTATTCAATGTACCTCCTGCAATCAAACGAATATAGCCCAATTTTGAACCTACTTCGACAAGTTCATTCATAAACCATATCCATTATAAAGATAAACAAATTACATCCAATCCGTTAATAATACAACTATAATCTATTTAATATTTTTACGGAGTTATTGGTAGTCTAGTCATATCCATCACAAACAAATAACATTGGCGCGATTATTATAACCACAGTTAAAATGACCTTTACACTGCAAAGACTTTTATGTTGCGGTTTTGAAATTATATGATACCTCAAGAAATAAAAATTTACGGTACCGTATCACCCTATATAATTTATTTTAATATTTTTTAATATAATTTTGAGGGTCAATTATAATTTTTAAGATTTTTTTTGATTCATTCTAAATATTTGCAATTGTTCTTCAAATGTTAAGATCAATTCTAAAATTATTAGGATCGATTATAAATACACAAAAAATTATAACTTAACCCCTAAAAAAATATAATTTAAATCATAAAATTATAACTTAATGTTTTAAGATCAATCTTAACTTTTTAACTTATAATCAAATCCAAAAAACTTGTAGTTGCATTGCAAGTATTCCACCGGTACGGATCACTTTTTTTTGTTTGTTGTTTTTATTTTGGCTAAAAAATCTGTAAGTTGTATGTGAGTTATACGTAGCTTGAACTGTGATGATCACAATACATTAGTTATTGCCGATCTCCAAAACGCTTTTGGTTGAATGTTTATACCTGATCTACCGTATGCACTTTCTACATTCACCCCCGAAAATAAAATAAAGTTTCTTATATCATCTCTTTGAAGGGAAAGGCTACGGTACCTGATGATGACTCGAAAATAATCGGTCAAAGTCTAGTAGTCTGCCGAGGGTTAACCAGTTTTGCTGTGTCACATAAATATATGGCTAGTTAATAGAGAGAAAGGCGCACAAAAGGTAAGTGGTTCGCCCCTGCCAGTGAGCTGAGGTTACGTCCACTGTAATGGAGTCTCTTGTTCCTCGAGATTATATATATTGATTCTTATCGGATTGCAGACAATGGATCATTACAAGAGGTTACTCCTTTCTTGGAATATTACAGGGGATGCTCAAGGAGAGACGAAATATCAGGATCAAGAAGAAGATGATGATTTTGGGTAAGGCAACACTGTTCTATTTATACGATCCGTTCTCTCTAGGGTTCCCACCAGATCTTCTCGTTCACTTGCTGATTCTGTGGGGACCTCCCGTCCTTGGTTTGCAAGAAAGCCCTACTAACTGGCATTGCTATACCCATTGTGTCTGCGCCGATACGAACCACCACACTAGCATATGGGTGCGATTGTCATAGGTTTCAGAGATGGTCTCCCTGTCCTTTGGGACACGCGGCATGGTGGGACATGTCTTGGGTTGGTGTTCGACTTCTCCTTTTTTAGCAACCTTTTGGCTTTGGCTAGGCTGCTGGTCTCATTAGGCTTTGCCTTTCCAGCTAATGATATAAGCTGGACTGGGGGGTGCACCTCATGGGCCAACAAGCGATCCCAGGATATTCTGGGATCATTGGGCTCCATGGTCATGGTGGCCCATACTCAAAATTCTGTCCCAATTAGTTAGCCCCTAGCCCCTGGTCACGATGCTGAAGGCACCTCTTACATGGGTTAGAAATCGTCTTCTCCGGATCTGACTCTATTTCTTCATGTAATGGGGCTACCTGGTAATCGAGTCTGGTCCTGGTTTGGGTAGGGTCGATATTCGCCGGTTATGGCTTGCATACGTGTCACCAACGGTTGAGCCTAGGGATACGGTTTCCTTGGCGCGTCCTGTCACCGGTCTTGTCACGGCTTTAATTCTGCGTATAAGGGGAGATTTCTTTGCCCTTTCATATTTTGTGCCCTTCCAAAAGAAACTCTTTCGCGTCTTCTTCTTCCCCTTCGATTCTTGAGACGTCTCATTCTAGGCCCCCTTGGTGACTTAGAGCTTCTTCTTCTCCAGTTCTCTTCTACTTCCAGCGCTCCACTAGGTACGTTCTCTCTCCCCTTTCCTTTTTGCTTCGATCTGGATCCATTCGAACCTCCTTGGTGGGGATTTGAGTTTCATTTTTTGGTCTGGAGGTTTAGCTACTTTATGAACCATTCTAATGACCTCTCATCCCTTTCGCGGTGTGTGGATCATTCCTCGATGTAAGGATACTCCTCTTTAAAGCTTAGTGTCTGAAACCTTCGTTTTTAATGGATTGCGTCTTGCATTTACCTTCTCTCCATTCCGACTAGCAATCTAGGCTTTTGATGGGAAAATTCGTTGTTTCTTCAGAGTCAGAGTTTGTTGACGAGGAGACAGAAAGGGCCTCGGCAACTTCATCTAATGGTTGTTCCTCCTCTGCTGACGATGAGACCTTGGGGCCTGTCCCGGGAGTTTTATCCTCGACGCCTCCTTTAGATGCCTGGCCTCTCTCTACTTTGCCTTCTGGTCCTCACACTCAGTCGAGAAAGAGGGTGTCTGGAGCAAAACCACCCCTGCCCTTAAGAGGAAAACCCGTCGTGACTAGTCTGACCTGTCATGCTGTGCCGAGGATACCCCCAGCTATCTTGATGAGGAGGACCTGGAGGATTTGAGGCGGGAATATGGCTTCCTCGATTCTGTATCCTTGCATTCCCCCGATGAGCACGAGAGGTGTAATTCCTCTATTCCCAATTTGACTTGTTTCTATGAGTCCGCTTTTTGGGCCGACCTCCATTTTCCTGTTCATCCTTTTATCCGAGATGTTCTTGCCTTTTATAATGTCTGTCCAGCTAGGCTCTCTCCTAATGGCTGAGGCCTTCTAATTGGTTTCCTTGTTCACTGGTTTGAGAGCGAAAACGATTCCCCCTTTTCATACTAGAATTCGCCTACCTATTCCAGCTCAAGTCTTCCCTTTCCTTGGACTTTCTGTATTTCGCTAATAGGGTAAAGGTGAAGACTCTGATTTCTAGGCTCCCTTCTTCTAACAAAGAGTGGAAACCTAAGTTCTTCTTTGTTAAGGGGGACTCCTGGGAACCGTCTGGGGAGCCTGGTGATGTTCCTCGCATTCTCAGGTCTTGGGGAATTCCAAGGAATATTAGTAAAGCCAATTTGGTTGGCTATGTTTTTCTTTCACTTTGTTCCTAATTTTTGTGTCTTTTCTCACTTCGGCATGTCTTGCAGGTTTTCGTCCTATTCTGAACGCAGAGGAAGCTATTCAAGTTGCTAAGGCCAAAGCTTTCTATTTGCAATCCTTTTCTGATCTGGTGACAGACAAAAACTCACTGAGCATAAGCTCGGTCCACATGTCATCCTCCACCAGAGGCCGTATCCTTGCCTGTCTCCCAACTTGAATCTATGGATCCCAACTTGATCATGTTAGTCTTCTTGAATTCTGAGTAATCTAGGAAGAAAACGAAACTGGTGAAGGGAGTGCGACCACGACCCAACGTGGGATCAGTATCTAGTCCTAAGGTCACTTCTCTGGAACAGAAATGCGGAGATCTTGCCACCTTTGGGTCCTTCTCCTTGCCTCCGTTGTCCACTGATCACCTTGGGAGCAAAACCTCTCCTTATAAGCTTTCGGCGGGGCTACCCCGGGTTTCTGCGACCTCACTTATTCCACCTCGACTCGCTTCTCCATAGGGCGAAAATGAGTCAAACGCCCCCTCATTCGGATCTCAGAGGTATAGATTCCTTCGTGATCCTGAGGCTGTTGTGGCTGCTTTGTCTGAGCTGGTCTCCACATTAGATCCTAGGGTGGCTATGCAGGTTTCTTTTAAAAGGAAGATCGAACATACCATTCAGAGTCTGGCCGAGGTACCCGAAGTCTCTTAACTAATTCTTTTAGCTCCCGATTTTTATGTTGTCTGATTCCTTTTCTTTTCACAGTCTCTCGCCTGTGTGAAGATGATAGACTTTCACAGTGAACAAGAACTCGCTAGGATAAGGAGCCCTTTGATGCCATGACGGCGGCTAAGAAGGCGACCGAGAGCAAAGTGAGGGTCTTGTCCGCCGAGACGGTCGAGTTGAAAAGGCTCTTTGATGAGTTGGACGCTCGCTTTTAGGATTTTTCCAGGCTGAAAGATGCTGAACTGGCGATCAAGGATGCTGAGCTAAAGGCTAAGAACACCGAACTGGCGGCCAAGGAAGCAAAACTGAAGGCCAAGGGGGATGAGCTGGCTGCCAAGGAAACCGAGCCAGCATCTTCGAAGGGTAGAGTCTCGTGAATGGGTTTGTGAACTTTCGAGATCAGGCTGAGGCGGCGTATCCAGACCTCGACTTTGAGTGCTTTGTTCCTCGGCTCGAAGGCCTGAAGCCTGTTGGGGTGAACAGCTCAGGAGAGGGTGCTGAAATAATTGAAAAAGAGCCTGATGCTGAGAAGGCTGCTGAGTCGGCTGGTGATTTGGAATCGGCTATTTGAACTCCCTTATTCTTTGTTGTTGTAACCTTTGGAATTATGTACTCGTATTTTCAGAACTGTTGTTGTTTGGGTCCCTTCTTCCTTTTCTTTTATGAATGAAATGCTCTTTAAATGGGGAGGTTCTTGCATCGGACCGGGCTATTGTTGGATCTCTTTTGTAGTTGGGTTGTTTCGTCTTTATCTTCTTCTTTATTTCTGACTTAAGGCAGGTGAGTCGGCTTGCTGAGCTTGCCACTTGCCGCATACCTATGTTAAGATTCTCTGAGGCTATTTTGGTCTTTTCTTAATCCTCTTCATGCACTGTTGATTTGACGGTTTCGTTCACTTGAGAACGTGCGCCGTCGATGAGGCTAGTGGCCCCTTGATTGTATTGCCTCAATGATCCCTACGTCGCCACGCGCCCCTCTCATTAAATGTGAGGGTCGTGTCCTTGTGAAAGTGTTGGGTGTGTGTTTGCCAGACTTATAAGTAGGTTTCCCCTGGAGACATGTGCTTTATCCTTTTTGTACCTGAAACTTTGCCCCCCCCCTTTTTTTTTTCTGTTGATGTGGTTCTTCTTCTCTAGTGTCCTGAGAGAACTGTTCACTTTTTGGTTGTTAGCTTGGCTATGGAACAGCTCCTCCCTCCTTATGGTATCATGGAACGACTCTTTACCCGCGCTGAAACTAGTGTAATCGATGAAGAAGAGGCTCACTCTATTGCCGTATGCTTCGACTTTGCCCCTAGGGTGGTCGCGTGTCCCACTAATTTGCGCCCATTTCACTGTCTCGTTAAGGATAAGGCTTGTTTCTTCGAGGCCCCTTTTCTGTTAGGGTTTTGATTCCCACTTCCTTCCTTCCTTCGTTCGTAAGGTCCTCCACTTCTTCAGCTTTTACTCTGCCATGCTCCTCCTGACTGCTTGAGCGATCTTGTTGGCCTTTACGGCAGCGTGGGAGAAGTTATTCCCCCAATCTTGGACCATTGTACCAGAGTTTCTTCAGTTTTTTCGTCCCGAAGGGGTATCCGAGTTCTATCACTTCGTTCTTAGGCGGGAGAGAGAAATTCTTATTCGGACCTTCCCCCGGAGCCGGAAGGGTGGAGAATGAGGTACTTCTTCATTTCTAGAGTTGGTTGGGAATACGGGACCCAGTTTCCAACTTCAGCAAGGGTTCCTACGGAGTGGGGGCAGCGTAGGAACTTAGGTGAGTTTGTGCTTCCGAAGGGTTCTGGTTGTCCTTTTTTTTTTTTTTTTGCATCTAGTAACCATATGGTTTGTATGTGCTATTATAGATGAGCTACTACCCTTATCCGATGGGAGAATAGCTCGAGTTAACCAGACCCTAGCTTGCTTGCCTTTTTCCTTCCACGAGTTGATGCATCCCAAGTTGGCTTCAAGTCCGAGCAGTCGTGAGTTTCTGACATCCTGCTCCTGTTTCTCTATTCGTAACTTGTTCATAAACTTATCCTTTTCTTGATTTCTTCTATATAGTCCCTTCGTATTTGGTTACTCAATGCGACATCATCATGGAGCGTGTAATTGAGAGGAGGCAGGCCAGGAGCTCGGATCCTCCGACGAAGAGGGTCAGGTTAGGGGAGAATGGTTCCAATCAAGACCCGGGCGTAAGCACTGAGGCCGAGACTTGTGCCGCTGCTGGCAAAGTTCTTGTCTCTGTTGTCAGGGTAATTGTCTCTACTGCCGAGGTCCCCAGCCCTCGGCCGGGACGTGGTGTTGGGGAGGCCACCGTGGGCGTGGTCGTAGTTGATCCGATGGGAGTGTTAGTTCAGCGAGATTCCCCCTCATTCAGGGTAGGCGGTTCCAGCTCGGCCCATACTTTTTCAACCTCGGTTGTTGATCCTGAGGTGAGCTAACTTCGAGACGTGAGCCTGAGCAGTCGCGCGCTGATAGGGTTGATCCCGCGAGCTGATTTGAGGCATTCCGTCGAGCTTTCTTTCCAAGTTCGGAGTCGTGACGCGCTTCATGCACTCCTCGAGGTATATCTTGCCTTTCTCTTTGCTTTTGCCTTGTTAGTGTCTTACACTTTCTCTCTGTTCTTAGTCTGCTACTCACGTCTGCGTAGTTGGGAGGGAGATTCATTTTTTGAGGGATGACAACCAGAAGAGATTGGCTGAGCTCCGGGAAGTTCGCCAACGAAATTCTGAAGGTCTGATTTGGGGTCTAGAAACCGAGAAGAAGCTGGAACAAGTTCTTCAGCAGCGAGCCCAGACCTTTAAACAATTAGTTGCCAGCACTTCTGCCGAGGTTTCTTTGAGGGAGAAATTAGCTCGCTTGAAGGAAAATCATGATGCTCAGACTGTGGATCTGCTGAGCTTTTCTGTTGCCCGATCTTTATTGGTGGACCAGCTGAAAGAATCACAGAATCTTATCGCTGAACTTACCCATTCTTTGGTCGCTGAGCACCAACTGCTTGAGGGTCAGCAGAAAGAGATCGAGAAAGCTAGGTTTGAGGCAGCCAAGGCATTTTTGGATGGGTTCTTCAATTTTTTTGACTAGGCGGTTGAGAGGTTCCCTGACCTGGACTTCAAGCAGTTTCAGCCACGGTTTGATGTTTAGGCCGGTAACGGTGCTCTTGATGCTGTTCTTCCATCTGACCATGTCTAAAGCTCGACCACTTTGACTTTTCATTTTGTTGTTGTTTGTTGTTGTTTTTGTTCTGCTCTTTCGCAATACTTGTAAACACTTTTTTGTAATGGAATTTTTCTTTCTTCATGAGGCGAAGTAAGTTGGTAGTGTTTCCTTTATGTTGGTGCTGCACTCCCCTGCCCCTTTACTCCAAAGAGGCTTTGGCCTGTTTGGGGTAGAGTTATCTTCCAGGATTGTTATCTTGTTTGGCTACTCCCTCTCACATGATCATTTCTGCTTTGGGAAATGTTGTTGGTGGCTGTTCGTTTCCTGTTGCGGCGTACGAAGCAGCTTGTAAATTTAAATGAGCCCATAGGTTGTTCAACAAACTTTTCGAATTCCGTATCTGCACTTAATGTTGCTTTGCTTGGGGGATCCCAATAGTCGTCCCTGTGCTATATATTCCTAACTATTCTAGGTCCCTGTATCCCACTCATTCGAAGATTTTCTTTCTTTGGACCCCTTGCTTTCCTTTGATTTTTATTTTTGGAAATCATGGTGCCCTCTTCCCTGTTCAAACAACGCGCCCGGGAATCCTTGAATGGCGAGTGGTATTCTATTTTTCTTCTCTCTTCTCTGCTTACTGTTGCGGATATGGACAACTTAAGGAGCAGGTATGACTTCTACTTACTGTTATGGATGTGGACAACTTAGGGAGTAGGTATGACTTCCCCGAGGGTCTGAGGGTGAGAGCTCCCACCCCAGATGAGCCTTGCAGTATGTCTTCTTCAAACGAGGTTGCCTTTTTTGAAGGTGCGTTCGAGTGCGGCCTCTACATTCCCCTTCACCCAAACATCATCCACATTCTTTCCCATCATAGCTTGTGTCATTCTCGCCTTTTTTTATCTTCTGGTGCATGCAGGGCTTCGAGGTCTTTCCCACTATTTTTGAATTTTTCTATTTCTTTGACCTTTCTTTCGACTTTCCCCCCTTCTTTAGCTCCCTTTCTTTCAAATGTTATTTCCACCCACCGTTGATCGCTGACATTCCTTCTTCTCCCGAGGGGTGGACCTAAGGCTTATTTTTCGTCTCTGGAGACTCCTGGACGCCTGTTGTTGAGAAATAATGTCATCTCTCGGTTCCCCGTTCTTGGGTGAACTTTTGGGAAAGGGGTAGGCATTTTGGTGGTCTTTGTCAGTCTCCTTATGTAGGCAGGAACTTTACTAACCTTGTCCGTGTTGGCCTTTTTCTTGTGCAGGTATTCCCAGGCTTACTCCAATGGAGGTGTTCAACGCTTGCATGGTCGAGAAGGTTCATCCCATTCCTTATTCTGCCATCGTTACTCCCCAGAACCTCATTTGGTATAGGATAGGGGGAAGCTCGTCTCGGGTCCCAAATGCGCCCACTTCTCTAGAGAAGTTGTTTCTACTAACACTGAGGTTGAAGTCCTCAAGAAGAGGTTGATGGAGGTGGAGAAGGAGAAGGTGGTCCTGATGGAGGAGAATGCCTTTTTGAAGGTAGCGAATGCTCAGCTGGGGACGGGAGACCGTAAGCTCAAGAGGGGTGCTGAGGAGAGAGGAAGTGAGGACCGGTGACATTCCTTTCGGACTTTCTGCTGACTGTGAACTTTTATTTTTGATGATGTAACTTCTATGTCCCGGTTGATGTGTGTCTTTTGTCTTGTTTTGAACTTCTATTTTGTGCTCCCGAGTCACTTTGTGTCGGGTTGGGCTTATCTATTTTTAAGTACTCATGTTGAAAGGTTAAGTTTCCTAGATTACGAGCTCTTGAATGCTTAAGCTGATAAGCCACGTAGATTTTACCAATTCCGGGGCTCATGAGCCTTTAGGCCGAAAAACCTTAGTGGTTCTTGAGCTTACAAGCTCTCTTGGGCTGAAAAGTCCAGATGCCGAGCTTATGAGCTCTCTTGGGCTGAAAAGTATGGATGCCAATCTTACGAGCTCTCTTAGATTGAAAAATTCAGATGCCGAGCTTACGAGCTCTCTTAGGTTGAAAAACCTGGATGCCGAGCTTGCGAGCTCTCTTGGGTTGAAAAACCCGGATGCCGTATTTATCGATAGGATTTTATTGTAGACTCTTCCTTTTATGAGGACTTCAAAAAAAAGTTTTCATTGATTTTCCTTAATAGGAGGCTTTACATCTGCTCTTCTTGCTACTACAACATCTCTTTAGGAAGGTCATTGATAAAAACGCTTTAGGTGGTCTGCATTCCATGAGTGCGACATGTCTCTTCCTTCTTCTGTTTGTAACTCATAATTCCTAGGCCACACAACCCTCTTCACGATATAGGGTCCTTCCCAGTTAGGCCCGAGTTTACCATGGGTTGGATCTTTCCGGGCTGGGAGTAGCTTTTTCAATACCAAGTCGCCTGGTTTGAAACTTCCTCTCCTCACCCTCCTGTTATAGAACCTTGTTGTGGTCTTTTGGTAGGAGAATATTCATTGCAGGGCCTCGTCTCTCTTCTCGTCGAGGAGATCAAGGTTTACCAATAGGGATCTCTCATTCAGCTTAGGGTCGAAAAGCTCGGCTCTTACAGAGGACACTCCTACCTCAACGGGGGCCATTTCCTCGATACCATAAGCCAGACTGAAAGGGGTTTCGCCGGTTTCGATACGAACAGTTGTCCGATACGCCCACAGTACTGCCGGGAGGTGGTCTACCCATTGAGACTTAGATGCCTCCAACCTAGTTTTGAGTGCCAGCTTGATGGTACTGATGGTTACCTCGGCTTGTCCATTAGACTCTAGGTGGGCAGGAGCAGAGAAATAGTTTTTGATTCTCAGCCTGGCGTAAAAACCAATGAACATAGGGTTCTCAAATTATTTTTCATTATCTGAGACTAACGCCCTGGGGATACCAAAACGACAGATTATAGATTTTTAGATGAAGTTCTTGACCATTTGTGCCATGATCTTGGCCAGTGGCACGACTTTCGCACACTTGGTGAAATAATCCACCACGACCATGACGAATTTGCACTGTCCGACCCCGACTGGTAGAGGACCCAAGATGTCTAAACCTCACTGTTGGAAGGGTAAGGGACTGACCACGGGGATTAGTAGCTCAGGCGGGCAGTGCGGCAGGTTGCCGTGTATTTGACAGGCTTGCCATTTCTTAACAATTTCTTTGGTGTCCTTAGACATAGTCGGCCAGAAATAACCTTGCCGAAGTGCCTTGCTCGCCAAGGTCTTCGCGCCGATATGGTTCCCGTACATGCCTTCGTGGATTTCCCGTATAATGTAATCTGCCTCCCTTCCAGACACACATTTCATTAGTGGAAAAGAAAAACCTATTCTGTATAAGTTATCTCGGACTATCATGAACCTCGTTGCTCTGGTTCTCAACTTTGATGCTTCCTTTGGATCGTTCGACACTTCCCTGTTTTGCAAGAAAGATAAGATGGGGTCCATCCATGATGTACCCTCTTTGATTAGCAAGACTTGGTTCTCATCCACTGGCTCCTCGTTGAGCTGGACGCTGGGTTCAATTAGGGTTTCTATAAGCACGCGTCCAGGCATCTCACGGTCGTTGGTAGTGGCTAACTTCGCCAAGGCGTCGGCCCAAGCATTAGTTCTTCTCGGTATCTGGATCAGCTTGGCCGAAATGAATCTTCTCATAAGGCTGCGCATGTTCGTCATATAGAGTGCCATCTTCTCGTCTCTAGCCGCATACTCCTCTTTGACTTGCCTAACTACCAACTGCGAGTCACTATGAATCACGATCTGCTGTGCGTCCAATGATAAGGCTAGGTTCAGACTGGCTATAAGGGTTTTGTATTCGACTTTGTTGTTGGACGCATGGAAACTCAAACCTGAGGGCATATTCCAAATCATATCCCTCGGGCGAAGTCAAGATGAGCCCGGCTCTGCTACCGTAGGCGTTCGACACTTTATCCACGTACAACTTCCAAGTCGACACATTGGGGATATGGTCTCATCTTTCTTCGTTCCCTTCAAGTACGGAGGTGAACTCAGCAAGAAAATCTACCAGGGCACGTCCCTTGATCGCGATCCTAGGCTTGAACTTGATGTCGAACTCGTTAAGCTCTATTGCCCTCTTCACCAGCCTTCCTGAGGCTTCCAGTTTGTGCAGGATCTGTCTCATCGGCTGATTTGTCTGTACTTCGATGGTATAGGCTTGGAAATATGGCCTCAGTCTTCGAACTGCTACTAGGAGAGCTAGAACGAGCTTTTTCATTTTTGGGTACTTCTCCTCGACTCCCTGTAGGGCTTTACTGCAGAGGTAAACCAGTTGTTGCACCCGATCTCGGTCTTTAACTAACGCCGCGCTAACCACGAAGTCGGATATAGCCAAGTAAAGGGTCAGGACTTCTCCTTCTCGAGAGTTCACTAGCACTGGTGTGGAAGCCAAATAGGCCTTGAGGGCCTAGAAAGCTTCCCCACACTTCTCGTCCCATCGAAAGGCTGCCTTCAAGACTTTGAAGAAGGGCTGACACTAATCGCTGGAACGTGATACAAATCGGTTGAGTGCCACTATTCTCCTAGTCAGGCATTGTATTTTTCGTGTACTAGTGAGGGCTTTCATCTCGAGGATGGATTTTAACTTCTCCGGGTTTGCCTCAATGCCTCGGCTATTTACTATGAATCCCCGGAACTTTTTCGTCGACACCCCGAAGGCACACTTCATGGGATTCAACTTCATTCTGTATTGTCACATGATTTTGAATGCTTCTTTGAGGTGTAGGATGTGCGTCTCAGCTTTGAGCGACTTTATGAACATATCATCAATATACACCTCCATAGTTAAGCCGAGCTGGTTTTGGAACATTCTGTTCACCAACCTTTGGTAGGTGGCCCCAACATTCTTCAGACCGAAGGGCATAACTTGATAACAGAAGGTCCCCTGCTCGATGACAAATGATATTTTCTCTTGGTCATTGGGGTCCATTCTAATCTGGTTATACCCCGAAAAAGCATCCATGAAGCTGAGGAGCTCATTGCCGGCAGTGGCGTCGACTATTAAGTCGATTTGGGGCAGTGAGAAACTATCCTTGGGGCATGCTCGGTTCAGGTCGGTGAAGTCGATGCAAAGCCGCCATTTGTCATTCACTTTCCTTACTAGCACAACATTGGCCAACCAGGTTGGATAGTCAACCTCCCTGACAGCTTTAGCTCGTAGCAGCTTTACCATTTCCTTATTGATGGCCCTCTAGCGGTTTGGAGCGAAGCTTCTCCTTTTATGCCTCACATGATTGCAATTCGGATCAACGCTGAGGTGGTGCATGATCACTACAGAGTCTATTCCCTCCATGTCCTCCTGTTTCTAGGCGAACACATCAACGTTATCTTTCAAAAATGATATGAGCTTTTCTTTAATTAGAGGGAGCAACGTGGACCCCACGAAGACTACGTGCTCCAGATTTTTGCTCAGTGGCACGGGTTCCAGCTGCTCCATGGGAGTGGGTCTGGTCTCCAGCTCGTCCCTCATGTCCAAGTCTTCAAGTTGGACTGACTTCACCTCCCTTTGCCACATCGAAGCCACGTAACATTCCCTGGCGAGGCGGTGGTCTCCCCTGACCATACTGACCCCATTTCTAGTGGGGAATTTCATTACGAGATGATAAGCCGAGGGTATTGCATTGATGGAGTTGAGCGATGGCCTTCCCAATAGGACGTTGTAAGCCGAAGGCGTATCCACCACTAAGAAATGAGTGGTGGTGGTAACCAGGCGAGGCTGGTCACCTACGGTCAGAACGAGTTAAATAGAACCGATTGGCAAGACTCGTTCATCCGAGAAACCTAGGAGGTGGGTTTTTACGGGCTCGAGCGTGGACTTATCTATGCCTAGTTGTTCAAAGGCAGACTAGAAAATTATATTTTTCGAGCTCCCGTTGTCGACGAGCACCCGGTGAATAGTTTTGTTTGCAATGATCGCCTTTATGACCAGGGGGTCATCGTGCGAGTGTTGGAAACCCTCGAGATCTGCATCAGAAAAGGTGATCTCCATGTCTTGGGGGGCCGTCTTTGTGATGGTTTGGATCTCTAGGAATTCTTCCGACCGGGCCTTTCTTGCGTGCGCCTTCTGTGCTGAGCTGGTCTCGCCACCTCCGGCGAATCCTCCCGAGATGACTCGAATTTCGCCAAGGGTTTGCTGGTTCTATTGAGGTACCACTGCGGCGGCTCGGGCTTTTCACCCCTGGTTGTTTTGGGCTCTCCCTTCTCCTGCTATGTACTAGCGTAGGTGGCCCCTCTGGATCAAGTATTCTATTTCCTTCTTAAGTTGGATGCAGTCGTTGGTTTCATGGCCCGTGTCTTTGTGGAACTCACAATACTTGGCGGGGTCACACTTGCTGGGGTCGGATTTCATCCGAGGTGGCCACCGAACGAATCTTTTGTTCTGGACTTCGTGGAGAACTTGAGCGATAGAAGTTGTAAGGGGTGGAAGCCGTGCTGGGGGCGAACCGCGGTTGTAAGTCCTGTGGGGGTGGTCCCAAACGGTCTCGGACGTTGCCTCCTTTTTTTGGAGAGGGCTCTCTTTTTCTTCTTGGTGAACGATCTCATTTCGGGGGTTGATCATGTTTTCCTTCTTTCTTGGGACTACAGTCCCTTTTCTTATTGTCTCCTTCAATCGGTGTTGAGCCCTTTTTTAGGCGGAGGGTCTCCTCGCCGTTGATGTATTTCTCAATTTTCGCCAGTACCTCGACCATGGTGGCTTGAGAATTTTTGGCTATCGAGAAGAAGAGGTCCTTGGATTGCAGCCTAAGTTCGGACATGAAAGTGGTCAGTGCGAACTTGTCGTCCACACTCTCCACCTTTAGGCATTCCTAGTTGAAGCGATGTACATAGCTTCAGAGGGACTCGCTAGGCCCCTGTTTGACTCTCAGAAGGTGGTAGGATGGCTTCTTGTATGTCCTTGCTCCAATGAAATATGATACGGATTGAATGGACAACTCCCAGAAGGAGGAGATCGACGCGGGCTGCAAACGGTTGAACCAAGCTATCGCCGACCCTTTAAGGGTGATGGCGAACGCCCGACAGCGTTTTGGGTCAGGGTAACCTTGAAGCTCCATTTGATTTTTGTAAGAATTTAGGTGGTCAACTGGATCTTTAGTCCTGTCAAATGCCTCTATCACCGGTGTTCGAAATTTATTAGAAAGGGGAAAGTGGAGGACCTGTGGGGTGAATGACGACTCAGTCTGATGGACCAGGGCATCCATGGTATCAGGGGTCCTTCCTTTGAGCACTTCTTTCATATTACCCAGCTCCCATTGGAGCTCATGAAGTTTTTGCTCCAACTGGTGGTCCATGGCTTCTGCGGATGATAGGGTCTGTCTTCTTGGTAGGCGGGTCTGGCCCTACTGTGGGCCTCATCTTCGTTGTGTTTTTCAGGGCGTCTTCTCGATGGTTTTCCCCAAAATGGTTGTGTTCATGGAGCTCGGTGATTCCGTTAGGCGGGGGTTGGCACTCCTGAGGAGGGGCGTCATGCTCAGTCTGTGGTGGAAGAGGATCTTGACATGTTGGCGGGAACCGAGGGAGCTGATGTGCCTGTATCCACTCCACCAGTTTCTGGTTCTGCTTTATTTGTTGCACTGTGGTTCGGCAGTAGGCTTCAAGTTCGTTGGGAGGAGGAAGGTTCGCCGCTGGGGGGAGATCCTCGACGTCTCCTTCTAGGGTCGGAACGTTTTTCGACAGATTCTGGTGGACTTGGAGATTGGGAAGGGCTTTACTCATGTTCCGAGTTGAAACCATCAAACAAACAAAAATTCGAAGGAAAGCGATGAAAACCGTTTCCCACAGACGGCGCCAACTGATGATGACTCAGAAATAATCAATCCAAGTCCAGTAGTCTGCCGAGGGTTAACCAGTTTTGCTATGTCACATAAATGTATGACTAGTTAATAGAGATAAAGACGCACAAAAGGTAAGTGGTTCTCCCCAGCCGGTGAGCTAAGGTTACGTCCACTGTAATGGAGTCTCTTGCTCCTCAAGGTTATATATATTGATTCTTATCGGATTGCGGACGATGGATCATTACAAGAGGTTACTCCTCACTAGCTGTATTACAGGGGATGCTTAGGGAGAGACGAAGGATCAGGATCAAGAAGAAGATGATGATTTTGGGTAAGGCAACACTGTTCTATTTATACGATCCGTTCTCTCTAGGGTTCCCACCAACTCCTCTCGTTCACTTGCTGATTTTATAGGGACCTCCCGTCCCTGGTCTGCAAGAAAACTTTGCTAGTCGGCGTTGCTATACCCACTGTGTCTGGGCCGATACGCACCACCACTACAGCAAGTGGGTGCGATTGTCATAGGTTTCAGAGATAGTCCCCCTTTCCTTTGGAACACGCGGCATGGTGGGACGTGTCTTGGACTGGGGTTCGACTTCTCCTTCTTTAGCAATCTTTTGGATTTGGCTGGGCCGCTGGTCTCATTGGGCTTTGCCTCTCCCACTTATGATATAAGCTGGACTGGGGGGTGCGCCTCTTGGGTAAACAAGTGATCCCAAGATGTTCTGGGATCATTGGACTCCATGGTCATTGCGGCCCATACTCAAAATTCTGTCCCAATTAGTACCGAATAGTGGTTTTTCGGTACCGTACCACCTGGTTTGTGGTGGGCCATGGTGAATAAAAAAAAACATACGGTATAATTATTGAGAACTTTAAATATGTATGTTCGTTTATCCCAATGCCAATGCCAATTTTTTTTTTTTTTTGCTATTCCACTCAATTAAGATCTATCATGATTATCTCGAATCTATCCCAATGCCATTTTTTTATTTATTATTTTTTGCGATTCTACTCAATTAAGATCGATCCCAATGCCAAATTATTATTTTTTACATTAAATTGACATGCAGTACTAAATTGAAAAAGACAAAAGCACCCTTGCGACAAATGTCATCCAAAACTAGATCATGGTAATCTGGTCATTTTTTATCTTAATACCAATCAAGAATGGTTTTAGACCACCTATTACATGATGATTAGTTTGTACCGTGTAAGTAGTGTTTTTTGATACTGTCGCATCGGGTTGCTATTTACTCATATTGTGAGATTGGACCGTACGACATGGCCCAAATATGGCAGTTAATTACGATCAGACCAATTTAATCCAATTATACCCCTAATGCCTGAACCATATATGTTTAAACATTTACGGAGTATGAATGATTACATTAAAAGTTAAGAATGGTTGAGGAGGGTATTTTAAATCTTAGCTATAATAAACGGTAATACTACTTTTCTAACAAAATTTATTGACCAAATCCGTTGTCCATTAATCTCGGTGTGGCCTCATCGCTAGTCCAACAACCGTAGTGGATTTAGTTGGTAAATTTAGTAAGAATTGTAAAATGAATAGATAAATGAAAGGAAAATTGATGATACATTTAATTTAAGTTGACTAGGGACTTGACCAAAAATGAACTAGAAGCATATCATGGTTTATGTATATTTATCTACCATATAATATAGGTAACTAAATACCTACCTATTTGGGGCTTGGAAATGAGAATAATTTACCAAATGCAATGATTTTTTTTTTCAAAAATTTTGCTGCTTGGTTTAAAATAAAAAAAGTGACCTAAAATACTCGGGGCAATCATTAAAATTTTCTCTTTTTTTTTTTGTATTTTTTATCTTCAAAATTTTCATAACTGGACGCCGAGTTCAATTTGTTGACCAATTTACCGTCAATAGGTTGAATTTTCAATAGTTTGTGGTAATGAGATGCATAGTCGAAATCAAGAAAATCTCTAAAAAATTCACCACATATAACAAGAGCAGTTACCATAAACTGAAAATTCTTACTTGTTATTGCTGTTCAAAGATTCTCTCAAGTATTATGAGTAAAGGTCCTCTATAAATAGGCCAAGTTCCAGCAATTTTCAGAATATATTTGGTGGTATTAGTCCTCAATGGCAGGCATCATCAACTCCGTTTGTCTAACTCTCTTCCTTTGTCTCATGATCGAAGGTTAAATTTCTTTTGCTTTCCTAGTAGTTTTGCTCAAGTGTGTGTCTGTTCTTATGTGCCCATCACTGGATAGAAACTGTTAATGTTTATATGTTTGTTCTACTTTGATTAGACTTGAAAATTTTACTATTTTCTTGTATTATAAATCAACCTCCTCAAATATATGGTAAGGTACACCAAAGCAATATACAATTCTTATTTGTTTTCTATTCTCTTTTTCGCATAAGCATCTCAATTACCTTCAATAGTTTGACTCTTTTTTTTAGACAACTCTAGTAATAGAAAACTCGAAACCTTAGTCACATCAAATCTCAGTCTTAGACATCACTTATTCAATATTCTACATACTGGTCTTAAATTACATAGAATGTCTGCAAACCATTTTTCCTTCAATGGCATTATAAGTATGTCCCTGCATTGTAGCTAATTGAAAGATTTAAGAGAAGTGAGAGATCTTAAATCAAATTTAGACACTTTCATATGATTTATCACCACAACAAATGCAGAAGTAAGCTGCCCGAATCTCATTTTGAATAGGTTGATTTCTTGACTCTAATGTACAACATATAGCTTTCATATCAAACATTGGCTTGATATTTCTTTTTGGCCCTTCTATAACTTATTAGATCATTGGTTAAGGTTTGGGCCTGAAGACACTACATATAAAAAAAATTTCACTGGAGAGCAAAAAACAAACAATATAGATCCACTATTCAAAACAAAATCGGAAAAATACACTCAAAAAGCATGATCCTTGGACAATATCAGTCTATGTATACAATTTATACAATCAAAAAAATAATGAGTGCAAATCTTTATTTTAATATAAATGACTCACGTCACCGTACTTTATAATGAAACCGAAGGAGCTACAAGTGAGTGAGAGAGAGAGGAAGAAAAGAAGATAGAAGGACAATAAAGACGAGAAACGTGATAGAGAGGGAGACATGAGAGAGTGCAGTAGATGTCAAGTGAGAGAGGGCAGCACATAGGGCAAAAAGTAAAGACGTGTGGACGGGAATATGATTTTCAGCCATCAGAATGATTTTGGATTAATTTAGAATTGATTTGAACCGTAAAAAATAATTTTTTTTATTTTTTTTTATTTAAAATTCCTTGTTCTTTATCATATAGAATGGTTTAGGTAATTGGTTCTTGTGCATTTCATTTTTTTCGTCTAAAATTATAATAAACACCTAAAAATTATACCAAAATAAAATTGTTGTACATTACCCAAAATAGTGATATCCTAACCCTAAATTGTTGTAAACTCACTTCAAATATTGATGACATCAACCTGAATTATTTTAATATCACCCCCAAATGGCAGTGACATCAACCAAATGATGGTAAATTCACCCTAAGCACAACAAATTCACCCCTACTCGTTGTGATATCATTTAATCTTTGATCCAAATTGTTGTAACATCACCCCCAAATAGTAGTTTCCTCACATCAAATCATCGTAACCTTACCCCAACATGGTAGTATCCTTACCCTAAATGGTGAAAACTAATAAATCACCTTAAAGTAACTTTCAATTTCACCAAGTTATACATCGAATTCATCAACTCAAAATGTAACTTCAACAAATTAACACTAAATTGACCTTTAATTTCAATTAATACTATTTAATTCAAAAAAATTAACATTCAGTTTCATTAAGTTGATTATTTTCATTGAATTAATATTCAATTCCATTAATTTAGAAATTAATATCAAATTGATGTTCAATTTCATCTAGTGTTTATTGCTATTCAAAGATTCTCTCAAGTATTTTGAGTAAAGGTCCTCTA